>VMDR010000313.1:0-271767 GCA_007922815.1 Macrotus californicus
AGTCTACCCTTATCCTGTCCATGGGGAGTATGTTCATCCCCAGTGGATGCCTGAAACCAAGGACAGTGCTGAACCCTCCATATACTGTTCCTTCCTGTACATACATACCTGTGATGCAGTTTAATTTATGAGTGAGGCACAGGAAGAGATTAACAACAGTAACTAATAATAAAATAGAACAATTCTGACAATAGATTGTCATAAAAGTCATGTGAACGCGGTTTCTCAAAATGTTTTCCTGTACTCACTTTCACACTTAACAGAAGCACTTTCTGGGTTCTCGTTGGAATATCCAAACTGCCGGCATCACTGTTCTTGGGCTTCGGGGCCATTGTTAAGTAAAATACGGGTCACTTGTACACACACCGTGAGCCGCAACCATCGACCTGATGACCGAGAGGGCTGCTAAGAGGTGGGCAGTCCACACAGTGTGGAGACGCTGGGCAAAGGGTGATTCACGTCCCGGGTGGGTGAGAGCCGGGCAGCATGAGGTCTCACACTACTCAGAGTGGGACACAATTTACGAGGATGAACTGCTGATTTGGGGAATTTCTCATTTACTATTTTCAGACCACAGCGGAGCGCAGATAGCTGAAACCACAGAAAGCTAACAGCAGAGCAGGGGGGACTAGTGCATTCTCCACAAAACCATGCTTGTTAATTTACAAACGTTGACCATGACACATGACATTGTCTGTTTATCAGAACTGTGTGCATCTCTGAGCAATTACTTAATACTTTTGAAATTAAGCTCAGAATTTCTTCAGCATTTAACATTAAATACACCTCACCTGGTCTGAACTTAATATGACTCATTAAAGTGTTCTTGATGACTGAATGCATGTCCAAGAGTTCATTTATGTAATCAGATAAGGCTAGCCGCTGTGAGCGGTTCATTCAGTTAATCAAAGGTTTAAAAGTTGTAAGAAGTGGCTGAGACATGGAGAAATGATAGAAGAAACGCTAGTGAACCATCAGAGGGGAGATCGAATAGACAGTGCCCCCGAAACCAACATCCAGTCTGACAAAGACAGCCAGGGGACACTGACAGAAGACGGCAACCGGGAAGGAAAAGGGGTGGAAGGCTGTGTAGGGTAGGTCAAGTAGAAGTACAGGGTTCACAGTGTCAACAGGCCGTAAGGATCGAGGAGGGAGGGCATAATGCGGGGAACACGCACCGCCATGGTGAGCTGGGAGGCGCAGGTTAGCACGCAAAATAGGAGATTGAGACAGCCGTGTTGGGATGGCTTCATGGAGCCCACTCTCTGGGACATCTGGACTGCGATTGGGAGTTATATCCAGAAGCTAGAGGGCCTGCCCAAGAGGAAAATGCCACCATGGTGCTCCCACCTGCGGGACCCACGTGTGGCTGTGAACTAAGAGCCTTCAGTGGACTTACACAGTACTGAGTCAGACAAGAATCGGGGCTTTAATTGGAGTGACAAGGACATACATAATTAAATGAATAAGATACATTACAATTTCATTAATAATTGTCAAGATCCTATCAACTGGTGTCACGTTGGATACAACTTTTTTTTTATACTACTTTTAATCATAACTGCTGCTATTTTTTAAGTCCTTACCCGAGGATGTTTTATTAATTTGAGAGAGAGAGAGAGAAACATTGATCAGTTGCCTCTCGTAGGTGCCCTGACTGGGAATCGAACCCACGACCTTTTGGTATACAGGACGTAGCACCAACCAACTGAGCCACTTGGCCAGGGCAACAGCCACTATTTATTGAGCAACTTTTTAATATTGTTTATATAATCATTATCACCAGTGTCCAATTGCTACCACTTATGAGCACCTGCTAAAAACATAGACGTTGGGTCAGAGCTTGGCACTCCATACCCCTCCCGTTTATGGCCACTCTGACTGAGAGGAGCCCGGCTCAGTGCTTAAAGGTGGGAGACCGAGTTGCTCAGGATTTAAATCACATTTCTATGGTTAGTGCTGCAAGTAAGGGAGCTGCTATAGAAACTCACGTCTGTCAGATTCAAAGTCCTTTGTCATCTTTCTTCCCACTTCCCTAATCATGACCTTTCTCACCTGGCCTGATCGCACAAAGATCATACAAGTCAGGTCCACTCTTCCTCTTCTCGAAAACTCTCTTTCCTCTTGGAGTTCATTAACATCTTCCTCCGCCCCCAACTCCATCAGTGCAGGGTGCTGTGACAGATACCAGAGAGCAGGCGGCTTAAGGAGCAACCACAGACTCCTTACAGTTCTGGAGGAGAGGTCAGTCCACAACTTAGAGTCCGGTGAGGGCCCACTTTCCGGTTCACAAACAGCATCATTCCCCTGTGTCCTCACGTGGCAAAAGGGCTGAGAGAGGTTCCTGGAGCCTCTTTTATGAGGGAACTGATCCCTCACGAGGGCTCCCCACAATCGCCTCACACAGGGCCCACCTCCTAACACCATCATCCCACGAGGGGTTGGGATTTCAACACACGGATTTGGGGAGGACACAGACATTCTGTCCATAACAGTCTCAATGGCAATGTTGAAAAAAGCAGATTGAGATCTGTTACTTTCAACTGGAAGTTGACTAAATGGGTAGCAGTGACCAGCATTAAAATAAAATGAAAAGAAATAGAATAGCACATAGGAAATATCATAGGGCATCATGTGGTAAAGATAAAAAGTAATTTTTCAGTTATGCACATACCATATTTCACTGAATCAAAGTCACATTCTATGGGAAGACATAAAATTTTATGTACCACTCAGAAAGAAAAAAATGCTGCCAATTAATGGCAAGATGTCACAGTTTGAAAGATGCATCTAAATTTATGCGAGATTAAAATGTTAAAGAAATCCGTGTCTGAGAATTGATGGAGTAGAGCATGTGTGTCTAACTACTGGCCACTGTGTAAAATATTTTCTACTGTGGGTCCTGGCCAACGGGGTTTGAAAACCTCCATTCTTTGTGATGGGGAAGGTGACTGGAGTGTCCACACAGTGGCTGGAGCTGCCAGGAGTGCCCAGGGTGGCCACCCAATTAGTGTGTTCAGCCACGGACAGTCTGGGCTGAGTTCCGGCTGCAGGCTGCCCTGTGACCTGCCCCTGGGACTGCCACGCTCCGACAAGGCTCAAGGCGGTCCCACCCCGTGCCAGGAAGGTGCATGGCATTTCCGGAATGCGACTCACAGGCGTTCTTTCCCCTGGTTCATATTATTCGGAGATAAGGTCCTGGCCAGACAGCATCGTGTGTAATTAATTGAGGTGCTTAGGAGAAAATCAAACAGGAATTGATATTTCCTAGGCAATGCTCACAAGGCTCAAGCTGGAGGCTGGTAGACGATTACCGAAAGGCCAGCCCAGGGCGTTGCAAAGAAAATTCTGGCTTCTGACCGAGAGGTCTGATGGATGAAAAGTGATGGGATGAAAGTTTTGGAAGTAAAGGTCCAAATTTTATCTCAGTCTCTATTTTTGAGTCATTCAACCAAAATTACAGATCACCCAAGAAGGTCAGGCTTCATGCTGACTGGGGGAGATCACAAATAGCATGTTAGATCAGAACGGACTTCTGAGTCCCTCTGCTGCTGGGTCCCTACCTGGCTCCCCCTCTTCTGTCTTCTCCAGAGCTGCACGGGTCTGCAGGGGCCCCATGCTGCCAGCTGGGACCTGTGCCGGCTTCCCCGCCACGCCTACCTGAGGCTGGGGTATACTGCAGCATCCTCTGCCCCTCTCCCTGCCAGGCAGAGCTTCGTGTCGAGTCCCCAGGTTTCATTATGTGGAGACCAGCTGGGAAGCTGTCACTGCCGGGGTCCTTCCTGTTGCCCCAAAAGCCCGAGTGACAGTATGGCCTACTTCCTGCTTGAAAGAGTTTACAGACCATAATAGTTCATGGCTTCTGCTGCGAACCCCAGTCACAGTGTATCCAGTTGCTCTACCAAAGGTCTCAGTGCCCACTAATAACATAGCTAAATGTATGGGCACTGTATGAAGAGAATCCTTTCCTCAGTCCTGTGCAATAAGGCCGGTTATATGCCCAGCTCACAGATGAAAATACCAAGGCTTACTCCATCCCTTGCCAGCCCCCTCTGCACATACCACTCGAAGGGGGCTAATGGCATTTCTGCCTGGCTTTTGAACTGTCTTGTCACCAGGAATTCCTCACTGTTCTGCTCCAAGGGCCCAATCAAGAAAGAGCAGGGTTTTGGTAACTTCAGAGGCAGGGGGCTGGGGCTCAATCTCCCTACAAGCTGGAGTGATTGCATTGAGCTGCAAAAATAGAATCTTCTGGGATAGTAGAGTGGGCACTCCCTGCACTACACGTAGGAGCATTTGTGATCTGAGTAGGAAGAACAGTGGACAAAGAGGCTGGAATACTAGTTCAAGTCCTGGGTCAGCCACAGTGTAGCCTTGAGTGAGTCCTTGAACATCCCTGGATTCAGTTTCCTCATCTGTCAAATCTCTAAGGCTTTTTTCAGCCCTGACACTTAGGAATCCATGAAGACAGAAAGCATTACCGTTCAGGGGTGGGAGCATGGGTGCGGAGTATGGGAGCGGAATGGGAACAGAGCTTGGGTTATACGCCAGGCATGCTGGTGTCCTATAAAAGAGCAGAGAGGTGTTCTCCTCCGCTCCCCCCCCCGCCCCCACCAACGTTTTTAATGTGCTCAGAAGTCCTCTCTGAGCCCTGTCCTTATGCAAGTGCTGGGCAGAGGAACAGAAACTCTACACGCTGGGCTGAAAATGGGGCTAGAGACAGGGAGATCCTGTGACAAATCTAGTAAGTCACTCCTTTGGCTGATAGGAGGAGGAAAGGGGACAGGAACATCCTTCCCTGTGGGGAAATAGGCAGCCCGGCTTTATCAAGCTTAATTTTAGCATTAAAAAAAATTCAGCACGAAACAGTGAGCTACTCTGTAGCCTAAAGAGGACCTCCTTTCCCATGTGATCCACATTGCCTGCCACTCCTTCAGCAGGGACAGAATGGTTATTTTTCTGAAGTAGAGACTCTAGTCCAAGTGTAATGTGTTGCAAGCCCAAAATGAAACATGCGCCCTGAAAGCCACGTTCAGTAAAGGCTTTGCCTTCACGAAGCTGCCCACTCTCAGCAGCTGACACCGGACGCCCACAGGCAGGTTAGGGCAGCTTGCTCTCCACACAATACCTGCAGGGGCTCTGTAGGTAACCAAGGTATCCATGCAGAAGGGCTGGCTCAACACTCCAGAATGGCAACTGCGTGCAATTTGCTATGAGTTAACATGGACGTGCACAGATACCGTGAACTCCCTGCACTGCTCAGTGGGGCCCTGAGAGGCCCTCGCGGTTTCTCTTCACTAAGAACTTGGTAAAAACTCTCAGAAATGCAGCCACTGGAAGAGTCTCAGAGCCAGCTGGGTCTGGGTTTCATTCTGGGCTGCGCCGGTTCCTGCGTGCCTCCCTTGCCTTCGACAGTCCCTCCTTTTGGGGTGGGACTGGTTGTGCCTTCCGGGGACAGCGTGGTGGGTTTGGTGGTTTCAACAATAATCCAGCATGTTTCAGGTCTTGACTTGTCTGTTGATGAAATGCAAAAGGTGGGCATGCATTCTTTTTTAAAAATCCTCACCAGAGGATATGTTTTATTGATTTTAGAGAGAGAGGAAGGAAGGGACACAGAGAAAGAAACATCAATGTGAGAGAGATCAGTTGCCTTCCATAGGCACCCCAACTGGGGATCGAACCCACAACCCAGGTATGTGCCCTGACCAGGGATCAAACCTGCAACCTTTTGGTGTACGGAATGATACTCCAACCAACTGAGCCACTTGGCCAGGGCTGCCAGGGTGTGCATTCTTAATTCAAGGAAAATCTCTTTAAAATCTCCTCATTTCTTGTTGCTTTTCTTTTAAGTAATCTCATCCTAGATATGATGCACCCCCAAACTTTCTCCTTCAATCCTCAGCCCCATGGCAGCCTCTTTCCCGCCCCCCTCTCTCTCTCTCTCTCTCTCTCTCACACACACACACACACACACACACACACACACACACACACACACACCTATCAGGCAGATCTGAAACCTCTCTGATTTCCTTAGCATTCTCTCCATTGCATCCCTTATGTGAAGTTTCCATAAGAAAAAGAGACCAAGATATATCCAGCAAGCAAATTTTTCCCCTGGTGGGGGTGGAAGAGTTCAAGAATGCTTAGAATGCTTATACATGTGTAATCTTTGTCCCCATTACAGTCACTTCCTTCTGTCCAGCCCTTTGTTACTATTTACAGAATAGTCACCATCTCTGCTAATGCAATTGCTCAAAGGGCACTTTAAGTATAATCATTATCCATTGATTTTTTTCAGAGGCTTTTATTCCCTCCCATAAGCTCTGCCAAAAGCTGGCTGCTGGCTCTATTTGTTAAACAAGGGAGAGCTTTGTTCTGTTTGGCTCTTTCTTTTAACCTGAGCTCTCTATCCACCCTCAGCATGGGGCAGAAGGGAGACTTTCTGCCACCCTTTGGGTGAGAACAGTCATATCCTGATTGGGATGTGACCTGAAAATACATCTCCCACTGGGAACACCCTGGATGCCCCGGCACTTCCTGTGTTGTACTGTTAACCAGCCCCTGCTCCTGACCAAGGAGACCCCAGCTCAGGGCAGCTCCTTCTTGGGAATTTCATGGTCGGTAATAAATTGGCTACTGGGGATACAAGACAGGGAACCTTTGGACTTAAAATCACCTGTTGAGTATTAGATAAACTGCAGAGACTTAGAGCAGATTTGAAAAGAGGTAAGAGGGCAGAAGGGTCTCAAGGTGATGAGACCATGAGTTCTGGAAAGGGGCCCAGGAAAAGCTGTAGCTTTGAACATAAGCTGCCTGACTTCACAATTTCACTGACTGTAGACTCTGGAGAGGGAATGACATCAGAGCTTGGTCTGATCACATGTTTTAGTAGTAATTTTGTACACGATATGAGGCTTGCCATTTACCAAGTGTGTCCACACACATGACCTCTTCCCATGTGTCCTCAGTGGACTGACCCCTCTGAAGGTGCCCGTGTGAGGAAGAAGTCGAACTTTACAGCCTGTGTCCTTGCCTGTGGCCACTCAGCCCACACCCCTTCCTCGGGATGTTCCCCTTCCTTGGGACACTCTTCCTCAACAGCCGTGGTCTGGGTTGGGGCACCTACTCTCACCTTCCTATCAATGATGCCAGAGGGGCAAGTCCCTAGGGGAGACTTGAGCTCCAGCCAAGGGGGTTCTTGGCTTTGCACAGGAGAGAATTCAAGATGCGAGCCAGACGAGAGGTAAAGAAGCAAAGGGACCAGCAAGAACAGCCACTCCACAGAGTGGGGGGCTCAGCTCACAAGAGGAGGAAGGGACACCCCAACCATCTCTAGAGCTTGAGCTGCTTTCCGTCTGTGGTTTCTGTGGAAAATTGCTGGTATGGGAAACAGAGAGTGGAAAAACACATTGGGATTAGCTTTAACCTCTACAAGGTATATTTTGTGGTCTGTTTCTTTTTGGGGGTGTGCGTAAACGATAAGGCATGGGTGAGTAGCTATTGATTGATCTTTGTAGGAATTTCCTTCATTCCAGAGGCTCCCTGTGGTTGGCATGCATCTATCAGCTGGGTTTCCTGTCAGGCAGCATGTGGCAGGCCCCTGACTTAGCCTTGTCTGACTTAATTTGTATAGTTCTCATGCCCCTCTCCTGTGTTACTACCACTCATAGACTCTGGTAACCACCTCTTTTTACCCTCTTAGCTTGGGGAGGGGAGGCAGAGACAGGGAGAGAGCAGTAAAGGGAGCATCATCAAGCCTGTGAACCATCGGAATAACTGGAGTTCTGTCTCTCTGAGGGACCCTGGGAAACAGGCCTCAGAGTTTTTGTAACTGAGGGACAAGAAAGTTGCAGGTACCCACTAACTGCCCATCCCTTCTTAGCTGAGGGCATTTCAGGGCTACTGATCCTCTGGTACTTGTGGCTTGTTCTGTGCGGGGACGAAATGTGCTTGTGCAGCCAGTGGGGGGCGCCAGGGCCACCCTTAGGCAGTCGCAGTGGTTCTCAGCAGCCTTATGAGGGTGGGACGGGGGCAGAATCTGCTACACCCATCTCCCTATTCAACAATGACTCTTAGAGCACAGGTCCTAGGTCCCAACACTGTGTTCAGCACAGCATCTCAGTGAATGCTGAATAAATGTGGATATGGCATGCAGAGTAGACGTGCATGTATGCAAATAGTGTGCATATGCAGTTCTGTCTGTGGTTCCTGTGGAACCATCTAGCATCCTTGGCTCCTTGGCAGACAACACTCATCAGTCAAACCTTAGTGATGTTGACAATGGAGTGGCTTTTAATAGCCATTAGCGTGAGAAGTGAAAAGCTCACTTATCAGCCGAAACCTCTGTTATTGGAACCTGTGAACAAAGACTTGTGAAAAAGATTCTTCCCAACTACCCCAGCAAAACGTTTTCAACATGAGTCTCTACTGGGCCTAATGGTCTTCTTCCCAGCCCCTCTTTCTCCTCTCTCCAAACCCACCCTTTGCGTGTGGAAGTGGCTGCAGGGACTAGAGGGGGCCACCTGCAACAGTAAAAAGGGATGGGAGCAGAACTGGGGGACAGAGACCTGGGTGCTGAGCCGCTTGCAGAGAAAGGGCACATCAGGTGCCAGCTTGTTGCTTTGGGAGGGGCCGTGGGGAAACAGACCAATAGACTGAGAGTAGAAAAAAACAGTCAAGGAAAAACTTGTTCTTTGCTGCCCTAGGCAGCGTTTAATTGATGGCCCAGCTCCTGCTTCTATCTGTGCATCATTTAGCCTCTAGCGCTAAGAAGAAAGGGGAGCTTAAAAAGGAGAGCTCGGGTAGGGACACCAGAACAGGATGGAGAGGAGGGGGAGGAGAGAGGGAGGAAGAAGAGAAAGGAGGAGAGAGGAGAGGAAGGAAGGAAAAGGGGAAGGAGGAGAAAGATGAAGAGGAAGAGAGGGAGGAAGAGAGAAAGCAGGTTTTCTAGTTCAGAAAGGTCTGTGGTCAGCCTGCTGGAGGGAGGGGCTGCGGCTGCACCTGCCTCTTTTCTCTCCGAGTGGAGAGAACTGGACATGTGTATGTATGGGTGTGTGTGCATGAATGCATGTGCCGTGTGTTCTTGCCACACGTCTGTGGCTTTGTGAGCTGTTTGTCCTGCCGCTTAGTGCTTTGGTGCGCACCTGTGAAAGTTTGTATCCCTGTGTGTCTGTGTGTGTATGTCTAGGCACAGACCTTGAGACCTATTCGTTCCCTGGAAAAGAGGAAAGTGAGTGAGTGAGAAGTTGCCAGTTCACATCTTCTCAGCTGCAAAAAGCAGCCCAGGAAGATGTTCCCCACAAATCTGGGCTTGGAGAAAGAAATCAGGGCAGCCTTATGGGGATGGAGGAAGGAGGGGTGGCATCGTCCCAAGCATTCACAGCTCCTGAATCAGCCAGGGTGGGTTCTATTAGGTTTCTGGGACTAGGAAGTGGCCTAATATTGAGGACTGGGGCCAGATGGCCTGCCACACGGTGGGTGGTGACAGGGAATGCAGGCAGCCCTCCTCCCCCAGGTGGCTGCCTAAGATTATTCTGTTTCTTTGTAACGGTCATTTCTTTTTTCAAGTCAAGGATATCCTTACAAACACTATAGCATTTCAAGAAATGCACAACTTAAAACATGAAATTCTCCCATGTTAGCATGTTGACATTTTTCCCTCCCCGTATTTCATTTGCATGATTAGCACTTTGCGTATACACAGCTATGCCTGTATGCACTTAACGTGTCTGCATACATTCACACATATACACACCATTACCACTTTTTATAAAAAATGAAGTAATACAGTTCTGCAACTTGCTTGTGTCTCTAAATAACATTTTGTGAACGTCAGTCCCTGTTGATTGAAATAAAATCACATTAGTCATTGAAATGGCTCGATACTGCTCCCTGTGTGGGTGAGCTCTAATCAGTTCATCCAGCGGCCCCATGAAGGGCATTCCCACGGTTTCCTAAGCTTTGCGGTGGCAGTGAGTGTCCTTGTGGGTGCCCTTGTGTGGTTCTTTCGGTGTGATCATGGAGAGGAGGAGGTTCCATCCTAATGAGGACCTTCCAGAAAGTGCCATCTAGAGAACCAGGAGCCACTAGCGTTCCGTCCTCAGGTCTTCACTTCCGCCTTGATACGCAGGGCAATTTCTTGTTCTCTTCCTCTGGTGCCTTCTCTGTACTGAAAAGTGCTAAAAATAAAGTCGCTTCCTCCTCGTCACTCTGTTTATTAAATTCTCTTCCTTAAGGATTCTCAGCATATCCTTGAGGGTTTAAAAATACATACTCCAACAATTCACCTGCATAGCAGCAGATCCAATGCTGCCTCCCACTTCAGGCTTTTACCAGCGCTGCTATAATACACTAACCCCTCTAATGCAGACCGTAGTTTTAAGGAAAATAGACCTGCCAGCTGGAGAGAAGAATGACCTGGTTAGAGTCCCAGCTCTTCAGACTCCCAGCTGGGAGATAGTGGTCAAGTGAATTGTTCTAACCTCAACTCCAGTTTCTACAAATGAGGGTCATGATGCCTGGAATGTTCAACGAACCGTGTCTTTACAGCAATGAACGCATTGTCAGAGATGTAGCAAGTGCTCACTAAATCTCAGCTATGTTATTACCATCAGCACTGCCCTACAAATCCCAGCCATTGCATGGAGTTAGTTCCATTGTATGGAGTTAGTTCGCCCTAACTCCACTGTAGTCTTCCTCATCTCCGCACATGGCGTCACTGGAGACTCAGTTGTTTGACCCAGAAACGGTGACTTTGAAGTGGAATCCTTGGGCTTGGGTGACAAATATTCTTCTGTTTGTTTGTAATGTTGACTCCTTTTACTGTCTGAGGCATGCTTGTGAAATTTCTGAGGTTACAGACCTTGTGACTTGGAATGTGTGAATTTCCCCCGAATTCCCTGTCCAAGGGCATTTCTCTATTTCCTTGTTTGGGAGTTTATTGACTCTCTCTCTCTCCCACTGAACCAAAGCTCCAGTAGCAAAAGAATGTTAGAGCTCTCCTCTCTCCAAATATCCAGTGTCAAGCGCTGGAGCCTGGCATGTTACAGGGATGTAGTGAGAGAATTTTGAATGAATATTTAATAATGATTAAAAATGCCATTTTAGTAAGAATTGAGGTGAGGGCTGTGTAAAGCTTCGGGCCAGACATGGCCATGGTTGTTGTAGCTGGACAGGCCAGCCAGGAGGGGATGGGATCAGAAACTAGTTGGCCCCAGTCAGGAGGGAGTGATCTGCCAGCCAGAACCAATGACCCTGTCATCTGGAGGACAGGCCACAGGAGACAGTCCCATGACAATGGACATGTGGGTAGCCTTGAGGTAACCAGGCCCTGTGGCAGGAATGTGAGGCCCAGTAGTGGAAAGACCAGGGCAGGTTCTGTTCTAAGATCCAATGGGCTGAAAGCCAGACTCTGAGGCTTGTTGCAGGGGGTCCAGGGGTCTAGACTGCAGTCTAGGAGAGCC
Organism: Macrotus californicus; assembly: GCA_007922815.1. Lineage (NCBI taxonomy): Eukaryota > Metazoa > Chordata > Mammalia > Chiroptera > Phyllostomidae > Macrotus > Macrotus californicus. The sequence continues at coordinate 11,466 of VMDR010000313.1, forward strand.
CTTTAGGCTGCAGAATATCCAGCAGGAGGCCAGAGAGCCTGGGGCAAGGGCAGGAACCTGAGACACAGATTATGGCCCAAGGAATAAGGCAGGAAATACCTCTGGACGCCCCCAGCTCTAGGGGTAGAACAGAGAAGGTGGATTTGGGGGTCACGAAAGAGGTAGGATCTCAAGGTCATTAGGTTAGTGACCCTCAGTGTCAGGCCCTGGTGATAAGATAGAACTGCCCTCAACCCTCTCCTATCTTAGACCAGGATTGGCTGAGAAGCTGGTGAATGGCAGTGGTAAGAGGACTGGGCGCTACAGAGGGTGAGATCTGGGCGTGACCCTCCTGTGCGCAGGAGGGAGGGAGTGTACGCCCTGCTTTTTGCCTTGCCTTACTGGTCAGCAGACAGGGTGTGGGTAGGGTACATCATCAATGCCAGGTCTGAGCACATAGATGCAGGGGCATTGGTGAAGCCAACTCCAGCAGTCCTTCTACCTAAAAGCAATGTGCTACCTGTGACCTGGGATTTGGGGTGCCAAAGCCTTAGGCAGGAATTGGGAATGAGGGGATGATGCGCTGTTTATTTCCTAATTGATCCTTCTCCTGGCCCCTGACCTTTCTATGACCTGGCATCTACTCCTGACTGCTTTTAACATTGTGTTCAGATGTTAGGGCTGCCTAGAATATCAGGTGGCCACACCAGGTGGGGAATTGCTCACACAAGAGCCTTCTCGGATCCTGGGAAAGTGCCCTTGCAGCAGCCAGGAGATCAGCAGGCCAGTTACCTGGAGCTTCATGTCAGCTTGATGCCTATCCTTGGTAAGGAAAGGGGGAACACTTTCTCAGCTGACGCCCTGCAAATTGTACCCTGGCCAGTCCTGGGAGAATGGCGGCATCGTCCAGGTCAAGTCGTGGTGCCTTCACTCGGCCTGAGGTTTCTAAGGGGAACAAACCCGTTGGGCTGGTGGCCATTAGGAAAAGCATCATGGACCCGTGGCAATGCTTGTCACTCATGTTTCTCTTACATCTGTTCTCAGAGAAAGGATCTCTGAGCATTCTTTAATGAGGTTTGAATTCTAGGCCTTCTGCTCATGCCCTGAGGCTTTAGGCAAGTTGCCTGACCTCCCAGAGTCCCACCTATCAAGTGGGGACACTTTAAAAAATTGCTTGAAGATTCAGTTACACAACGTGGGGAGAATGCATCTCATACACAACAATGTTGTCAGCAAATAAAGGCAAATGCAAAATAAATGGCAGCTGTTGTTATTATGAGCTGCGCGGTTGCTGTGAGGTCAGAGAAAAGCCTGGTCAAAGAGGATAATCAGAAAAGAGCAGCAGAGAGAGCTTCAGAGGGTGGACCCACACTGCCCCCCTTCACCAGGGAAAGCAGCTGCCGGGTTCTCAGGGTGCACGGTCAAGTGTCTGGCTGAGGGTGGGGGGCACAATATTCTTCTGACTGGTCTGGGAAACATGAGTCTCAGGACGTTATCCCAATGCTGCACAGCGCTGAGAGCCAGGGTATATCATGTCTCCCCATCCCCCAACTCCAAGTCTCTCCTGAACCACTGCAGAGAATTGTGCCTTACTTCACAAACAGCAATGACAATCAGAAGCATTATTATTTTGTGGTTTTGACATGTTACATTATTATTGCAAGTAAAGTTATCTTATTGTATACGCATTACTATTCTTCGATGTAATTAATCTATCACCATGCTCTACATGCCAGGTGAAGACTTTTCATATACTCTATCAGTTAATCCTCCCAAAACCTCTCTGTGGTAAGCATTATTACCATCTTTCAGATGAGAATATTGAGGCTCAGAGAGGCCAAGTCATTTCCCCAGGGTTGCACAGCGAAAAAGCAGCAGAGCCAGGAATCAAACACAGTCCTGCCTCCCAGCCCCATATTTGTACCCTGTATTTTGCTGCTGCCTCTTCTTTAAGATCGATATCTTCAGCTCTGCTTCGAACCAACAGTAGGGCCTCTTCCCAGGCTTTTTCTCATTTTTGGGTCAGAGAAACTTAGTTTGGAAAGGACATCAAGATCATCTGGTCCTACGCCATTCCCCTGCATCCCGCTCATTAAATATTTGAAAATGGTGATTGAGGCCCCATAAGACAACAGCATTCCTTATTTGAATAGAACAGAGAGCCCTCTGGGTGAACAGATTACATCATGGAAGAGACTCTCAGGGGCTTCATATTCTCAGTGCTCCAGCGTTCAGTTGCCTCTTGGGATCTCAGACCCCAACGCCCCCTGCCCTCTTCATGCCCACCCCATGGGTGCTACACCACACCCAATGCCTCTGACTTCTGCTTATTCTCTCAGTCCACATGCCAGGCACAGTGCCAACCACTCTGCCGGCACGGTCTCACTCTAGATTCCCGACAGCCCTCTGCAGGGAACACTGTTCTTATCCCCACGTACTAGTGAGGAAACTGAGACACAAAATAGTCAGCAGCAGGCATCACACCTGGGCAGGTCTCGCTCCAAAGCCCATGCTGTCACCATTTGGATGCGTTCTCTCCATTTACGTTCCCATTCAATTCCTCTCCCTGTGTCTCCTCAGAACAACTGAGATAGCTGAATTCCAAAACAACCCCTTCCTCCCCACAAGCCCCTAAAAATCCTAAATACTAAAGGCTGAAAGAAAGCACAAAGCAAATAACGATTAAAAACACCAGCCTTAAAAGACCATCAAGGTCTAAAAGTACAGATTTCTGATCCTCCAGCAGGGGCTGATGCCCCTTCCCCTGTGTGCTGGGCACGGGCCTCCTGACCCCCCCCCACATTATGTGGCAGTGCCATCTTGGGCCCTCTCCACAGAAACTGGACACCCTCCACCTGCCCCCTACCCACCCTGGGCTCATCCTCCAATATCACTGCGGTCTGGAAGCTGCACTTCCCCCACACTCGCTCACTCATTCCTTCAACAAATAGGCATCAGCAAGTAAGAGTGAAATGAGTGGTGTCACCCTTCCAAGGAGATTAGGCCTTCCACATCAGCCCTTGGTTTTATATTCATCATCTATTGCGCCTACGAGATGCCAGACCAGTGAACATTAGTTGTTATTATTTTTATTATCGTTATTGTGACTAGCACTGTTGTCACCTCCCTCATTCTGTAGACAACGCTGGTATTAACACAATTCAACGCTTGCCACTTGATTAGCAGCAGCTTCCTCATCTATAGGGTTTTTACAGATACTTTACAAAAATGGGGTAGCCTTCTAATTTCTATCAGATTCCCCCAATTATGAGATTGACCTGGGAATTGGTTAGAAATTCCCCATTGGAGTAAAGAGTCTCCCCTTCAGGAATTCCGAAGTGCCCTCCAATTCTAAGCCAAATCGTTCTTCTTTCATAGTGGACCCAGGGAGACCCCAGACCCTAACCAAACTAAAAAAGTGTAAGAAAGGCTGATGGACAGCAGGAAGGAGGGCAGAGTGAAGGCTGGGGATTGTTTTTCAGCGAAGAAGCTGGTTTCTGCGATGGGAACCAGGAGGGCCAGTGTGCCGGTTCTCACCAGAACAGATGCAAGTGCAGTTTGGACAGATGTTGGTAACACAGGGCCCGATCCAGTGGGCAGGATCATTGGGCAGGTTGGGCGAAGGCAGCTGTGACTTCTGGGAGGTCAGCGGGCCCGCAGTAGCCTGCAGTCAGCAGCAGAGACAGCCTTGGGTGGGGAGAATTCCTGCATGTATATTGGCTTCACATGCCCAGATGCTGTGCCATGGTGAGTGCATGTCAGGATCCAGGACGTGTGCAGTATCAGACCACCCTGAGTTCAAACCCAGCCTGGTCTCTTGCTAGAAGGGAAGGTTGGTGTTCGTAAATTCCTTAATCTCTTTTGATTCAAATTTTTCCTTCTATTAAGAGGCGATAATAATTCTATCAAACCTCCGAGGGTTGTTACAAGGATTAATTATAATAAGGGATGTGGACAGTGCTTAACACTGTACCAGGCCTGGACACAGCCTTACACATTGGCAACGTGTGTTATCATTGTAAGCTCGCACCAGGGATGCAAATGTGAATGGAACAGAGTTTCCTGCCCTCAGAAAGCCAGGGGGCATTGGGGAAATGGAAGCTGGATTAGGGGAGGTGCACACCGGAAGAGCCGGAAGACCCTGGATATCTAGAACCACCCTCATTAATTGGGGAGGTGGGGGCAGGTGGGGGAGGCTGACATCCTTTGTGTTCTGTTGCCCCACCCAGAGTTGGCTGAGCACTTGTACAGGTGTGCCCACAGCACAGGAGGCCTCTCCCCACATCTGAGCTAGAGACGGAGCCTGAGAACTCAGCTGATGCTGTGCGTGAAGCAGACGAGGGCCATTAGAGCCGACTAAGCCACTCAGACTAAATGGCTTATCTCGTCTCCCCAGTGAAACGAAACCAAATCCATGAAAAATATTAGGTTTTCAAATAAAAAAGACAAACCATGTTGAGCGAACCAGCCGCCAGCAGCAGGCAGCTAATTGGCTTGTGTCTGTCAAAAATTGTTGAACTTAATGAGAATCAGAAAGCATTGACCAGAGTCTCACCTTTGAGGGTTGAGGGGGTCTCCCCAGGGTTCATTGCACCTGACCGTCCTGTCTGCCACCCACACCACCACCCTGGGCCCGTTAAGTTTTCCTGTTGGGAAGATGAAATGTTCCATCAGAGGAAGGTGCAGCAGCAGAAGGGGGCTGGAATGTTGTTCTTCAGTCAAACCTCAAACCTGTTCCTGGGCTCCTGTGAGCCATACATTCATTTGACAAGCATTTATTTAGTGGTTTCTGTGTGCTGGGCATCTCAGACAGAGGAATAGCTGTAGCTCCCTCAACCCTGTCTTCCCAGTATCGTGCTGGAGGTAGAATTTCAAAGGAACATTGATAGCACAGGGTGCTGTGATGGAAGCTTGTAGCCAGTGAAAAGTAGCTCCAAGGAAGCCAAGCCTGTGTCTCTATGGGGGAATCAGACAATCTTTAGCTGGCCCCTCAAGGTTGGGGAGGCTCATTCCAGAGACTGGCAAGGGAGGATACTCCAGGAAGAGAGCATAGCCTGTTCAAAGACACAAAGGTATGTAGGTGTGAACAGTCTTGTTCAGGGAAGTTCCAATCCTCCTGGTTGCTGGAGTCTGAGGTATGTCTGTGTATGTGCTTTTGGGTGAGTGAGGTCCAGAAATAAGGCTGGACCGGTGCGGAGCATCCTGGGCCTGAAACACCAAGTGCCCAAGGTGAATAAGGAGTTTTGACTTTTATTCTGAAGGTTATGGGGAAACATTGGCAAAAGGGAGCATTGTGGCCAGATGTATGGAAGAGGAAGACAAAGCCTTGGGTCCTGGAAGTCAGGAAGCTGCTGTAATGGTGCATGTGACAGACAGTGATGAAAGCCAAGGAAGTGGTAGAGGGAATAGGGGTGGGGTTTACTTGGGAGACAAGACCAATGGACTGGGTAATTCATGGGAGGGGCAAGCCTTGAGGGTGACTGACACCAGAGATGATGCCATCCAGGGACTTCCAGTACACTCCACTCAAGCACACCTCCAATCAGGGCATCCCCCTTCACCCTGACACTGTCATCTCAGGTGTTTCCCAAAGTGGGATGTCTCACTGCTGGTCTGCTAGGGGGTGTTAGGCGGTGCACAGAAGAGCCCAATTTTTAACAGCTATTATTCATTTTTCATGTTTATTAGCACAAATATAAATATATGTCAAACCCATCGTTTCAAGGGTATTTTTGCTTAGGGTAAAATTTAAATTGCGCAAAACTAGTCAATTTATTTAAATTAAAAATAAATTATGATATATGGGATATGTCTATAAAATAATAAAGCGATAAAGAAATTAAAGCTTGAGGAACATGGAAAGAAGGTGCATGTGTTCGCAAGGCTCCCATACTTACCAACCACAGTAAACTACTAGCCAATCTTAAGAATGTGTCCAATTATATAAGGGGTTGGCTTTGGGTTACAGTCACCGTGGCATTTGGTATAACTTTCCACTTGCATGCCCAAATCTCTCCTTTCATAATCCAGTTCAAAGAAACTCAAGAAACATTCCCAAACTTAGAAGTATAGACTCCCCTCTCCTCTCCAAGTAGCCATGAGCTTGTCCTCCTCAAAACTTTCATGGCAGATTTGTCGATTTTCTCCCCTTGTAGCACTTTTTACTTCAGTTACATTCTCTGAAAGTGGGCACTAGGCCCTTTTTTCTATCTTTGGTGTTTAAAAAGTTAGTGTAGCCCTGGCTGGTGTGGCTTAGTGGATTGAGTGCCAGCCTGTGAACCAAAGGGTTGCCAGTTTGACTCCTGGTCAGGACACATGTCTGGGTTGCAGGCAGGGTCCCCAATTGGGAGCGTGTAAGGGGCAAGCAGCAACCAGCTGATGTATCTCATACATCAATGTTTCTATTCCTCTCTTTCTCTCTCCCTTCCCATCTCTCTAAAAATAAACAAAATCTTTTTTAAAAGTTAGGTTAATAATTCTATAGGTCCGTGCTTTCATTCCCTTCTGTATTAGTTATCAGTTGCCATGTTACAAATTATCCCCAAGTTTAGATGCTTAAAACAACAAATATTTATTAGTTCACAATTTCCGTGGGTCAGAAATCAGGAAGCAGCTTAGGTGGGTGGTTTTGGCTTAGGGTCAGTCATGAGGTTATATTCAGCCTGTTGGCTGGGGCTGCAGTCAACCGAAGGCTCAAATGGGAGAGAATACATGTGTAAACTCACCCATATGGTTGTTGGAAAGCCTTAGTTTTTCACTGGTTGTTAGATGGAGACCTCAGTTCCCCACCACATGGGTCTGTTCATTGGCTGACTGTGTTTCATTGCGTTATGGAGCTGGCTTTCCCCAGAGCAAGAGCAAGAACATAATAGGTGAGGAGGAGAGAAAGAGAGAATGAATATGGTGTCTTTTATAACATAAACTCAGAAGTGACATACCATAACTTTGTTGTATTCTACTGGTCACAAGGACTGACCCTTTTGGAGTATGGGAGAGGTCTAAAGTTTAAACAAGTGTGTGAATATTAGGATGCAGGGCTCATTGGGAGTCATGTTAGAGGCTAGCTTCCACACTTTCTCACAATGTATTCTTTGAAGATAGGTCTGGGGTTATGTCCATTTTATAGTGCCTAGCTTAGTTCTCAGCATATAGAAAGTTTAGTAAAGGTGAATGAATTGATGGATGGATGGTCAGATCAATAGACAGATAGATGATGAGTGGATAGATGGATCAATGGGTGGGTGAATGGGTAGATGGGTGGACAGATTAGTGGATGGATGGATGGATGGATGGATGGATTAATTGATGGATGAAAATGACCTCCTTTTGACTACTTAAATCCCAAATGCTGGGCACTATGATAAGCAAGCATCTTCATGGTTTGGTCTTTGTCTGAAAGAAGTGAAGGTCTAGATAGGACCATCTGGTGCCCCACTCCATTCTACAGATAAAAAATTGGAGGCCAAGAGAGATGATGTGCGTTACTAAAAGTCAAACAATAACTTAGTAGCAAAACCAAGACTCAAACCTGAGGCTTCTCTTCAAATGCTTCTTCTCCACCACCAACATGAACAGTACTATGTATGCTTGTCCCAGAATTCCTACCCATGCTTGATCTAAGAGGAGGCTTCAGATAGAGATAGGGAGAAAACATGAGTTAGTCAAATCCAAGAGCAACTGGACTTCACTGACCCAGATTCCATTCCTGCTTTTCCTTAACACCCACCTATTTCTGATCAGTCTCTGTATCTATCCTCTCACCAGATGCCAAACTCTCACCTCACTACAGACATAAGTAATCACCACCATTCCTTCCCAGCATGCCTCAGTGTGCTTTGCTACTTTTGGTTACATCTGCTTCCAAACCTACTCTTAGGCTGGCTGGGACTTTCTAAAGTGGATCTTTTTCCTCTGCTGACACATCCCTGTGGATGTACCATAAACGTTGACATTTCTCCAGAGCAGGATGTTTTTGAAAAAATATTTTAGATGAATGCCAGGCCAGGCCGCCTGAAATGTCATGGTGACTTTCCAAAGAGACCTGCCAGGAGTTAGGGTGAGTAAAAATAGCCACTGTGTGGTGCGGATGTAAAGAGAATAAAGATCACAGAGAAAAGAGTTTATTTGTTTTTAAAAATAATTATTTCTAAGTGGATCTGGGCCTGAAGACTGCATCATCCTGACAGGCAGGAAAGCAGGAGGTGTGTATCTGACCCCAGAGGAAGAAGGCAGGGGAGGGCAGCAGATGGGAAGGTAAGGGGGTGATGGAGCCTCAGATCCTGGCCCCACAGAACACTTTATAAACCTTGGGAAATCCTTTTAAGATGTGAATCTCAGTTTCTCCACCTAGAGAAGAGAAAGAGAGGGAGGCACTTAGGGAATGATATGCATATGCCTACCTACAGAGAAGTGAGAGAGAAACACTGAGAAACAGAAGCAGACTGGGAGAAAAGGACAAAAACATTGCTCGTGTTCAATTAAGAACAATATAAGGACCATGGACAGCTCATTTGGCCTAACTGTTCTTCATAGCTGTTCACCTTGGTTGGATTGGCACATAGGGTTGCAGTCAGACTATTGTGAGAGCCAGACCCCAGGTCATCATTTGCCAGAAGCATAATCCTGAGCTGGTTATGTCTCAAAGCTTAAATTGCCTTCATCTTGAAAATGGGGAGAGTTCCTATCCTCATGCTTGTTGTGACGCTCAGGGAACAAAGAAACCAGGTGCTCACCAAGATATCTGCTACTTGGTAGGCACTAAATAAATGTCTGAATGAACAATGCCAGCAATGAACTACCTATATGAAGGGCTCCTACATTTCTTGGCTTTTATTTTTGGGAAAAAATTCTGCCTCTCATTAAAGCTGGTAACTGAGTTAAGGGGGTTGGGTTCTCTATGGGTTTGTTAATTTGAAAAAAATGACATGACTTGACAATTTTCAGTTCATGTTGACAGTGTGGGCAGTATGTGTGGAGCCACATTTTGGAAGGAAGGAAGGGAGGGAGGGAAGAAGGAAGGAAGAAAACATTTTCTAAATACTTGCTATTTGCCAAACCTTGAATTAAGTGTTTTTATAGATGTTATTTTATTTAATTCTTAAAACAACTCTATGTAGTAAGAATTGTACCACCCTACCTTTTCGTTGTTGTTATTGTTTTAAACAAGCAAGGGAGCTAAAACACCAGAGAGGTAAAAACACTTGCCCAAAGTCATGCTGCTTAATTGTTATTTTGAATCCAGACTATTTGATAGCAAAATCCATGTTTTTTCTCCTGAAAAATGTTGGCACTATAAAACTGCATCTGGTACATGAGAAAGTTGAATTTAGCCACATTTTGAACTCAGCTTTCAAACTGCTTATATCTCCTTCTCTTTCCCTCTTTGCTTCTTTTTCTTAACTGTAATTAGTTTGTTTATTCCATGGAAAATCTCGACTCAATCCTAAGGCCCAGTCCTGACAGAAGTTTCATTATACTTTCCCTTGCCCCTGCTTCTCCATTTGGAAGAATTCCATTTCATCCTTCAAGGCTTAACTCAAATGTCAACGGCTCCACAAAGCTTTTCAGTAATCCCTTAAGCAAGGGAAAGATGCCCTCCCACATGCTCCCATGGTGCTTTGCACACATTGCCTTCAGTGAAAATTGCCTTCTATTTATTCTTTAATTTCAGATACCTAGCATGGTGCCAGGTACCTAGTAGGAGCTACAGTGGTATTTATTGAAATAAGGAAGGAAGAGAAATGCTTCAGAAACAATAAGATGTATCCGTGATGATAGTAATCATAATGCCAAACAGACAGTCTTTACTGAAACACCTGATACCTCAACCTCTGTTCCAGATTTTAATATGTATTATTATCTCATTTAATGCTTGCAGGAACCCCAATGTAAGCACTACTAGCATCCCAATTTAACAGTTTACATTCCTTGTTTACAGTCACACAGCTAATTAGTAGACTTTTAGTGGAAGATTTAGGGGAATAATCTAAAAATCTTTTAGTAGATGATCTAATTAGTAGAAGGTGATTAGAAGGAGCTTGAACCCTAGCAGACTGGTGACAGAGCCTTCAAGGAACTGTATCTCAGTGCTCAGAGGACAGCAGGGCAAGAACAGGGATCCTGAGTCTGACACATGTTCCCAAGGCACAGCTTTGCTAGCTGTTAGCTGTGTGGCTCCAGGTGTTGAGCTGTGTTAGCTTGATAAGCTTCTGCTTCCTTGACAGGACAAGGGAGCCAACCCCACCTACCCTGGAGGGTCATGGAGAGGAGGACATGCTTATGAGAGGGACCAGCACATACTGAGTTCCCCAGTTCCTCCACGATGGACTTCCCACACCTCCTGCTCCTCCGACTCCTCATCTATTTGGGGAAGAGGAATCTGCCTTAGAATCTGCAGCAGTCTACTCATTTGCTTATCTAATACATACTTATTGATCAGCTACTATGTGCCAGGCCCTATTATGGGTGCTGGCGGTACAGCAGTCAACCAAATAGGCAAAGCCCATGCTCTTACATTGTTAAACTTACATTGTTAAACTACTTACATTACTATTACAACTAAGTAAACTAACACATGATTGAGCTAAGATCAAAAGACTGTAAAACAAGACAATGTGCACCCATATCGCAGAGATATTGCAGGTTTGGTTCCAGACCACTGCAATGAAGTGAGTATAGCAATAAAGTGAGCTGTAATCTTTTTGCTGGTGTAGGGTTTTGCCTTCAATTTGTAAAGCAGGCAACAGCTGTGAAGCACAATAAAAGGAGGCATGCCTGTAATGGACAATGGCTAGGATAGTGCTGCATGAGGAAGAACTGAGGAAGGGCTCCGAGATGGGTGGAGAGGCTGAGCATGCCAGGCTTGCCAGGTCTTAGAGCCCCTGAAATGGGCATGGATTTGATTCACAGGATGGATGAAAGGTGAGAATTCATTGCAGGGGCAATTGAACCGAGCTTTTACAGTCTGACTCCATTCAAATAGATATTGTCCATTAAAAATTATCTTATCCGCCTTGTAAGAAACAAGGAGCCTGCAGATGCAACTCTAGCCTTAAAAATGCTTCCTGAATTATTTTCTGAGACATAAAAATCAATCTCTCTACAGAAAAATAGCAAAGTTGCTAATTTTATGGGAAAGCTCTCTAAAATAAGGATGATTTCATTTCCCACAGGCTGTCGCTAGATTCCATTCGAGACTTGATCAGCTTCTATAAATACTGCACAAAGTAATACCAAATCACTATGGTTAATGCAGGCAAATAGACCTTCTTGACGGGAGATTTTGACATTATACAGGAGTTCATCACACACCGCCGAGATTTATAAAGACTGATGAAATGAAATAGAGACCTGGAGGAACCCGGCCATCAGCTGTGTTCTGTAGTGGCCCGGTGAGCTGATCATCCCTTTGGCTTCACTAATAGAGGTTTAGCATGGAAAACACAAGAGGTGATTTTTCTCTACTGCTCTGCCTGTACCCAATCTCACTTAGTCACTTTGCAGTATCCCACAAGTTGTTTGGCTTTTCTGACAAACTAAGTTAAAGACATTGCGCTTTTATAGTTTTAACAAATGTTTTCAAAATTTCACTGAAATTTTCCTTTGGGGGAATTTTTAAAGCAAATCAGAAGAACATTCCCTTTCCATGATTTTTGGCTGTACAGATATGAACACTTTTGTAGGAGAAATACATCATTTTTTGGCAATAAAATCACATAACAATGGCAACATTTCCAAACATCCATTTTTCCAAATGCTCTTCCCATGGAAAGACTCTTTTTTGAGACTCAATTGCTGTCTTATATGTCGTTAAAATGTCATCTCTATCTTGAAGGAACAGATTAAGAGTGCATTTTTTTTCCCAGAAAGTATCTGCTAGGTAGTATAGTCCTGACTGCCATTGCCATTACAGAAAAGGTCATCAAATTGGGGACGCTCTTCTTTTTTAATAGAAGAGCATGCAGCTCTCTGTTAAGGTCCTTACTTGTTTTAAGTACTCGCTGTGACATAATCGAAGAAGCTCTGAGCTACAAATGTTAGGCATTCTCGCTCTCATTACAAAGCATCCTAATGATGGACTGTACTTCTAAGCTCCTGCTTTTATAAATGCAATCACACTGATGGCATCTGTGGCCTTTTGTTTATTGCTTGCTTCCATTTCTTAGTGCAACTGCTTGCCTGTGAATGACTCAATGGATGAATTTCCCGTGGTACTCTCTCTCCAAACGCATCCCTGAATTCTTATTTATTGCAATCAAAGCAACCACCACATCAGAGGTTATGCTTTGACAGTTTGTCCTCTTAAAATAATGCATTTTAACAAAGAAGTGATATATTATGGAGAGTATAAGTTTTCCGTGACATCAGTTTTAGGAGCTTAAAAAAGTAGCTCTTCATATGCTGAAATTGAATTTACTATTCAGTGCAAATAAAAATATTATTTAAATTAATGTTAAGGCCAACTCACAATTGTTATTGAAATTATTCTTTAAACTGAATTTAAACTACAAATCTACAGGCAAGTTTGACTCATCTGTACTTTCTCTCGAGTATATAGCAAATGATCTACCCTGTATATGTATTTTTATTTTTTTAAAAAAGGAGTAAATTTATTGACATTTCGGGCATTAGTAGAAAAAGTACTAGGGTTATAGGGTTCTTCTTAATATCCACAAAATTGTATCATGATATACTCATAATATGACATAACATAATCATAACAAACCTTTCCAAACATCAGTGGCATCAGTATTCCTTGGAGGGCTTCTTCTTTATTGTGGTAATATATACATAACATAAAATTCACTATCTAACCATTGTTAAGCGTACAGTTCAATAACATTAAGAACATTCACATGGTCATACAACCATCACCACTATCCATTTTCAGAACGTTTTCATCTTCCCAAGCTGAGACTCTGTACCCACTGCACAGTAACCCATTAAACATACTCTCTACAACAGGCCATCCTGGAATGAGCTGCTGGGACATACACTTGGCTCCATCAGTGGGTTGAAAATAAGGAGAATTGAATAGTCATTCATGTATGAATCACTGTCCATCATGGCGGAATCCACATTCTGCGTAGGACAGTGGCCAAAGTTCCTAGGGGTGAGTAAACTGGCTATGTCTTCTGTGCAATCAGCTGTGGGTCTGACCAGGAGGTTGCTGGCCTCTCTTATGGGCAACATGAGGATACATTTTTTTCCTCAAAAAGAAACACTGCAAAGAAGACAGAAATATTAATTCCCTTCTTGTGTAAATACCAGTACAGTTTCAAACATACCTTTGCATCCATCAGCCCCTTTGACTCTCAAAAAAGATCTTATGAAATAAGCAGAACAAATATTGTCTGTCCTGTTTTGTAGATGAGAAAAGTAAATGGCTTTCACAGAGTCATATCAATTGTCAGCAGCAGAGGAAGAATTTAAACAGAGAAATTTAAATTCTAAGTGCAAGGTGATTTCTACTTACTACTTCATAGGGACTAGCTAATGTATTTTTCAATGTTAGATCAGGAAAATAGAAGTCACTTGAGGTGTTTTAAATAGGAGTGTATTTAATATAGGGAACTAGAGGCTGATACAGTCCTTGTTGGCTGGGAGAAAGAGGTCAGGGAGTACTGCTGGATTTCAGAAACTGTGAAAATGTGCAAGTCACGCGGAAGGTACTACAGATCTCAGTGCCCGCAGAAAGATGTCCACATGCCCCCAGCAAAACCCCATCTCCTGTCTGCTGAAGGCCACACTTGTGCCCATGGAGCAGCTGCTGGAGAATTGTATCTCCTCTCCCATCTCAGGAAGCTTAGGCACAGGGCCTCTCCTTGGCCAAATCTCCCTGATCTCTGCTGGCAAGAGAGTCTGGGAAATGTAGTTTCCAGGCTTCTAGCCCCTAAGGTTCAGGGATTGCTTGGAAAATCAGGGATAATACTATTAACCAATACTGTCATCCAGCATGTCTAGTCATTTGTCAGAATCACAGCTGAAATGAAGAGAGTAAAAATCAGTTAACTGTTCTTAACCCCACATAGGGATTTCTTTCTCTTGCCTCTTGCCACACACGGCTGAGGATTAATGTCCTTCCCTCCCCTTCCACAGACCTAGAGAGAAAGCTGGGAAGGACTCAGTGCCCTCCAAAGGGGAAAACTGATGAAGAAGACAAGGGTGGAGCCCATATTACCGTAGATGAGCAGGTGAGGGGCCTGGGGGTGAGCAGAAACCAGAGCCAGCTCCAGGCAGGAGCACAAGCTCTCAGCGGGGTTGACCGGAGTCCTCATTCCTGCCTCACTGCATACTGGCTGTATGACCTTTCCTTCTGAGGAGGAGTTTCTTTAATTGCAAAAGGAGCAATGGTGCAATGGTATCTACATTATCGGGATCTTAGGAGCGCTCAGCACAGTCTCTACCTGGCACAAAGTGCGATGTGCTCAATAAACACTTGATGTCACTACAACGAGCTCGGGGAGTCGGGTTGGCCGCCAGAGTATTCCCTGCAGATCACAGAACTCACTCTGCATGACCGTTTCTCCAGTTGTAGAATCTTATAGCTGGGACTGGATCCAGGGGTTTAACAAGGAGTGCTCAAACATTGTGTTTGCTGTCATCGTTTCTCTTACTATTATTATTTTATAGTGAAATAGCATGGTATAGTCACATGCACTTTCTTGTCTTTTATTGTTATTTTTTATCATTTTACAACAACCCCGTGGCATAAGGCAGTGCAGGTATCTCGTATCTTGCAGACAAGGGGACCAAAACCCTGGGCAGTAAAGTCACTAGTGCAGCTTGAGTTCTGAGTGGCAGCTCTAGATTGGCTGCAGACTGTTGGGATGCTACTGTATACACAAGGAGTCTCCCAGGCTCTGCCTGTCTGCAGCAGGACCATTTACTGATGTCCTGGACTCACAGTCCTGACCTCAGGGCCCTCCTCCCCTCTCCTCCATGGTTCTCTCTGGCCTTGAAATTCCTGACAAACCTCACTTTAAAACAGACCGGGGTTGCCTTTATGCTATATTTAATCAGCTCTGTCTGGTTATCCCTGGGCAAGGAATAAAGGAAATTTTATTCTATATATTCAGCCTCTAGAAGAACAGTTAATGGTTTTGGTCTCTGTGTGACTGTGGACAAACTACTCAGTCTCTCTGAGCATGGGTGTCACCATGTTTGAATTGAACAATATGATCCACTTAAGAGGAATTAAGAGTATGTGAGTACATGGAAGCACCTGGTTTAGCGCCTGGCACAGGGTAAGCACTGAGCAAACAGGGCCTTCCCCTGCCCTCCCCGCTCCAGATGCTTCCCTAGGCTCCTTTTTCTCCATCTCTTTCTGTCCCTGGCAGTGACAACTTGCTGCCCTTCACCTTCAAGCTGCTGCCCCCAACATTTGTCAACGTTGATGCTCCCGAAAAGACCTAAAATAAAATGAAGATATTCTGGCATTGGACCACTAATATAGCCTTGACCTTTTCAAATGGAAACCCAGGATGCAAGGTCCTAATTTCATTTTATGCTGATTGAAACATTAAGGTATTGACCTGGAGTCTTGTTTAAGCTGGGGACACAGGGCCCAGAGTGGTGGACTGTTCCTCATGGCAGATGAGATGCTTCTGTCCTATGACCCAGCTGGGCTCTGCAGCCCTCCCCACCTGCTGCACACCCATCCCCTCAGTCTGCCCCATTCATTTAATTTGAGTTCTTGTCCTAGAGACAGTGGGGTTTGGAGCTTGAGGGCTGCTGCTCCTATCTTAGCTCTGACCGTTACTGTTTACCTCTGCGGCCTTGAACAAGACTCTTAGGTTCCCTGGGTCTCGGTTTCTCCATCTCAGTTTCCCCATAGAGATGCTAGTAAAATTAATTACCTGGGCTCTCTGAATACATTGCTAAATAAATGTAGCCATCAAGTTGATTGAGCATTGCCGTGGGCCAGGACCTCCAACCTAAGACCTACTGGGAAGTCAGTGTTGTAAAATCTGATTTACAGGGGAAGAACCCATCGCTCAGAGAGATGGCACGTGTCACCTGAGGGCACAGAGCTGAGCAGTGGCAGAGCTAGAGTGGATACCAACACCCTTTCCCTTCATACTGGACCACAGCAACTCCCTCAAAGTAGTTTATTTGTTTATTCAACAAGTGCTTATAGAAAGCTGAGTACATGCCTGGCACTATTCTAGGCACTTTGTGAATATTAACTCATTTAATACCCATGCATTGTGATGTAGGCACTATACTATCATTATCCCCATTATACAGGTGAGGAAACTGAGACATGGGAAGGAAAGTGACTTGTTCAAGTCACACTGCTAAGTGCAGTCAGTATTGACACCTAGGGAGTCTGGCTCCCAAGTTCAAACTTGTAAACACTCAGGTCTGGTGCTGTGAGTGTGGATGGCTTATCCACTGGAAGACACTGCTGACCGGTGAGTCCTAGCATCGGCCTCCACTCCTGTTCTCTACATCAGGCACCCCCCAACCCCCCAAGTCATCGCTTGTTGGGAAGAAAACAGCAGGAGCTGGATCTCTTGGATCCAGAGAAGACAGGGCTGACAGGCGAAACTGGGGCAGCCCTGGTGCCTGCACAGCATCAAGTCCCTGGCCGAGGCTAGTGCTGCTGCTACAGTCACTGCTGGTGGCCAGTGGTGACAGAGGCTCTGCAAGGCCGAGACCTGCTAATGTATTTTGTCACTTTTAAGAGTGCCTCCAATTACTTGTCCTGGTCGAGGGCCATGGTTTAAAATGCATAGCAGTGCACGCTACTAATCTCTCTTGTAAACTCAGGTAGTGCAGATTGGGGAAATGTTCCAGCTGGAAGGGATCTTTGAGAGCATGGTCTGTGACCCCTACTCCCTTCACCCCTTGATTCTGGTGGCGGTCATGTGACTTAGCCACGGTCAAGCTCCCAGGGAGTGACAATGTTCTAGGACTATTCATTTACCAGGATAAAGCATTTGCAGCTTGGCTTCATTGTTATTTTAAAGGCATTCTCCTTAGCCCCTAGAAATCTAACAGATGAAGGCTCCGACAGGTCTTCTGGCTAGCTGGCTGTCAGAAGTGAGAGTACGTGGGTACTGATCACTGCACACCCTACTCCTCCTGCCTGTCTCCCTTTTAACCATGGCTCTGGAGAACTCGTTGCAATCGGGGGGTTCCTGTTCTTTGCGATGTCGGAACCAAGACTTTTTTTTATCAGAGCTTCCATTTTCAAAGGTTCATCATGAGAGTGTCCTGGTTTTGGCTTCCTCCCATGCCTGGTGTGCTGTTTTCCTTCTGAAATTATTGTTCGTCTTGAAAAGATCTATTGAATTATACATTCTGGGGTGGGGAGGGGAGCTTAGTGCATTTTTAAAACTAATAACACCCAACTTTGGTGTCATTTGGAGGAAATACAGATCTTCATATACTGCTGATACAAATATAAGTTGTCACAATCTTTACAGAAAAATTTGGCAGTGCACATCAAAACCTTTGAAATTTGCTCTATTATTAGCTGTACAATTTCCATAGCTAGAAATTGGCCACGAAGTTTCACATAAAAGGTTGATCATTGCACTATTATTTACAATGGAAAAGCTGGAAAAACTCCCTTATGTTTCGCAGAAGGGGGTTTAGATGAATAAATTATGATACACCCATACAAGGGAAAGCAAACTTTAATAGTAGTAATAAGAAATGAAACACAGATAGCTCTTACTGGTTGCCAGCCTAACTTGCAATTAATGCATGCAACACACACACACAACAGCCCTATGAGGTGGATTCTGTTATTATGCCCATTTTACAGATGATGAAATTGAGGCCCTGAGGAAAGTGACTTGCTATAGCCCCACAGCTTGTAAGAGGTGAGGCCGTGATGTAAACCCAGGCTCTCTGGTTTGGCAGTCCATGCTGTCTACTGAATACCACTACGTCCCCTGCCTCTGGAGGAGTACCTAATGGTTTTGGTAAATGTGCGCTATGTGTGTGCGGCTGTGTGTATAAAAGTCCTAGAAACCAATTAGATTTCTACTTTCTTCCTCATGCTTTTCCAAATGTTTTAAATTCACTTCAAGGGCACTATTATTATTTTCATCAGAAAGGAGTACAGTGGACAAACTTTTTTAAAAAAAGATCCCCGGATGCAACATAATCTAGCCCCTCGCCCGATGCAGAAATCCATTTCTGTGCTATCTCCAACCAGCCATCGTTTGCCTTTATTTGAGCTGTGCTGTTGACAAGGAGTTTGTGGATCTGGCTGTTCAGGGTTGGCTTTGTCCAAGGAAGGAGGGAAAGGTGACCTTGGGTTATATTTATGTGGTGCAGCCCAGGTCAGGGAAGCAGTTACAGGCTCGGGGCAGACGTTCAGGGATGCCGAGGGCATTTAGAATGTGTGGGACGGGCACAGCTGCAGCAGAAAGGGACGACAGCCCCCAGCACGCCGCATTGTGTCCTCAGTCTCCTTTCTTTTGCGGCCTGTTAGTGAAATAGTTCATGCAAGAAACTGGTCTCTAGTGGACAACGAGGAGGAAACCCTTCCTGAAAGAACTCACCCTGAAGAGAGTCCTCTGCTGTTGCTCAGCCAGGAAGTTGACAAAAATGCAAACCCGGGGCGGGGGAGCGTGTGCGGCGTTCTCCTGTGCTGCTGGTGGGAACGTAAAGTGATGCGATTTGGAGAGGACAATTTGGTGATAGTCGCCAAAATCAAAACGTGCATTCCATTTGACCTAAAAACTCCACTGCTAGGAAGCTGCCTGGTAAGTAAGTCGGGGATACTCTCTCCAGTCATTTCAGCACTGGTTGTAGCAGAAAAAAATAAGCACATAAGCAGTATTGGAAACAGTGTCCCTCGATGGGGCCACATTAAATCAGTTACAGTTCCGCCCTGTGATGGAATATTCTGAAGGCATTGAATACTGTGAGAGAGATCTGTAGGTGATATTGCAGGGAGATTTTGATGCTCTTGTCTTATTAAGGGACAAAAAGCAAAATGCAGGGCAGAGTCATAAAGAAAGAGGCTGTATGCATTGTTTTTCCCCGAAAGCAAATACAAGGAGCTGTTCACGTACTGTTTAAAGTGTCCGCCTTTGAGCAGAGGGGCTGAGGGAGTGAGGAGAGAGAACCGTATTTTCATTTTATATCTATTTTATTTGAATGCTCAGCTACATATTGCCATTATTTTAAAGATAAAAGCAGGTGTTATCTGGGAAATTGTGGTCCATTTTGTTTGTTGGTTTTCTGCTTCTCTGTACTAAAACAAAACCCGCACCTGCACACACACCATCGGTAGCTGTCGTTTTATTTTAAATAACAACATAGAATGTCCCCCAAGCTCTCTCACACTCCTCTCCTGCCCAGAGTGAGGCCTTCTCTGAGCCCCGTGCCGGACTTCTTGGCACAGCCCCTCCTGGGTCCTGCCTCCTTCTGCCTGGGAGACCATGGACCATGAGCCCTAATTCGGAACAGAAAAGGAGCTGAGGGACGTACTCAGGGAGCCCCTGCATCAGCAATGTGTTGGTCAGGAGTGGCGGTGGTAGGTGGTCATCGCAGAGAAATCCCAAATCATCATGGCTTGACAATGTAGAAGTTTAATTCTTGTTCATGGCACAGTCAGATGCGGGCTGTACTCCTCTCCTGTGTGTGGAGATTTGGGGACTGAGGCTGCACCCACCTGCTGATCTGCTGTCTTGTGGCTTCAGGGTTGCTTGTTTCCCATGTAAGTGGGCAAAGTGGAAGACATGCTACTCAGTCAACCCACCTCAGCCTGAAGGTGATACACGCTGCTCTGTGTACATTCTGGCACCAGTCACATGGCCAGCCTCCCTGCAAGAGGGGCTGGGAACTGTTGAGAAGCACAGGGATGTTGCTGACTCCTAGTGCTCTCTGTGACAGGCACAAGGCACCTCCCCACACTCTCTGCTTTAGTGCCTGGCCAGGATACCCACAATGCCCTATGACTACCCACCATCTGTCAAAGACCTTGCAGAATGTTGGTCCACTGTTCTGAGTTCTTCATGCCTTCCCTGCAGTAGAATTGCACATCCAGGCCCTTAGTGACTCTACACTACTTCCCCCTGGAGTAGCCAAAGACTGTTTCTCCTCCCCACGGACTTGGCCTTGGCTGTGTCACTTTCTTCAACAATGGGATGTTAGCAGACGTGATATGAGCAGAGGCTTTCCATGTGCTTGTGTGATTTAGCTTGGCTTCTGGCACTCTTGTGAGTGGCCGTGAGGAGACCACATTCCAGACAGCCAAGACCCCTTTAGTCTGGGTCCCAGAATGAGGACAGATAGAACACACTTGAGTCTGACCTGGCCTGGACTCCTGCTTGGCCTGGCCTGCCCAGCCCAGATCAACTGAACCTGTCAACCTATAGACCAGCGTACGTGAAGTAAATGTTTCTTGTAAGTTGCTGAGAGTTTAAGGTTTTTGTTAGGTGGCAGGAAACTGTATGGGGCTCCATAAAACACTAATTTCAAGGGAAGCGTGGAGCACACAAGGTCAGGGTCCTTGAGCTACTGAAGGCCCTAGGAGCTATCAGGAGCCCAGTGAGGGAAGGGGACAGGGCTGAGGCCACAGAGCCAAGACCAGAACTCAGGTTTGCAGAGTCTAAGCCAATCCTTTTTATGGCCAGACACCCACTAGCCAGCACAGAGCAGGGCTATGAGGCCTAGAGATGCTGGCATTTTGATTTGGACAGAGGATTGGAAGAGAGAAGGGGTCCAAGCAGAGGCTAGAAGGGCTAGCTGGGACAGCAGAGACTACTGGCAGCGGGGCAGAGGACTGACCAGCTTATTCTCTCCTCCCTGATTATCTGAAGACTGTGGATCTCCTCGCAGTCTCTGGGCTTCCTGCTCAGCTACCACACCAATTCCCAGAAATCATGCTAATTGCAAGTCAGATTCTTGGAGGCCCGCAGGCTCTCTGTGCAGATTTCCCAGGAGCCACGTGTGTGGTGTGCCTTCTACTTGCTTCCTGTCCTTTGGGTGTTTCTGCCTGTTGTTTATTCAGAAACACCTCAGGCCATTAGGGAAAGAGCCAGGATAAGAGGCAAAGTAGGGAGAAAGCACAAGCATCTGCTGCTTTTCTGACCCAGGTGTGCATCCAAGGCACGCACACACAGGCACACTCACACACAGAGACACAGGTGCACACACGTGCTCATGGGCGGACTCCAGGGTCCTGAGGGAAAAAGAGACAACAGGTGCACGAGCTCCACCTGTCAGGCGAAGGCGCCACAATCCAGCAGAGCCAGCTCCCAGATTGGCGCTCACACTGGGAGAAGGAGGGAGCCGGGTCAGCCAGGAGGACTCTGGTCCCCATTACCCCCCCTCCCCTCCTCCGTCTCCCCTCCCTTCCCTCAGCCCCCCGTCCTGCCTCTCTTCTCCTTCTCCTTTCCCTCTCTTCTCCCCTCCTACATTTCGTCTTCACTTCCCTCTCCTTTGTCCTCTCTCTCTTCTTTCTTGGTCAAGTGCCCTAGAGATAAGGGGCAAGCTTCTCGAGGGTTGTAGGGCTGAGCAGGCAGCAGTCTCTGCTCTGTGGGGCTCACCTTCCAGAAGGGCCAGCAGATAGTAACTGAACACAGACATGAACGATAACTCCAGGCTGTGGTCAAGTCAGCGAAGGGAAAGGGCGATGCCATGGGCGGGGATCCCAGGGAAAATCTAGAGTAGACTGGGGGTGCAGGCTGGCCTCTTGGGGGTGGGAGGATGCATTTGAGCTGATGCTTGAAAGGTAACTAGCTGGGGAAGAAACAAGTGGGGGTCAGGGGTCTGAATGAAAAGAATTCTGTGCAGAAGAACCAGCTTATGTGAAGGAATGTCCTTGGTGTGCTCAGGGAGCCGGGCGAGGCAGAGTGACCGTGGGCGGGTGACCGTGGCTCAGACAGCTGTGCACCATGAGATTAGAGAGGCAGGCCGGGATCCTGTGCTTCATCCTAAGTGCAATGGGAAGCTGCCGTTATCTCTAAAGCAGGGGACTGACATGATCCAGTTTTACACTGTAAAGAGATCAAATTGGCAGCTCTGAGGAAAATGGATTGGAGGAAACCAAAAGGGAACATCTTAGAATTCCACAAGGCAGTTCCAGTGGAAGGCAAAGGGGTGCTGGTGGTTAAGCTCCAACAGTGTCTGAGGTGCTGGAGAAAAACAGAGTCAAGACATGCCTTTGCAGCAGGGGGATCTTTGGGAAGGGGTACAGAGGCACCCCCTCCCCCGCATTCCCGTTACCCAGCAGCCCTCCCCATTCAGACAGCTGTATGCGAATCACTTGCTGCTTGAGTGGAATTGCCAGGGGGAACTAGAAGATAACAACATTATACCCTTAGACTTTGGGTGAGAGCCAAGATCCAGGTAGATAATAGAAAGATGAGGAAAGAAGTGAGATTAGGATGAACCACGTGCAGGAGAGGGAGGACAGATGCAAAGGAAGTGAGGGTCTCTGAGTCCTGTTATATACCCATGTCATCAGGTAGGTAAGGGGATCACAAAAATCCCCCCAGATTTTGGGAGATCTTAGAGCAAAAGAGATGTGTCTTGGTTCCCAGGTGGGGCCCAAGGAAGTCGACAGCATCCCTGTGTTCCCGGGCACTGCATCAGCCAGAGGCTGGGTCTCTGGGCCCTAGGCACCACGAATCCTGGGAGTGAGGCAATTCCAGCCCACTCTGCACAGAAGGACCTGCAGTTAGATGACAAAAATGTATGAGTCCCTTCTACCATCCCCGAGACTTCTGCTTGAGTTCCAGGGTTTAGGGCCCCCTGGAAGGAGGACCAGACAGGGAATAGACCTGGCTCCAAATGCAGATCTACCCCATGCTGGGAGATGCTTCTAGGAAAACACTGGACTTTTCTGACCTTCAGTCTACCATTGTGACCTCCTCGTAGGGATGGTGGGGAATTAAAAGCAATAAACACGTGGAAAAACTGGGATTCCACGCTTGACTGGGGAGGTGTTTTGTTTGGCAGGACAAAAGCTTCCATCATGCTGAGCTAACTAATTCCATCTTTTTTTTTTCTGATCACAATTTTATTTTATTTTTTTTTAATTGTTGTTCAAGTACAGTTGTCTCCTAATTCTATCTTTTGAGAGTTCTAGCAGCTTCCTTTTCTTGACCTGGTTCTATTTCCTATAAACACCCCTCCACCCCCATTGCTTCTGCTTTTGCTCCTTCAGTGACACAGAGCAAGCCCAGCCCTGTTGCCCTGACAGCCCACCTGTAGGACCCTTCAGGTGGAAGGTGCAGTCAGGGACTTCCAGGGAATTCTCTTCAGGCCGAACCAGCTCAATGCCTTCAGCAGTTTTTCTTAGGGCCCTGCGCTTGTGTCTCCCTCTCCTGGGGACACTCCTATTTGCTAATATCCTAGGAATGTGGTCCCTAGGGAGTCATAAGGCCGACTCATTCAGTCCACAGTTTTGCTGAGAATCCTGGAGCCTGTGGTCCAAAGCCCTCATGCTGGAGTCCAGGAGGGCAGCCTCTATGAAGGAAAGTTGACTCATGCCTGGTGCTGACAGAAAGTCGCAAGGCAGGGACCAGTGACCAGCAGATGTCTCTCCATGGCCTTGCCACCTGCGAGCATAGGCATCATTTGCGTTTCTATCATCCCCACACAGAAAATGCAAGAGGAAGATGTAACCCCAGCCCACCTTCCAAGGAAAACAGCAAGTCCTAAGATCATCTCAGTCCTCCAGGGCGTCCTGGATCCAGTGGCAGAGGGTGTAGGGAAAAGAGACCCCAGCCTGGAAATCAGTGCAGGAAGTGGGGGGGGAGGAGGCGGGAGTTAGAGGAGCCACCCAGAGCCCACCCTGGCAGGAGGTGTCCAGGGTGCTTCCTCCCTTCCCTGCACCCTCAGGGTTGATGTTGCTTCCTGATTTACTCCTCCGCACATCCTCCTGGGAGGTGGCGCCCAGGAAGACAACACCCAGACAGCTTTGTAACCTCTCCTCCACGCTGTCACTTAGCCCTTGTTGGCCCGCTGCCTAAAAGATTGTCTGCTTGCTCCGTTCCCCTGTGTCCTGTGATCTGAATCAGTGCTCTTCTTAGCCAGAAGCATCTCGATTTTCTGCAGGATGCTCAGCCACCTTCGCTGGGCCAAACCAGTGCTGGGGACTCAGTGGGCGTCCAGCACAGTCTGGCCAAACCACTGGCCCAAGGAAGAGGTTTGCTGCCCTCACATTCCACACCTGCACTGCGCTGCACCCCCCAAGCTGATGGGGAGGGAAGAGGCCTCGTGATCTAAGTGTGGGAATGGGTAGAAGTGTGAAGTAGGCAAGGTGGTCCTCAGACCCTTCAGGCCCTAGGTTGGAGTTCTTTGTGCCCTTCGGAAGCAACCTGCTTTCCCCGGGCATATTTCCTTCCCTCTCTTAACCAGTACCTCAGGGTTTGTTACTTGCAGTGTGGCGAACTCAGCCATTTGCTCATTCATTCATTCATTCATTCACTCACTCATTTATTCAGTTATTTTCTGAGAGCCTAGTAATGTGCCACCCACTATGCTACATACTGGAGATAAAAAGGTGACTACGATATCATCCCTGTCTCCAAGGAATTGGCAGTTTAATGGGAGAAGCAGCACAGACCATGTTAAACTGCATTGAACATTATAGTAGAAGCAGTTCCAAGTTCAGGGGTAGAGGCATTGTTAGGGATTTAGCCTTGAACTCAAGGGGGACAGGGGAGGTTTGTGCAGCCCACTGATGGGCTTGTCTCCGCACCACAACACCTAGCCCCGAGGCTTGCTCCCAGAAGGACTCAAATAGAGCTATGTGGAGGAGATTTGGGTGTTCTCTGAACCCCCCAGTTCTAAGCCTCAGTCATTCTAAGAGAAGATTAGCGCCAACTTGCCAGATGTGGGAGCCGGATTCTAAAAAGCGCTCAATAGAAGTGAAATAAATTGCAAACTGCTGCTCCCATTGTCCTTTTGGTGTCTGGAGAGCTGTCTTTTATTCTCCCTTCTCCTGGCCAAATGAGCTTCTGCCTCCACTCTGGGCCCCTGGGTCCATTGCCCAATGGCAAATATTTCTGCCCTGGAACAGCTCATTGGTGGAGCTGAGATGACTAATAACAGTTCCTGACAGCCCTTCATGGTTTTCCCTAAATGTTCTTTCCTGTACAAAAAAGGTTTAATAAAAATATGGATTAAAGCTGAGACTGAGCCCAGAAAATCGATGGCAGTCCCTCGGCTGTGTTATTGTAATACGTTATATGCCTGAGCCCCTCACCAGGGGAGAGGGGGTCGGTGGGCTCAGAGACCTGCCCGCCAGGGAGAGGCAGAAAGGAGAGTCCCGGGGAAGGGGCGCTGTGTCGAAGACAGAAGTTGGTAAGCGTGAATGTCTCCAGGCTGCTCTAGGCGAGGATGGGGGCAGGAGCCAGGGAGGGCTGTGTCCTAGGTTTGCAGAGCATCTAGAATCTCCTTGGCTAATGTTATTGATAATCTGGTCTATGTAACTGTTTTATTATCACATGTCAACCAATTGCTCCCACGCAAAGCAATAGTATACAGGTTGTCCCCCACTCCTGAATTATCACATTTAGTTAAAAACAAAACAAGTTGGTTTCTGAAACACAGAATACCGGCTTAGCAGCTGGAAGCATGTTAATTACACAGGATGTTCTCTTCTCTTCATTAACGTGGTCCCTCAAGTGCCCCTGGTTGGGCTCGTTGTGTTCCCCATCTATCCATTTTGTTCCTGAATGCCTTGAAAGCAATTAAAAACTGCTGTCATTAAAAGTTCTCTGTAAGTCAGACTTTATACTGTTCAGAGCAGGGATCTTCACTCCCAACCCTTTTGTGCTTTTCACCGAAGGTTTCTAAATGGACCCCATGCAGGGCTGCTCAGTGAGGATGCTGCCATTCTCGAGGATGAGATGGGTCTTCTGGACCCACTTCTGCACATGCAAATTGCAGCTAAGGCTCTTGCCACACCTGCAGACACAGAAGGTACCAGTTGCCCAATGTGAGATAATAAATATGGCTTAGATTTGTGCAAGCTGCAGGATCAATTACGGGAACATACGGCTGAATCAGACTCCAACTGTCTGTGTGGGTTTCTGCATCCACCTGCTTTCCTCAAGGCTTTAGGGATTGTGCGTGTGCGTGTGTGTGCACACGTGCGAGCATGTGCAGAGCAGTTGTAGGAATAGAACAGGTCATGCATGCCCAGGAGACAGGAGATGAAGGTTCTAGGCCAGGCTATGCTTCCAACTAGTTTTGTGGCATTTGAAAAAATCATTATTCTCCTTTTGACCCTCAGTTTGCATCCACAGAATGTACAGGTTTTTGAGGGGGATTTTTTTCACCCTGGCGCTCCCACCTCTGAAAAGTCTGACTTCAAAGGCCTGAGTTAGGTGGGGTCACGTGGTGAAGCTCTGGCCAGTGGAGTGAGGGCAGAGTGATGTAGCTCACTTGAAGACCTGACGGTGAAGAACCTCCCCTGTGGCCCCGTACTCCTCTTCACAGTCTCTGCTGGATGTCAGGTCCAGCACAAGTTTGGAAAACCACCTGAGTTCGGAAGGCCCAAACTCAGCCTGGGTCCCAGAGCACTCCTCCCTCCCCGCTCCCCTCAGTCATGCTGACTGAGCTTCGTGTGGAGCGGGGAGTACACTTTATTGGGCTAAATCACTGAGATTTGGGAGTTTACCTTTTATAGCAGCTGACATTATTTAAACTAATATACAACCCTGTAGCTGGGTCAATCCTTTCTCCCAGGGGAAGGATCTAGAATCTGGTCTGGTTTCTTCCTGAACCGCACCTCAGCAATTAACCAGGGCCTCATCTAGGTGATGCCATCTCTTTGTTTTTCTGTGCGTTTCTTTTCTCTCTTGTCTGTTTCTCCCTCCTCCTGTGTCTCTGAGTGCTGGGCCAGGTCAGCCAAGTCCCCAGCAAAGGAAGGAAGACTGTCAAGCCAGGCCACAGAAAATAGCTTCCACAGGGGCTGCAACTGGCCCCATGCAGGCTCCCCCCAGGAGTGATAGCTTTGTGTTAGGATCATGCTCTGTCCACACCCTGTGTAATCATCACGCGTGCTGGAGTTAGCCAGGGCAGGGAGGTCTGGGAGATGACCTACAGGTCTGTCCTAAAAGCTGCCTGCTTCATGGGACACCCATACAAGCAACCTGACACCCCCACCCCACCCCCACTCCCACTGCTGCCACCATGCAAAACTCCAGGTGCACGCTGACCTGGGCTTTACGGATATCTGTTGTCCCTGTTGCCATGACAACCAGTCACAGGGAATGATGGCAAGTGTGACTTTATTCCTTCTGGGAGGGCAAAGAAAAGCATGGCCTCTGGAGGACTACGGGGCTTCTGGAAGGGGTGGAAAAATGCAGAGGGTGGTGACTTTGAAACTGGAGTTCATACTTGCCCTCAGGCTCCCTCTCTGCAGCAGTGGGAGGGGCTGGGAAAGCTTGATCAGGCCTTCCTTCCAGGGCCCCCATGAGGATTCTGGGACATGCTCTGGAGGAGAAAGCAGTGAGAGAAACGTGCCAGGGAGAAGTTACAGTGCGGGGAAGGGGAAAACATCACTCGAAAGGTATTTTCTGGCCTGGTCTGGTGCTATAGCTGGGTCTACAGGCCTGAGTCAGAGTGCTCTAGGTTCCTGCCATGTCACCATGGAGGTGACATTCCAGTGGAGGCCTCTTTGGTGCCCCGGCTGTGTGTGCCCTGGCACCTCCATGTGAATCTTCAATATTAGGAAGCCTTACAGGGCTCTGACACAGGGCCAGCCCTCTCATTTGCTCCAGCCTCCTCCTGTTCAGTGAGCCTCACCGAGCCTCTTCATACCCTCCTTGGCTGCTGGGGGACGGCACAACTTCTAGTGGTGTGCACTCTGCGGTGGGTCTCCCAGGCAGTCGGCAGCAGGCCTTCCCCTCCACCCCTCATTGATGTTTGTTCCCCGCACCCCAAAGCAGCCATGCCATCGCTGACCACAGCGCCTTCCAGGTCTGGACCTCATCTCACGCACACTGAGGTTTCACTCACTTTGTCAAAAAAACTGTTTTACCCAAAGCAAGTTCATGGTCATGATCCTATTGACCCGCCCCATACCTGTGTGGGGCAAACAGGGAGGATGATAAGGCTCAAATTTTGCATATAAGGGTGTTGTCCCAGTCTTCATTACTTCCTCTGCGAAACTGGAGGGTTCGCCTAGGTGGTCTCTGTTGTCCTTCAGCTCTGACTCCCAATGACTCCAATGTTCACACACACGCAGGAGATACCTCCCTACACACACGTGCCCTGGAGCAGGTGGGTGTGCACACACATGTAGACATGGCTGGCTCTTTGTTGACTGTGTGATGCACACCCTCACACAGTCCAAATGGTGCTGTTTCTTCCCAGTAAAATGCACGTTTAGAGGACAGTGTTAGCCTTCCTGACAGGGTACTCAAGGGGGGCTGAACTAAATAATTTCCGAAATTGCTGACATTCAGTTCTCCAAATTCTGACTTATCATCCTTCCTTGTCCTGGAGACCCCACCACTTCTCATAGTCTAGCACAGGCATTCATCAAACCTCAGCCTCTGTAACAGGCTCTAAGCATGCAAGAAGAAATACGAAACCTAAAGTCCACGAGCCAGCCAGGAAAGCAGCAAGGAAACAGACAGCTGATACCAAGTGGGAAATCGTCTGTCTGTTTCTTCTCTCCAGGTGGTTCTTTTAAATCCCCTTTGGATGCCAGCCTCACTTCTTCACACACTGTTTCTGCCCTGAAACAGGGCCTGCAGAAGCTCCGCCCTTCCCTTGCACGCGCACTCATTGGGAAGCTACTGGGTGTAATTCCTAAAGATACAGAAGGTGTATTTAAGCTATGTCCTTGACCCAGAGAACAGGGAGTAACCTGCAAACACTCTGTGTCAGAACCAGCCTCCAGATGGAGAAGGCCCTGTGGTCAGGGCTGAAGGTTGGGGTCACAGAGCTGAGAGGACAGAGCAATGATCTAGCTGGGGAGAAGAAGGCAGAGGTCCAAGCATGAGGTCAGAGTATGGGGACGACTCGATGAGCTATACCCCCATCACCAGAAGAACAAGCAGATCAATGGACCATCTGGATAAAATCTCCAATGACCTGCCAAGACCTTGAAATTCCACTGATGGTCATCTCTCTCTCTTTGAGACCTGTGAAGGCCTCTCTTGAAATGAAAATCACACAGTTGGTATAGCTGGACACCTCAGTTTCTTCTTCCCTGACCCTTCAGCATGGATTCGTTAATCAGGTTTTTAAGCCACATCACAGGATCTTGAGTAACGGGACACAGGCTCCATATGTTCAGACGGAGGAAAAGCTGGGGATGAAGAATATTTCCAAGGCATTTTGCATGTATGGAATTCGGAGGAAGAAAATAAAAGAAGGAAAAATCAAGGAAAGTAAAACAGAGATTACAAGCAGCATCCAGAAAGAGGCAAGCCAGGATGCCAGGTCCTAAAACTATCTTTTTCTGTCACCTGAAATGTGACCTGTTGAAGCACTGCTTCTCTCTGGGTCTCAGTGTCCTCACCCACAAAATGAGGGGTTGAGCAACATGACCTTGAAAGGGACTTCCTTCTCTGATTCTGTCCAGTGGTAGGACCAGTTTGACCTCTATGACTATTGTAATCCCAGCAACAAAGGAGTTCTTTGCATTTGTATAGAACTTCCTATAAAACTTGTTCATACTCTTATAGAAACAAAACTTATGTCATGTATGTAGAAGTGATAAGCCCATCTTACACAGCAGGGACATGTCACTCACACACGGGGCCGGGATTGCCATGTCTGCTCACACCAGCATGTGTTAGATCCAAAGCTTGCTGACAGATTTAAATTTATGAGCTGACACCCATTGGAGATTCTTGGAGAAAGAGACTTGGAGTTGGCAGTAAGTGAAAAACCCTCTGCTGCCTGGGGAGGCGTTTCTTCTAGCCTTCCACTGTGTATTCTTGCCTGCACAACCCTCTGGGCATCCTCTACAATTTGGGAGATATTCTTGGGAACTCTGGTGACAACAAAGAGGCACATTAGACCTGGCTGGTGTGGCTCAGTGGATTGAGTGCTGGCCTGTGAACCAAAGAGTTGCCAGTTTGATTCCCAGTCAGAGCACATACCTGGGTTGTTGGCCAGGTCCCCTAGTAGGGGGTGCACGAGAGGCAATCACACACTGATGTTTCTCTCCCTCTGTTTTTCCTTCCATCCCCCTCTGTCTAAAACTAAATAAATAAAATCTTTAAAAAAAAACAGGCAGTTTACTTGGTTGGCTGGGGCAGTCCACAGGTATCCTCTGGGTTGAGGGGAATAAGGCTCCAAGACAATGGAAAAATCTGGCTTCTCTAGCTGTTTTCCTGTAAGCCTTTGGCTGTGTTGATCTGATCCTTGAACAAGCAGTGAGATCATCCTTTCATTTGACAAATGTTGTAGAGCGTCAGCTGTGACCAAGAATGATCCCGGAAGTCTTTTTTTGAGAGCTCATACAGAACTGCATGACCATGAGTAAGTTGCTGAATCTCTCTGGGCTTTATTTCCTCATCTGCCCACTGAAGCAAGCCATGGTCACTTGCCCTGGCCCCACGCAACGTTGTTGTATAACTCCAGGGAGACTAAGGCTGTGAGAGGGCTTTCAAGAGAGTTAAGTCACTCTGTTGGTATGAAAGAGGCCTGACAACTGAACTTGATATTAATAGGGAGGAGCACAAGAGAACAGGAGGAGGGGAGAGGAGGGGGTAGAAAAAGAGGAGAGAGGAAGGCACAAAGAGGAGGGAAGAGAAAGAAGGAGAAGGAAAACCCAGAAGACATTAAGGAAGAGAGGCAGAGAGAGGGGAGAAAAGGAGAGAAGGGAGGGTAGGGCTCTTTTAAATCTGCCTCCCGTGGATCAGAGTCCTAATTGCCTGATGAAGACACTGTTGGGTCTTTCTATTAGACACAGCAATTCTGCTTGAGGCTGATGCTTTAATTAATGCAAACTAGGAAGGTGTATGGGGGAAGGGAACAGCATAAAGGAGCAGACAAGAAATCACTCTACTCCTGCTCCCACCCCCCCTGACCTCCCCTCCCCTACTGTTTCGAAGTTGTTTTGTTTGCTCTGTGCATTTTCCAGAGCTTAAAAAGAATGTATATGTTTAATCCCTCCTTTAATTCTCTACCATTGCTTTCCTGGAAGTTTAAATAAGAAAAGCTCTGCAAATGAAATAAGTCATGTCACGGAGTCATTTCTTGCCTCTGTGTTGATTAGAGGAAGAAGGGGAGCTGAGAGAGAGAGAGAGAGAGAGAGAGAGAGAGAGAGAGCGAAAGGAGAGACCTCAAACCCTACCACTGAAGGCACACAAGCCTCATGGTTGGCTAGAGGAGGGAGAGGCTCAGAGCTCCAAGACTTGGCGCTTGAGTCTAAATTTAGAACCAATTTGTAGACATGTTGGAGGGAGTTCAGAGAAAAGCCACCAAAACAATTAGAGGAATGCAGCTTAATTGGCCCAGCTTGGCTAAGCAACTGCTAAGCAGGGAGTATCAGAGAGTCTGTAGCCAGAGGAAACAGCATCAGCACCAGTGAGGGGGAGGGACTGTTTAGTTCCCAAACAGCAGGGCCTCCAGGAAAGAAATGGGGCCCAGAGAAGAAGGGCCTGGCACTGCACAGGAGGACCTCTTAGGTTTCTCTGGCCATGTGGCTAATCCTTATCACAGGGCCATTATTCCCCAAGTATTACCGATAACAGTGCGTTCATTATTTAATGTCATCTTCATGGCCACACGCAGGGCAGATGTGTTTCTTCCATTTTTACAGATGAAGAAACAGAAGCTCAGGGATGTTATGTAACTTGGCCAAGATCTCTCAATAGTGAAATAAAGGTCGAAACTCAGATCTGATTGGTTTTTCAGCTCAGGCTCATTTCCATGACACAATGTCACCTCCTGGGAGCTGTGACAGGAAGGGAAGAGACAGGCATAGGGACCCCTGCGGCTGAGACTCCTAAGGCTCCTTATCCAGCCAAAGGCTACCCAGGTGGGAAGACAGAAGGTGACAGACTCACTAAGATGTGCTCTGTGCAGTGCCACAGAACAGCTGGCTTCCTACCCTCTGGGCCTTCTTCCTGAGGACCCCACTCCTCTTTCCTGTCCTGCTGACCTCTTTCCATGTGCTCTGGGTTTATTCACCCTCTGAGGCCCTGGCTGGGGTTGTAGCAGGAAGAGTACTAGACTTCTGGTCAGACAGACCTGGTTTCCAATTCTCTGTCTTACAAAACTTGTCGAGCCTTGGGCAAGTGACTTAGCTTCCCCTGCCTAAGCTTACCAACTGCTTAAACAGAGATCATCAAGCCTACCTTACAAAGTTGTTGTAAGAGCAAGTGGGACAGTGAGTGTACATGCAGTTTGTCAATTGCAAAGTGATAAATGTAAGAGGATGCTATTAGCGAGAGTAATATCAATTGTATTCTAACTCCCTATAGAAAATGTTGATCCTTTCTGGGTTTCACTTGCTTCCAGCTTCCGCCTAACATACCCATTCCCAAATCCACATGTGCCCTGGGGTAAGATGGGGCTGGTCTGAAATGAGAGCTGACCCAGAGCTGGCCCTGGGAGCAGGCAGCTGGTGAACACCAAGGTTAGGACTGAGTCAGTCCTCTGACTGGGTACATGAAGATGACCTACGTCAGGATGTGACCAGATGCCAGCACTGTGAATACTCAACAGATGGCCAATGACAGCCTGGAGTCAGAGGTACATGGAACAGAAAATGTAAACCCAGTAGGAAAAGCATTCTCAAATCCAGCAAGATGTCTTGCATCCAAGGCAATGCACGATCTTCCTGATGGGACAGAGCCCAGAAATGGGACATTGGGACCTGACGGAGGTAGGGATGCAGATATGAGTCAAAAACAATAGCTCCAGGTGCTTCCTGGCACTTAGAGGCATCCTCAAACCTCCCTGACTATTGGGGCATCAGCAGGCCCAGGGGGTGGCTTTTCTGTGGCTGTGGTTGTTTGAGTCCTGTGGATGCTGTGAAGATGAGTAGCAGATATGGCAGGCAGGGAGGTGCAGTAGAGAGAGCCCAGACTGGACTCAAGAATCCTGGGAGAGTCTGGCCTCACTGTCTTGACTGGAAAATTACTACTTGCCCTTCAGTTATCCCTGCTGTACACAACTTACAGAAGAGCTAACACTCAGTGAGTGCCTACGGTGTGCCTGGCTGTAGTGTAAGCACTTCACATGGTTGACTCTGCTGCTCCTAAAAGCATCCCTAGGTGGAGATGCCATTATCATCCATTTCTATCACCATTTCTCAGAGGCTCCAAGAAGAAACCTGCCCAATGGCAAAGCTGAGATTCAAACCTAGGTTTTCTAGTCCTGGATCCCCCCACCCTGAGCCACTACATTCTGCAGCCTTTTAAATAGGTCCTGAAAGAGATGGTTTCTGAGGTTCTTCACAGAATCACGGAAAATCAGAATGGGCCAGGCCTTGAAGATAATATGGCATGATCTGCTCATTTTACCAATGAGGAGACCCAGAGAGATAATCAAGTGCCCAGGAGTGAGCAGACTTCCATCTCTAAAATGCTGTCACCGCATGATTCAAAAGCTTTGGAAAGAGGGAAATTTATCTATTAGGCAGATGTTCCACTGACATCACAGCTGGGCCTTGCACACACAATCGCTGCCTCAGAAGTGCATTTTTTTTCTTATTTTTATTTATTGATTTTAGAGAGAGAGGAAGGGAGAGGGAGAGAAACATTGATTTGTTGTTCTACTTATTTATGCATTTATTGGTTGAGCCACCCAGCCAGGGCAGCAGTGGATGTTTTTGATGTTATCAAAACCTCTCTCCTTCTTTGTCTTGAGACCTTTGGATATACTGGCCAAAAAATCTAAGCAGTGATTCCTGACCTTTGTGGTTCACAGGTGCCTTCAGGAATCTGGTGGAAGGTATGGATAATTTGTCAAGAAAAAATAGACGTGCATTTCAATTTGGGAGAGGGAGATTATGAACCCTTTGAAGCTCTCCTGTGAATCTCTTTTGAGGTCTATGAACCACAAATTATAAAACTCCTGTTCTAGGTAATGAGAAAACCAGAGGGACATACATGCTTCCAAGTCCTTCACCTGAGAGAGTCTTCAGACTCTGTTCTGTTCTTTCCATTCCACCCTCCTCCTTCCCTTTGGTCCATGGTAGAGAGTCCCCACTCCCAGTGCCATTATTTCTACACCTGACCACTGGAATGGAAGGGACCACCTGTGTCATGTGCTCGTGTGTCTGCCATGCCCAACACACTGCCCAACACATGTCCAGGGCTCAGTACATGTTTGTGGGTTGAGCATCAATTCATTGCACTGAAGAGATAGAGTAGAAAGATTTGTACATTCGCTCAAGGTATCCAGTCCTTGGTTCCTCCTTCCTGGGTGTCAGGTAAGAAGCAGGTGTGATGAATGACTAGGTCAGGGTCCCTAGGAATAGAACCTGAAACTGGGACTTTGTGTGAGGGTTTAAGGAAGTGTGCTCTCAAACACCATCTGTTGAGTGTGAGGGAGGCAGGATAGGGCAAAGGAAAGAAACCAGGCTAAGCTCAACCCCAGGGATATGAATATGTGTGAATGGCAAGGGGATCAGGCTTTTGTACCCTTGTATAAGTTAAAGCATGACATCAGACATTTCCTGGCGAGATGGTGCCTGCTGGGGCCAGCAGAGGACAGTTCGCAGGAGAAAGGTACAATCGTGGGCTGTTGTAGCCAATATGTACTCCCAGCAGCTGGGGGCTGAGTGCATGGCCCAGAAGGATCTGGTTGAGACGGTGACAGTGTCTACTACCTACTGAGAGGGCCAGCTCAGGGCAGGGCATGGTGGCTGCCTAGAGTGCTGCGTTGAGAAAGGGCAGGAAGCCATGCCCTGGCACAGCCGGAAAGCACCATGATGGACTAGCTGCACCTGCTGGGGGCCGTGAAGTGGCAGCAGGGGTGGCCATTCTGAGCCTAAGGGGAAACCAGAGCCATGTTCATTATCAGAGGTGCACAGTAGTTCAGGGACTCTGGGGCAATTTTATGGGTCATACAATTTAGAATCTATAGTGTCAGATAGGTTTCTGAGTTTTCACTGATATAGGTAGAAGCCAGACAGGCAGCCACTAACTAAAAGACAGCTTCCCCCAACTAAAGCAAAGGAATTACTTAAATGGACAGCCTTTTAGCAGGGAAGACAGTCACACTTAGAGCCCAGACCAGCACTATATAGCTGGAACAGAGGTGTCTGAAAATAGACATGGTTGGTGCCTTTGAGGACCTCAGAATAAATGCAGTGACAGACTGATGGCTAAGACTCTATGTCGTAGGCTCTGTAGCCACACAGGACACTGCAATACGCCAACCACACAGTTGTTTCTCAGTTAGTATGTTTTAGATGTCGGAAATTAAATACACCAAGCCTTGGGAAATTAACTCTTTGAGGTAGGAGGCAATCGCTCCAGAATTTCTAGACATGGCCTCCCAGACAGATCTGTCAGCCCTCTGAGTGAGAAAAGCAGGCTGGCTTCCATCGTGTCTCTCAGCATGCGTGAGTGAGCTTCCGCTCCTCTGTGACTGTCACAGAGTTTGGTGTCAGGAGGAGTGCAGAGACATGGCAGTGGAAGGTGTCATCCTTGCTTTTATTTCCACGGGCGTGGCTGACCTGGGTGTGATTGGAGGGACCCGTTCCTCACCCTAGTGGGGCACCTGAATGGGGACTACAGTGATTCCCCTGAGGTCCCCTTGGGAAGCCTGCACGTGCTCTAACAAAGACCACAGTGAGGACGATGGCAGCAGCCATGACCACACATGTCTAGACCACCACTTCACAGGTTCTATTCCTTGAACTTTGAAACAACTCAGTGAGGTAGGCAGGGGAGTAGTTACCAACCCATAGGTGTTCTGGGCGGGTGGAATGGGGCAAAGAGCACATATCCTGCAGGGCATGCACTTCTGGGGAAGCAAGGAACACCCTAGGCAGCTGTCATCACGGTGGGACACCCAGGATGGTTCCTGAGAGGAGGGTGTTAAGAGGTTATGTCATGGGTGGGTCACCCCACAGAAGTGCGCCCTCCCTTGGCATTAATCCAGAGAGTTTTTTGCGTTTTCCTGCTCAGTCATTCTCAGCCTTCCAAGTTCAGTCCAAGCAGAATTGGACTGAACAATGCCGCTCCTAGGTTTATACCCAGGAGGACTGAAGGCAGGGACTCAAACAGATATCGTTCACCAATATACATAGCAGCATTATTCAACAAAGGGTGAGAACAACCCGGGTGTCCTCCAACAGAGGCATGGATGAACCAAATGGGGTGCGTACATGCAACGGAATATTATCCAGCCTCATCTAGGAATGAAGTGCGGTCCCCGACACAACACGGGTAAGTCCTGATTGAAGGCATCATGATG
The DNA here is from genome assembly GCA_007922815.1 of Macrotus californicus. Taxonomy (NCBI): domain Eukaryota; kingdom Metazoa; phylum Chordata; class Mammalia; order Chiroptera; family Phyllostomidae; genus Macrotus; species Macrotus californicus. The sequence goes on from VMDR010000313.1 coordinate 47,772, forward strand.
GATGAAATAAAAGGGCAAATGTGAAGTAGCCCCACTTATTAGAAGCATCCAGAGCAGGCAAATGCTTAGAGACAGGAAGTAGAATAGAGGTTGCCAGAGGCTGGGAGGAAGGGGGGGTGGGGACTTACTGTTAAACCGGTACAGGGCTTCTGTCTGGAATGATAAAAGGCTTCTGGGGATGGACAGTGGTGATCTTTGCATAGCACCACATAGGAATTTTTTTTAATTGTACTGTTGTTCAAGTACAGTTTTCTGGCCTCCCCTCCTCCCCACCAACATATATGAATTTAATGTCTCTAAATTATGTACTTAAAAGGGTTAAAATGGTAAATTTATGTGTGCATTTTACTGTAATTAGAATAAATGGATGGATGGATGGATGGATGGATGGATGGATGGATGGATGGATGGATAGGTGGATAGGTGGATGGGTGGATAAGTTATAAATAAGAAAACAAGCTGAGTTCAGGGTTCATGACCTTCCAAAAGCTTTCCTAGATTCAGCCTGACTGGTACGCCTTTCTCTGCACCTGCGACACACACTTCTTTCACTATTAGTGCACCTGACTCTCTCCACACTAAGCTGGGAGCTCCTATGGACCACATCCTTTTCCACTTTATATTTCTGGCTCTAACCAAATGCTTAGCATATTATGAAAATTTGATAATTCTGTTTTAAATTAATGGATCTGATAGATATGATATGTTTGAAATGCACATCATAGCTTTTAAATAAATGAAACAGACATCAACTGCTATCACAATAGTGGTCAGTTCAACTTGGCTGAGGTTCTTTTACATGTGCCTGATTTTCCTTTCCATCATAATTTTAATAAGCAATGTAGCAAACAGATTGAAAAAAAAACACCTAAACTTCAGAAATGAAGTAAATGGTAGACAGTTTATTAACAGTCCTTAATATGCACTAATACTCTTACCAAGGAAATTCTTCTTTCTCTCCCCCTCCCTTTCTGTACCTTCCCTTGGACTCCTTTAGGTCTTAATGAGGATGCCATCACCCCTGGGAAGCCTCTCATACTGTTCTCCCTGTCCTGAACTGCCATGAGCTTGCCGTGCCCTGTCATCTCTCCTTTAATGACACTTGTCACACCATATTATGTATACTTGTGTACTTTTTCTGTCTTCCCCATGGACAGTGAACTCCATGAGGGCAGAGACTGCTACACCCCCAGCAGGTAGCAAAACCCCTTGCACACAGAGGTACTCAGTAAACAGCGTGTCCTGAAAGGTGGCTAAAGGGATGGTGAGTGAATGAATGCAGTAATGTGGAAATGAAACTACGGAGCGTGCATGGCCCATCTCTTTTAACTAGCTGAAACATGAGGGAGGTAAGGCCCAGAGAGGGAAAGTGAATTTTCCTAGGTGCACAAACAATTAATAGACAAAGAACTAGAGTCCAGATATCCTGGTTCATGGTTCTACACTCTTTGCATTACCATGCTGCTTCCTGCTCCCCTAAAAGTCAGTGTTTCTTCTGTCCAAGATGATCTATGACCTCATACCTGTGGGATTAAGTCATAAACTCACCGCGCATAGCCTTTTGAAAGTATCATCCATTTTAACAGAGGTATTCTGGAGAATAATGCATTACAACAAAATGTCTTTTGTATAATTTGGTTTAAAACATGGGACTCAGCTGGTGGAGAATAGGATTTGAGGCATTTTACATCCCCTCTCGGTGTCCTTCAATTCTTGATCATGAGACCAGGTGCCTCCTTAGGAAAATCTGGATCATAAAGTCAGCTGAACCCTGCTTGCCTGAAGCCAGGGTCGAGGCTGGGGGCTGGTGGGGAGAAAATGGTGGAGAAGGGAAAGGATAAAAGATATGATCTACCTGAAAGCTAGAAGAAGGGTAATGCTGTGCCCATCAGTTTCTACTTCTGTTGAGAGGGGAGAATGAACAGACTTCAGTCCTTAACCCCAACCATGTCCAGTGTGAAGACATGGGGTGTGTTTCATTCACACATGTTGGCAAGCAGCCCCCTTCCTCTCTGCCTACAGGCAATGTACAAGCAGTGCATCCACCTTCAAGGCCCAGATTATGACTGGTCTGAGCCAGTCATGGCAGTCCTGTTCCCCCTTCATCAATGATTGGTCTGGCAGTGAGCATGCGATCCAGTTCTAGCCAATAAAACACAAGGAGAAGTCCATCTGGTGTTTTTTTGGGGGGGAAAGGGGCGGTTCCCTGGGAAGGAGAAAGCCAGTTTTGGCTTTCACTAGCACTTGCTCCTCCTTGGGCCCCGATATGCAAGGATATGAGGCTCACAGCCGTGGCAGCCATGGACCTTTGAGCAAAGATGTCACAGGCACTCAGAGGGCAGAAGTGCGGGACCCTGAGTCCTTGATGACTTCACTGACTCGCTGAACTGACCCTGAGACCTGTTGTCTCTGGTTTCTCGCTAAGCAAACACTAAATATCCACGTGGATGAAGTTACTGTTAGGTTTATAGTTTCAGCAAACTTTCTGTAAAGGGTCAGGTAGTCAGTATTTTCAGCTTTGTGGGCTATGTGATCTCTGTTGCAAGTACTCAGTGTCTGGCTCTGTAGCTCCGAAACAGCCATAGAAGGACAACATGTAAATGATGAGGCTGCATTTCAATGAAACTTTATTTACACAAACTGGCAGCAGGCCAGAGTTGGTCCACAGGACATAGTTTGCTAACTCCCACTTTAAGTCGCTGATACATTCCTCTCACAAATATTTGTTAAGAACCTCCTCTGTTCCCGCCACAGTTCTAGGTGCTGAGGACAAAGCAGGAATCAAAACGTGTCAGGTGTCTTCCCTGTGAAGCTTTTGCCCTGCTCAGGGAGACGTGTAAAAAAGCAAATGGTAAATAAAGATCGTTTCAGACCGTGATGAATGCTGTGGTGGAAGCTGAATGGTGTGGTAGGCAGTTTTGAGGTTGGGCAGAGTGGTGAGGAGGGACCCGGTTAATCTGAGGTGGTGAGAGGAAGATGGCCTTTGAGACCCTAACGAATGAATGAACAAGAAGGAACTCGCTACAGGAAGAAACAGGAAGATCCTGTAACAGGCAAGGAACTGGCCATGTGTACACTTCCGGGCAGGGCTGACTTTAACAGATTCAGGAAGCCACACGGCGGCTGGAAAAGAACAGACAAGGGAAAGAGGGGTAGGCAGGGGCCAGATCGTGGGGGGCTGGAAGTCCTGGGAGGAAACGGGTGTTAAGCCGAGAGCAACGTGGACGTCTACTGAGGGCTGTGGGAGGGTCATCACTGACACTTTCAGATGATCGACCTGATATGTGCATTGTGGGGAGGGAGGGGGGAGCAGAGAGGTCAGGTGGGAAGCTATCTCAACAGCCCAAGAAGTTTATAAAAGTTGTCTCACCCTGGCTAGTGTGGCTCAGTGGGTTGGGGCATAGTCCTGTAAACTGAAAGGCCACAGGTTTGAATCCCGGTCAGGGCACATGTCCGGATTGAGACTTCGGTCCCCCTTTGGGGCGCATATGAGAGGCAACTGATCGATGTTTCTCTCTCACGACATTGTTTCTCTCCCACCACTTCCCCTGTCTCTAAAACCAGTAAGCATGTCCTCAGGTGAGAATTTTTTTTAAAAACCTCATTCCATTTCACTTAAGTTGTGTATGCAGCAGGTTCCTCTGGATGGTAGAGATGGTGGAGATGGGCTGAGAGGAGAAAACCTGGGAACTCAGAAGCACCAGAAAGAAAGTTCCAGAAAGATAAACTGGCTTCTCTGTGGAGACGTCCAGGAAGCCACAATTTGATGAGGCCCCAGGCCAGGGTTGCAGGCACCTGTCCAGCCCTCTGCGGCTCGGAGGGGAGTTGCATCCTCGTCAGGTTCTCCTGAGCCAAGGGAGGGGTGACACAGCTCCCGGTGGCAGCCGGCAGGGGTGGGACCAGTGAGGCACATCTCTGCCGTTCTGCCCCTGGTACTTAGTCATGCCCCACAGCACTCTACTCCAAAGAGACATTCGTGGAGGAGCTGACAAAGGATTTGAGGCAGCTTTCAAGAAATACATGCAATGAAAAAGAAAAAAGTTAAATCTATCAAAACTAATACAAATCAGATGAAAGATCAAGACCAGAGGGCAGGAGAGAAAGCTAAAATGCAGGTTATTACCTCCTACATGGTTGTCATCACAAAAAAGCTGGAGACCCCACCTGTTCGCTGATGCCTACTGTATTATTTACTTTCCCTCCAGCATTATACAGTTTCCCATGTTTTCTCCAGGGCCGAGCCTTTCTTGTCAGTTATGGGGCAGGCTCCTCACACCTGTGCCAGGTGCTCACGATGAGCCCCCTCCACCCCCAGCCCCGGCCTGCCTCTGAGGTGACCTCAGAAATAGTGTTTCTCCTTCTCTGGACAGGGAGGGAACACTGCAGGTGGTTTTCACAATTTTCCACTCAGTTGCTTTGTTTTGGACCTGGTTTAGTTTAATGATTTCCCAATCAGATTTGAACTTCCTCCTGTTACTAAAGTAAAAATGCTAATAAGCAAAGTACATGGATCCAACGTCTGAGATTCCAATCCTGAAGTGACAGCTAAGTTCCCAGGTCCTGGGATCAGCTAAGTGACAGAGATCCTGGGGGTAGATCAGAGACAGAGGGAAGGTGATGTGGAGTTCAGAGATGAAAACAAGCTCCTGGTGGCCAGGCGGCTCCTGCTTTGGCTCAAGGCTAAATGCTCAATACTCTGCTCAGGCGAAGGCTACTTCGGGCAAATCATTGCCCCTCCCCTCCCACGCAGCCAAGTGAGACTGGCCTGTCTGTCAGAAGGGGGTTGATCTCTAGATGGAGGGAGGAGCTACAGCCCACGAAGGAGGAAGAAGCTGTGGCTTCTCTGGTCAGGTCTACCCCTCTGTCTACCCACATCTCTTCCAGCCCTTTCCCTCCCGCCTCCATTGCCTCATCGACCCATGGGCCTCTGCCCCATCTTTGTCTTCAGGCCACTGGTGTCTCTGTCTTGGGTCCTTCTGACTGGCAGTTTCTGTTAGTGTCCCTTCTCTGGCTCAGCCTCTGTAGACTCTGCAAATCCTTCTTTTGTAAACTGTTTCCGCAAGCAGCCCAAGTAGGAGGGGTCACTCCTGTGTCCAGGCCCTACCTCCTGTCCCTCCAAAACCCACCCACCCCCCAACACAACATCACAGATGGATCTGAGCTTGTAGCCCTGGCAGACTGGTCCAGGTATGTCATGCAGCACCTCACCAGTGCCAGGTCAAAGGCCACCTCCTGCAGCTGCCCCTCATAGGGATAACAGGGCTCCATCACAAGAGGTAGCCTGGGGTCCTGATGTAGGGTGACCAACTCCTCTCAGTTTGCCTAAGACTTTCTCCATTTTCAAATGGAAAGGCTCAGGTCCTGGGAACCCCCTCAGGCATGGGTACCCAGGGGCGGTTGGTCACCCTATAAGAGACCTGGACTTAGAACATAAGAGCCAGCTTCAGCCTCAGCTCTGCTCCACACCACCTGTGTAACCACTGCCAGTGCACACCTCCCTCTCTATAAACTAAGGACTGCAGTCCCTGCCTCTCCCTGCCCACCTCACAGGGCAGTGCAAAGGGCCACATCAAATAATGGATGTGAAAGTGCTTAAGGAACAGTAAAGCACTGGACAGATGTAAAAGGGTTTTTATTACCCGGTGTTTATGACCTGGAGGCCAGAGTATTAGCAATTTCAATTAATCAAATAAATGGAAAAATAAATTGGTTTTATGGAAACAGATTCCCGCACCTTGCCAAGGGTCAGGGCTGGGGCAAAGAAAGGGAAAGAATCTAAGGAAGTCAGAGCTTTACCTGGGCTAAACCCAAGCAGAGGCTTGCCCTGCCCCCACCCTCAGTTCCAGGAGCCCGGAACACGCCTGCCAGGGTCCTGCAAGCTGGGGTCCTGCGAGCCAGGCTAAGCCTGCGGGGGCCCCAGGCCAGAGTCTCATCAGGACCCTTTCTCAACCCCAGAGAAATCAAAGACAGTTTACTCTTCAAGGCCCATGCTGTGGTTAAATAAAACCACCAGTGTCAGAAGGCATCGTTTACGTGATTTACGTGGGTCATCACTAGCTGCTTGAGTGCTTACCCTTGACTATTGGTGTGGGTTCAGTGCTTTGAGCTTCACACCCTCCTGGACATGCTCAGGCAGCAGCACCTTGAAGCCCTGATTTAGGAGGAGGTGGAAATCTGAACAGCTCTAAGAGAGTCCCCTCCCCTTGGGAGCTTCTACTGTAGAGATTGTCTCCGGACTCTGGTGCAAAGTGCCAGCTTAAGCAGGGACAGGGACAGCCCTCGAGTTGCAGTTCAGATGCTTGGAGTTGAATATGGACATATTTATAATGAGAAGGCTCTTCTGACATACTGGAAGGAAGGTCGAGGTCAAGGCGTAAAAATTAAACTCATTTCGACAGACCAATAGCCAGGTGCCCCTTCTGAAGGACTTTCTCCTCCAGGTGAGGAGACAGGTAGAAAAATGGCCCCACATAAATGGTTCTAATGTAGGGCTGCCTCAGCGCACAGTAAGAATCATTCATGCCAAAATGGACTTGGGCAGGGTAAGTGAGAAATCTCATCGATGATACGGGAGCAAGGGTGCTGGGGACAATTTGCGATGCACGTAATCTGTTCCTGTGTAATTAGAAATAGATTGAACCCAGTTCTGGTTTGTGGGTTTTTGGAATTGGGACACTGTGAGTACACATACAACAAAACAAAACAAAACTAAACTAATACCTCTCCTCCTTCCAGTTCTGCCTATCAATGAGACCATCGGAAAAGCAGCTTTGCCTGATGTAGGTCAAGCCACTGCTTTTCAGTCAGCCTTGTGGAAGTCACTCGTGTCCCCATACTCTTTCCTTCTGGATTGTCGGGTTATGGCCAGACAACCCTCACCTGTCCCTCTCCTTGTGATATTTTCTGCTGATGAATTCTACTTTGGAAAGCCACCGCAATGAGAAGAAGTAAGGGAATTTGCCTAGATGAAAATAGCAGTGTCCAACGCTCTTTCAAGTGATAAATGTTTTAAAATTGGAGGATGCTCCTAAAGTTTGCCTCATTATGGGGGAGAAAAACTAGGCTTGGAGTGTATATGATGGGGTGGGGCCTGGAGAGGGACCAAGCACATGGTTGGAAAAACAAAGAATAAATTCGGAGGGTTCCGGCCCTATCTGTGAAGTAACACCAAGTATGTATTGAGTAATTACAGCAGGTGAGCCACTGTTCTAAGAGCTTGCTATACATTCCTTTATTTAACCTTTGTGACAACCCGATGAGGTAGTTGCTATTATTATCTTCATTTTGCAGATGGGAAAGCCAAGGCACAGAGAGGTTAAGTAACTTGTCAAAGGTTACACAGCTAGTCGACCGAGCTGAGATTAGACCTCAAGCTCTACACATCACCCTCTTAAGCACTCACTTCTCAGCTATCCTGCCTCTTGCTTGAGTACATCCTAGAACCCGCCATTTTTTTCAGCAAGGTACTTATTTATAGACTGGAAAAAAATGTACTCATTGATTCATGCATTTATAAATCTTTGTTGAGCATCTACTCTATATCAGGTTCTGGGGTCTCCAAAGCAGGAATAGCCAGTTTCTGCCCTCCAGGAGCTCACGGTTCATCAATGCCCCTCCCTAAGTGATTGCTGTCTTCTCTTATATAAACTGCATTAGTTTTCTGCTGTAAGTACCACAAACCCCGTGGCTTAAGACTACACCCAGTCATCAGCTCACAGATCTGTAGGTCCACCCAATTATTAGCTCACAAATCTGTAGGTCGGAGGCCCAAGCGGCCACAGCTGGGCTCTTTCTTTAGCATCTCAGGGTGTCAGCTGGCCTGAGCACTCACCTGGAGTGTCTGGGGGAAAGTCCACTTCTAGGATCACTTGGGTTGTTGGGTAGGTACTACTGTTACTCCTGTTCTACAGAAAAGGAAAGGAAACCCAAAGAGGTTCTAACCCTTCTCCATGACCACACCAGTGGAACGATTGTTAACCCAGCTCTGGTCTGTCAAACTCAAAAAGTGGGTGCCCTTTCCTTTCTCCACATGCTCGGTGGTGGGGGTAGGAGGCAGTGCTTGTGGGCAGTGAGTCATAACCTCCCCCCAGCCCCCACCGTCATGCCATCCTGCCGCTGCAGGCAACTGGAATGCACAATGTTCTCACTAAGTGCTCACTTCATCCTCACTAGTGCCCTGGGAGGCAGGGGCCATTATCACTCCTGTTTTGTGGTTGAAGAAACTGAGGCACCGTGAGCTTAAATCAGTCACCCAATGTCACATAACTGGTTAGAAGGAGAGCAGGTTTCGAAGCCAGGCAGCCTGGCTCCAGAACCTGCTCTCTCCAGGTCATCCTGCTTTTCCTGTCGGAAATTAAGAAGGAATGAAAAAGAAACACATAAACCTGGCCTGAGGTGGGGGGGTGGGGTGGGCAGTGGATGTTGTAAGAGTGCCTGCTGTGTACTGGACACCATACTATGGGCTCCACATGTCTAATCACATTGAACATCTATATTTGCAACAAGCCCAGATGTAGAGAGTAGATTGCCTGAAGCCACGCAGTTAAAAAGGGCTGGAGTCAGAACTAGCACGTGGCTCTTTCTAAAGCCTGTGCTGCTTCCACTCACCGAAGACACACAGACACAAGTGCCAGGAATCAGAGAACATGATCCACTGGTGGCCCCATGCCTGCAACCGTCGGGCAGAATGAAAGTCTGAAAGTTGATGGGCTCAGGGCTCAGCCATGTCAACCTAGTCTAGGTGGACTTCTAAGAGGAGGTGAGAGAGAAGGTGAGTGAGTGAGGAGGTACAATTGTAGCTATTTGGATGTTTTGGCTCCGACTAGCAGCTATGTCGAATTTTTAATTTAAAAAAATACTTGCATTGGATTGCTATAAATAAATGGAGGACTCCGTTTCTAAATGGGCTTTGATTTCCATGTGTTAACAACCAATTACTGGCACACTCGGCAGGCAGCCCCTCTCTGAGTCTGCAGTCATTAGCTGTGGCAGCCCCTGCTCTCTCAGCGCGCGTGTTTAAAGAGCCCCTTGCCTCCCTGTTTGAAGGGGGTCCCTTCTCGCTATTAGCCTCCCTTCTCCCCATGACATGAGTACAGAGCAGCTTGACTCCTTCATTTCAAATCCAGCTTTTATGGAAAGGAAAGCAAGGCAGGCACACATTTAGAGCCCCATTCTGACCCGTGGTCCTGTGAGCCCCTGGGTGAAAATACATCCTTGCAGAGTTTCTTTTTACACAGAGCACTGCCCAGCAGCCAAGTGCTACCCACAGATAGCACTTGAGAGAGGGGATGTGAAATTCTCCTGGGAGGGAGGGTGAGCAAGGACGAGCCATAGGGAGGCTTGAATACTTTTACAAAGCCCCCTCCATCGTACAAGCAACAAGCCGATTACAGAGCTCCTTTCTTCATCTTTCAATGAAGGAGAATTGCCTACTGACAAAACTCTTTCCCAGTGTTGTTAATTTGTATCTAAAGGTAGTAAAATATTGTTTCTTTGCAGCATAATCTACGTTTTGCAGCACTTCCTTATGCAGAGTAACTGGTCACCTATTTGTAGAATTATAATGACATTCTTTGGCATCCGTAGAACTTTTATCATGTGCTGAGGACTTTACATGGATTGTCTCACTGAATGCTCACAAAAGCCTTAGGAGTTTGGTGCTGTTTGGACCTCCATCTTCAGATGAGAGAAACAAGGCATGGAAGGAGTCGACAATAAATCAGCCACGAGGTAGTGGCAGAGCCAGGTCTTAACCCTAGCAGCCCTTGTCCCAGATTGTGTTCTCAACCATGCCGCTCTGTCGGTAGAATGAGCTAGAACTCTGGGATCTGTGACCAGCCACTTTGTTATCATGCAAGGAAACCAACACGCATAAAGGACAGGGCCTCGTCAAAGAGCCAGCTGGTGACAGCCAGGATGAAAACTCCTGCTGCCACAGGCTTTCTGATCCACTGAGGCTGCTCTTCAGACCTGAACCCATACCATGTTTCTGCTACCTGCTGGCTGAGTGCCCTTGGACAAATTACTAGACTCAGTTTCCCCATCTGCAGAGTGGAGATATTAACACATCTCTTGTAGATTGGAAGCAAAGATGGGAAAACAAAGTACCCAAACTAGCACTTTGGACATAATAGACTGTTCTTTCTTTCTCGAAAGAAAAGCTTTTGAAATAGAGAAGAATCAGATTTATTGACGACCTGACAATATCTTTGTGAAGACATATGCAATCTGTGTCACTGACAATAGAATAATATGCATGAAAAATAAAGTGTTCTTATCAATCAGTGGCTCTCAGCAGAAGGTGACTTGGCAATGCCTAGAGACATGCTGTCACAGCTGCAATGGAAAGGGGGAATTTGCTACTAGCCTCCAGTGAGCAGAGACCAGAACAGCTGCTGCTAAAGACCCTACAGTTGCAGAACAGTCCCCAACAGGAAAGAATCACCCAGTCCAAAATGTCAATAGTGATGCTGATAAACGCAGCTATAAATCAACATGAAAAAAGATCAACAGTTCAATAGAAAAATGGAAAAAAGATTTGGAGAGGTAAGATAAGGAAGTGGAAACAGAAATGGTCAATAAGCGTGAAAATCTACCCTGCCTCACTGATTATCGGGGAATGCAAATTAAAGCAAAATGAAGGTGCCATTTTTCCACCATCAAATCGACAAGAATTAAAAAGTGTGCGAGTACCAAGCGCTGGTGTGGTTGTACAGCAATGAGAACTCACGCTAATCCAAGTACAACCGCTTTGGAGAGCAATTTGGCAATACCTAGTTAAGGCGAAGATACACATAACCAAACTGAGCAATCCCACCCTAGAGAAATCACCCTCCAGGGGCAGAGAGAAATATGAGGAAGGAAGTTAATGGCAGCACTCTAATAGATGATGAAATGAATAAACATGCATCGACATGGTTAAAGAGCAAAAACTGGAGGAAAGAGAAAGTTTACAATGGATCCTGAGGATAATATTTATGCTTATATAAAGATTTAGAACTAGCAAACCAAACTGTTGACAACACTGATATTTACTATCACATATACTAAAAGCATCAACTCTAGCATGGGAATATTAGTTTCAGGATAACAGTCATCTCTGGGGAAGGAAGGAATAACATCTAGAAAAGTCACAGAGTATTTCTGTTATATTTATAATGTTTTATTTCCTAAGGTGGGTATTTGTTCTAATATTTTATATGTTTTTCTCTATTATTCTCTGTATGTGTAAATACAAAGAAAATGAAATGCCACAGAAAATAGCAGGGTCTTCTAGTTGTCTAGTGGCCCCATGTAACTGGGTTAGAGCAGGGTATCTGGGAGAGAGGTCCTGCAGGGAGAATCTGCTGTCCACCTCACTCTGAATCCCTTGCATTACTGTGGCTTGTCTATGCAGACATGTGCCATGAAGCCCGTATCTTACCTCCATGGTGAGTCCCGTAGTCCCTGAACACTGGCATCTGCATGGTTCTGGAAGTTCTCAGTTTCAGACTCTAAGAGCAGATTCATCACTCTGGAAGATCATTCCATAGACACCTTCAAGATCTAGGAGGCAGACCTTTGTGTCAGCCTCTGGGGACAGCAGCAATAGGTAGAGTGGGCCCATGACAGGTGTGGGCAGTGCAGGCAGTTGAAAGTAGGAGAGAAGGGAATGGGAGTGTCCCGGACATAGCAGCCGTGTGCTTTGAGCCAGACCAGTTCCTGGAGAGTGTGGGACAGCTCTAATGGACAGCGCCAGCACCCCTGTGGGGGCCTCTGTAATCGGGTCCCATGATTTCCTTGGGAATGCTCAGGGTAGTGTGGCCTGATGCTGACTCAGCCTCGGCTCAGGTGGACAGCTAGGCCTGGTCTAATCTGTAATCTGCTTTGATCTACAGACAAACCTGAATTCTGGGTGCTGCCATCCGTTGGATCTGAAGTCAGGATCTCCCCACCCTCAGTCTAAGAACTTCTCCACTCATGGTCATGAGCTGGGGTGTGGTAAGGGTGGTAGACCCCCTGGGTGTCCAGTCTCTTACCATGCTCGAGGGAGCCATTGTAGCCGGGATGCTGGAAATGACCAGAGTTCAGCCATGTCACGGCCTGATGTAGAGGCATGCACTGCCCAGGCGGGGGCTGTCACATCACCGCTGACTTTCTGGGCCCCTGGCAGCAGGACGCATGAAGACCTTTGCCCTCAGGTAGATGTCTCTGTTCAGGAAGCCAGGAGTCTGTCAGGTTGATCATGTAAGGGTCTCTCTGAGGCCATCTGGGCAGTGAGCCAATAGGGGTAAGTGATTCCACACAAGGTCTTGGGTGAGGAAGCCACATTCAACAAGGGTGGCAAGTGGCTGCCAGCCAAAACCCTGCTAATATATGTGAATAGCAAGCCCATCCATCTCTTGGCTGGTGTAAAATTAACACATTGCTCAATATGGCCAATTGGCTGGGGCCAGCTCTGAGAACTGGGTTTTCCAGCTTCACAGAAAAAACAGAGCACGGTCTCCATCCTCTGACAAAGAAAAGACCAGAAATCTCTCCCATATTATATCTCCAATAACCTGGAGCTCGGCCTCAATGAACAACCTCGTCTGAACTAACTTGAGAGGTCTGAAGAGATTGCTGATAAACCCCTTGGTGAGAGGTCATAGCGGTGGGGGGTTATTTTTCATTTTTCATACCCTGCCAGCATACATTTGAATGACTGAGATGAACTTATTAGAAGGAATATGAATGAAACACAACATGCTCTTGTCTTTCCATATGTTTAAATTTTGTCTTGCCAAAGAGCTTATATACTTCTAAGGACCAGAACCCTTTCTAGACACACAGAAGACCATTAAAAATAGTTACAAAATTGGCACAAAGAAGACCTTTCCAACCTTCATACCATTTCACACTATGTATGATAAACGAATGAATTATCCTCAGAATACAGATGTTTATGGGCACAGTCTAGCGATAGGAGCTGGGCTGTGAATGGGTTTAAGGCCTGATCAGTCTTCAGGGAGATTTCATTCATTCAGAAAATATTTGCTGAGCACTTATTATGTGATGAGTATGCCTCTAGGTGCTGGTAATTTGTCAGTGAAAAAAACAAAGTCCCTACATGAAGGTCTCATTTCAATGAAAGACACACAGAAACAAAACAAAACAAAAACCGACAAACAACAAATGGCAGAGCTTGGACAGTGATGACTGCTGTGGAAAATAGGCAATAGGCTAGACGGCAGAGGGTGACTGGGGCCCAGACACAGCCCCTGCCTTCCTGAATCATATTCTGTAGTTGGGACCCGCATCATGGGAAGATGCTCTAACGGACCCAGCTGGAGGGTGGCCCCTGAGGTAGCAGCCTAAGGTGTTACATGTCATCTCCAAAAGTGGTGAACTCTAGCATAGCCTGGAACAGTGTACTACTACCCAGGGTAGATGGTGGAGGTAGATTGAGAAACCAATCCCCAATATTTTAGGGCTCCTCCCATCAGGAAATGTAATCTCTTTCCACACACCTTGAAACTGGACTGGAATAGAATAGAATGTGTTGAAAGAGCCCTGGCCGGGGAGCTCAGTTGGTTGGAACATCGTCCCCATGAGCCAGGGTTGTAGGTTCAATCCCTGGTCAGGGCACGTACACACAAGAATCCACCAATGAATGCATAAATGGATAGAAAAACAAATCAATGTTTCTCTCCCCTCCCCGCCCCATTCCTCTCTGTCTCTAAAAATCAATCAATCAATTTTTTTTAAAAAGACTGTGCTGGAAGAGATACTGGGTAAGTTCCGGAGCCAAGATTTCAAGAGGTCATAGAGCTTCTGTCTGGACACTCCTGGGACCATGGGACTGCCATATTCTAAAGAAGTCCAGTGTTGGCCCTCCCAGTGTGAATGACCACATGGAGAGAGAGGTCATTCCAGTCACCCCAGCTGAAGCCCCAGACACATGGCTGGCGCCATCTAGGATGCCCCAACTCTTCTTGTAGTGACCTGAATGAAGTTAGGCAAGACCTGGCCGAGCCACAGAATCATAAGAAACAAATAAGCTTCGAAATGTTTGTGCAACAATAACTAACTAACACAGAAGGTAGCACTCAAGACACACCTGCAGCAGAGGCATGGTCCTCTGGAGCCAGTCGGTTCATAGACAGTGCTCATCAGATTGGGGATAGAGGGATAGGTTCCATTCCCAGAAGAGTGACCCAGGTGTCAAGGCCATGCAGGCTTCTGGGTAAGGCCCACCCTGCACTCTTCGTGTATATACTGGTGGTCTGAGAACAAGGGCTTCAGGTCCGAGGCTCACAGCTGCCCGGGACTCAGGCCTGGAACAGTGGGCCCAAGGCTTCAAATGCCAAGACTTATTCCTGACCCCTCTCTTTGAGTCCTAATGGGCTTACGGCTAAATGGAAAAGAGTCAAAGGAATTAGTCTTCAGTAGCACTGAGCAAGGGCAGGCCTCTAGAGAGAAAGACCACATTTAGAAAAAGATCAATACAAGGGCACAGGATCCAAGTTCGCAAAGGGTGGGTCACCTACGGAGAGTTTTAGGAGTTCAGAGAAGGGGTGGATCTCCCAGGAGATAAACAGTTAGTGCAGCAGGAAGTGAACAGACTTGGGAGGAGGTGAAGATTTGAATGCATGACAGGTTGGACTGCAGCAAACAAAAGTGGATAGAAATGACATACAGGGCACTTAGGAAGGAAGAAGATGGTGGGAGAAAAGGAGAGAGGGCGAGATCTAGCTAGCTTGCAGGGGAAGATGAGCAGACCCAATTAACTATTGGAGGGCCCGTGTAGTTGTGATCAGGGAAAAAAAGCCAATTGTGAATGCTGAGATGAGCAACTCTGCTTCTCCATTGTGGCATAGGAGAGCCACTCAGGGATTTTGAGCAAGGAAATGGTATGTACTTTAAAGACAAAGATTTAAATGGATGGATGGATGGATGGATGGATGGATGGATGGATGGATGGATGGATGGATATGTTACTATGAATACACACAGATAGGCACTTTAAAGATAAAGATCTGAGTGGGTACATGAAAGAATAAGTGAAAGAATGCATGCATGGATAGATGCATGCATGGGTAGATGGATGAACGGATGAATAAGTGACCTAAGGAAGCGCCTGAGGAAGTCAATTAAGTCTTCTGGGGAGCAGCTTTGACACTAACATCCATCACCACTGCTGCTCTCCACTGCCCCACTCCCCGGGGCCCTCCCCAGCAGCCCAGCACTGCAGGCTCGCCCGAGCGTTGTGACATGGCTTAGGAGAGTGTGTCATGAAGGTGACAGGAACTCATCGATCCCCGCCAGGCCCCATCTCCGCTGGGAGCAGATCACAACAGCATGGGCTGGAGGCTGCAAGACCGGAGACCCAGCATGTCACACAGGTCCCAGGCCCCACCTCCCGAGTTTTGACAAAGGGGGCTCCCGACCACCTTGCCTGGTCCCAGCACAGAGCACAGTGCCAGGCACATAGTAAATGCTCAGTGAAAATTCAACCAGTTGAAATGGAACATCCCGAAGTTCCCTGGATGAGACAGAGAAACAGGCTGTGTGTAATTGACACCATCCCCGCCGACCCATCCTTGTGAAAGCCCTTGTTAGAGAGAAAGACAGACTGAGTTGAACAGTCCGTAACCTGACCTTCAACGGAAGACATAAATCAGACCTCGTCAGCTTTCAGGGAAATAAATTCTATGAAACGAGCCTGCCATCTGCCTTTTGTGATATAAATCAAGCTTCCACTAGCTATTTTTTTTTTTTTTTGCCTACAGGCTGAAGTCCATATTCTTTAGCAACATATGCACAGTCCCCCAACAGTATGACCTCAAGCTTTTCAAATATCCATATGGTCATTCATTTATTGATTGCTAACTATGCGTAAGGGATCTATCTGGCATTGGGACCCTGAGATGAATGAGACACACTCCCTCCCTCAAGGAGAATGAATACTATCTATTGGGGAAACAGAAACTTGTACATATACTATATGTTTTACTATAACTACTTATTGCAGCTAAAAAGGTAGGCACATCCACGTGACCTAGGTAACACAGAGGAGGAAGGGGTGAGTGATTAACTCTGCGTATGGCTCTGGGAAGGTGTCATGTCATATTTAAGCTTATGCTGGAAGGTTAAGTGGAAGTTTCCAAGGCCAAAAAGAAGAGCAGGCCACTTCAGGCAGAGGGCGCAGTCTTAGTTAAGGCCTTTGGTTACAAGTTATGGAAGTTGAAGAGAATAGCACATTTAATGTCTGGAGACCTGCCCGAGGAACTCAGAGATCGGCTGCCCCAGTTCAGTGGGGGATATACAAAGATGCTTGGTAAGCTGTAACGTGGGGGCGAAGACAAGGGCTTGTCACAGAAGGTGCTCAGTGCCTGAGTGGTGATGGATTGGCCAATTTGGCACAGCTCCGTGGCAACAGAACATAACACTTCCCTGATCCAAGGCATGCTAATAGAGAGCCCACCAAAGGGAGTTTTTAGTTTGAGGGCTCCCCTGGCACCCATTTGAATGGCTGGACTATGAAGGAACTGATGGAAGGCATAGGTAGGGGAGGAGGTCAGACAGACTTCAAACTGCAGGGTGATGGTCAATGCCATTTAGTCACAAAAAATAAGAATTAAATGGTTTGGTGGTGATCAGGTGATCCAACAACAAAAAAAAGGTTATTTGGGCACCATTTGCATTTTTTTATCCTCATCCGAGAACATGCTCATTAACTTCAGAGAGGGGAAGGGAGGGAGAGAGAGAGGGAGAGAAACATCAATGTGAGAGAGAAACATTGATCCATTGCCTCTTGTATGTGCCCTGAGAGGGGGCAGAACCCACAACCAGGTGTGTGCTGTGACCGGGAACTGAACCTGTGATCTTTGGTCCAACTGAGCCATACGGAGCTAAAAATTTACAATTTTTCAGGAATAGAGACACTGAAAATCAAAGCATTCATTAACAATGGACTAAGTGTTTACTCTGTGTGAGGACCTGTACTAAGCAGAATGAGGGAGATAGAGGTGAAAATGCATAGAGGCTCCCCTCAAGGAGTCTGAGATACAGCTGATAAGTGCTAGGTTCAAACCCAGTTCTTGATTTCTACCCCAGATGCATTCATTTCCTCCCCCTGTTTTTCTCTAGCTAAATGGTGCTTCTAATCTCCAAATGGCTCAGGCCCCAATCTGAAATTCAATTCCACTCTTCCCCTCCCCTTCTCCTCCCGTGTCCAGTCCATCAACAAGACCTGCTGGCTCTTTCTGCAAAGGAGATCCCAGTCCTGTAGCTCCTCACCCCTCCGCCGCTGCCACCATCATCTCTGCCCGGAATGCTGCTCCCACCCTCACCTTCTCAACACGCAGATCAGATCATGGCACCCACTCTTCCCAACCACCCCCACCCCTGAGTTTCCCTTCAGGCGCAGACAAAAATCTAAATTTTTGGCAGGGGCCCACTGAGGCTACTAAGTTCTGTATCACTTCACCCCTGCCCACTTTTAATCATTGCTCTTGCCCTCATTCACTACACTCCAGCCACACTTGCCTTTGCTCCCACCAGACTTACTTACTCACTTACTCGCTGTCCCCTCTGCCCCCAGAACCACTCTTCCCCCAGATGTCCACAAGCTCACTCCCTTACCACATCCAAACTCTGCTCAGAGACGCCTTCCCTGACGGCCATGGCTGAAATAGCCATACACACTCCACCCCATCACTCTGTCCTTATCCAGCTTTTTTTCAGAGTGATAACATAGTACCTATGGTAGACACTACATAATGTTTGAATGGATGCATGCAAGAGAAATACTGGGAAAGAGTAAACATTTCTGCTGGGGGTGGGTTCTGGAAGATGAGTATGAGCTCACCAGGTGGACAAAGAATGAGGACACGCTAAGCAGAGGAAATAACACAAAACGAGGAAGAAAGATGTGGAAAAACATGGCACATCTAAGGGAATGGAGGCAACTCAGAAGGCCCAGGTGGCCAGGAGATAGTAGTGGGAGGCAGGCAGCTCACCAGGGCTCTGTGCGCTGTGCCAGAGATTGGATCTCTAGCTGCAGGAAGGCATCTCAGTTGATGGCAGATTATTGCAAGGGGCAATGAAGGGACTCCTGGAGAGAGGATGCCGAGCCTAGAACTGAGAGACTTTTGGGTTCAAGGTGGCTCCGAAGAGCTTGCATATGTTCCTATTACTGCACTGCTGTAATGTAGCATGTAACATGACCCTGCTGCCCACACCCCCTCCTGGGTCTGTTTATTTCTACTGTTCAACTGACTGAAGACTTTGTTCTGTGTCTTTAGTTCAAATACCTTGGACCAAAAGAGCTGTGATTGACTTGTATTTTCTCTGTTAAGAGAGTCCATGCTTTCCAGGCCAGCTGGCAGCCAGGATGCTTCTCTCTTGAGTCTGATGTTCCTGCCTGATTCAATCAGATGTATCCTGGTTAGAAAGAAGTTCATGTGACATGAACTTGGCTGCTTGGCCCTCCCCCGCCTCCAGCAGGGACCACGGTGGAAACAAGGCAGTTCCTTCAGTAGGAGAAGGAGGACCCACCACCCCGAGGCTGTCTACTACTGTATTTATGACCAGAAAACATAGGTAGTGACTGTCTTGAATCATCCAAGTATTTGCTGAGCTTGGGAGAGTCTCCAGCTCCACTCTATTTTAAGTTCCTCTTTTAGTGCACAGTGAGGCTCCTGCAGAGACAGGCATAAAGGAGGTGAGCCCCAAGTGTGGAAGGCTTCAGTGTATCCACAGGTACTGGGGGAGGACGGCACAACCCCAGTCAGGAAGGTGCTCCTGGCTCCCAGAGAGAAAGCCCCTGGCGCTGGCACTTTTGGGAGTTCAGAGAACAGGGAGTCCAGAATTAAGCGGGGCCCCAGGGTTGTGACAGTCAGTGCTCACAGCTCCACCAGGAGCTCCAGGCTCCGCCCTCTCTCTGCTCAGGGATCAGCAGTTCTCAGCGCTGGTTTCATCTTTGCGCTGGTAGCAAGAGGTCCACAGCAGCCCTGGGTGTCACACATAGACAAGACAGCATCCAGAGAAGAAGAGGGACTTCTCCTGTGACTCTTAAAACAGAGGAGAGGTTTTTCCAAAAGGTTTCCAAAAAATTGCCTCCCAGTCATTGGCCAGAATTGGGTCATGTGACCCTTCCCATTTTCAAGGGGAATGAGATTACCCTTAGATCAGTCTAGGGGTGGGGTCATCTTTTTTTGAAACGGGTGGCTCTGTTAGGCAGGATGGATATCTGAACAGGTTCCGGGTTCTCTTGGGAAAAAAGATGGGATGTGCATGGATGCTGGGAAGGCAGCCCAAGACTGTCCACTCCACCTCAGAAGATCACTCCAGAGAACAACAGAGACAAAGGCACAAGGACAGATTTGGCACGGGATGTAAAGAGGTGACGTCCTCTACAAAGAAGTGCATAAATGTGGCAGCAGGAGCTCTGTGTTCAAGTCCTGGCTCTGCCACCCATTAGCCTTGTATCCCACCACCCTCTCCCTGGCGCCCAAGAGCCTTCTAACTGAGTTGCCTGCACTCCCGTAGATGTGCCTTGTTCTTCCACATCTTTCTGCCTGGGTTCGTGCTATTCCCTCTGCTTAGAATGTCCTCATTCCAACCACACTGTAACTGAATCTCAATTTGCTCACCTGTGAAATGGGCACTCAAATACCTGCCCTAACTCCTATCATTGTCTCAAAACCCAAACAAGAGAGTAGAGGCAGAGGAGGCTCTCAGCCTGAGGAGTGTGCCGGCTCACATGAGGATGTTGATTATTAATGAGGGGGTAGGGAGAGAGAGTGCCTGCCTGCAAAGTCCAAGTCAAGGGCAGGCCAGGAACAAGGCTAGGGGTGGCTTGCTGGCACCTGGGGTGTCAATGGCAGATAGTGCTCCTCAAGGGCATAAATGCCCTTCTCCAACCCTTCGATATTCCTGTTTTTAGAAAGACACCAAATAACAAGGACAATTAATTCAAGCAGAATTGTGTCCTTTGTGTGACTTTCCACCAACCCAGGGACTGGGTGGGTGCTGCTGGCAGAGATCTTTATCTGTAAAATCGAGGGCTCAGTCCCCTTCAATCAGCATTCCAGAAACGTCTTGGAGATGGTGGAGCAGCGAACATCACCCCCAAACCATGAAAAACTGACCCACAGATTAATGAGGCAGGGCAGAATTTCCTAATAGAGATTTTAGTTTTCAATTTTGAGGCTTTCCTCAAAAATCTCAGTAATTGGATTGCTGACTTGGCTGCGGGGACACAGGCTTTAAAATGAAAGGAAAAGGCAGGCAGAGACGCAGGCACGTGTCTGTGTCTCAGAGCACCGTGCCTTTATCCAGTTCATCTCAGCTTCGCGTGACTGCAGAGCTTCTGCACCTGCACCCGCCCGGCCTCACCTGTTGGGGAGCTGGAGCAACATTGCTCCCCAAAGCAGAGCGTGGTCTCTGCAATGTCAGGCCTAATATCCCCAATTTGGACCTTAGCCATCTAATCTTTTCAAGAAGATTACGGTACCAGGGTTAGAGCTACCCGTCTGCAGCCACACATAGGTTTGGCTCTCAACTGGAGGCCGTGGAAGAGAGCCTTGTATCTCTGCTGGCTAAAGCATCCAAGAAAAAGGCAGGTGTCTGCGATCGGGGAGCCTGGGTCCAGTGCCCCGCCTGTCTTGTTTACCACACATGGCCTTGGACAGGTCACTTTCCTCCCTGGCCTTGGTTTTCTAATGTTCAAAGTGATAGGGTTGCCCTAGATCACAGGTGGCAAACACAAGGCCTGGGTACCGAATCCGGCCCTCCACCTTGTTTTATCCTGCCTGGCACCTTGTTTCTACCTGGTGGCAGCACCGAGCTCCTTGCCCCTAGTTAAAGAGGAATTACATTTATGCAGTCCTAAAATTACATTCAGCCCTTTGAAGGCAACCTCGAGGCTGATGTGGCCCCCATGAAAATGAGTTTGATACCCCTGCCTAGATGGTCTCTGAGATCCTTTCTCGAGTCTGCACCAGTTCCTTGATTGGGAGCTGTGGCAACAAAATCGGGCTAATGGCATTTTCCCACTCAGCCTGGTGCACCCCAGAGGGTCTGGGTGGAATCACACAGAAGCACATGTGGGGTGGTGCAGCTTATAAAGATAAGAGCAGGGCAAGGTCAAAAGTGCTTTCCACACTTAGCAAAAAGGGGAAAGTGCCGCAGGGGTGTGCTGGAGGCCGGAGGTGGGCTGTGGGGAGAGCTACGTAATGTATTTTGTAGACAACTCAAATGCAGGAATCAGAAGGAGCCAGGATTGGGGATGTGGAAGCCTGGATCTGATTCTCACTTCTGTTGCACAATCTTCCTGTGAGTAGACACTTCCTTCTAGGCCTCAGTTTCATCCACTGTAAGATGAGAAAAACAATACCTGCATCACAGATCTGCTGGAGTCGGCTAGCTTAGTTGGTTAGAGCATTGCCCGATACACCAAGGTTGCAGGTTTGATCTCCAGTCAAGGTGCATACAAGAACCAACCAATGAATGCATAAATAAGTGGAACAACAAATCACTGTCTCTCTCTGCCTCTCCCTCTCTCCTCTCTCTTTCTCTTTCTCTCTACTCCCTCTCCCCCCATCCTTCCTTCCCTCCCTCCCGCCCTCTGTCTCCCTCCCCCCAAAAAAATCAATTAAAAAAAAAAGGGCTACTGGGTGGATTAAAAAATGCCTGATGCAGAGCAAACACTGAAATGCTAGCTGAGCACTACTACCTGCCAGCTTCCCAGAAAGCCTGAGTTCTGGGAAGCAGAGAAACCTCATCATTTTAAGTAGCACAAACCTGGAGAGTTTAAGCTTTGAAGGGAAGCTTCTCAGGTGGGAGGGGCAGCTGGCCACACAATTGTGGTTTCATTTGGCGCCAGGGTTATCATCCCCTTGAGCTCCCTCCCTGTAATGGCTCTTCTTAGAGCCCCCTGTCCCAAGTCTGGTCTCAGACAAACTCTATGGCTCCCTACAAAGCAGCTGGGATGAGCCAGAGTATGCAGGGCAGTCGACCAAATCCTAAGGGAGGCAGAGAGTGAACAAAGAGGGCAACACTCAGACTCAGTTACTCCTCTGCTTTCAGCAGGGATCCACCTGCCATTGGAGGCGGCCACCCATCCCAGCCCCTTGCCTGATACCCCACCTCCTAGCTTCTGGATTGACGGCAGATGGAGGGTACCACCTCAGGCAGAAGTGGCTTCATGACATTTCAACCCCCTGGAGGCCCAGCTTAGAGAGCCCCATGCCTATAAACATGCCCCCTCCAAACCCTGGCTCACAGACACCAGCTCTGGTCTGAAGCTCCTCTTCCCCAAGCACTTGGTTCCAGGAATGATATTCCCTTTCAGGCAAGACAACACAAGGGTGTGTCTTGTCCTCTCCAGGTGGTGGCCCTTCAGGACAGTAGCCTTTCAGTTTCTACGCTAACGCAGCAATGACATCAGCAGTCTTAGTCTTGGACTATGGTCTTTCTATCTGCCTTCTTCCAGGAGGGAAAAGACAGGGCTGATGATTCGGGATGGGGAGGGCAGCTAGAGAGAAGAAGGGAAATCTCTGGGACTCTGTCTACTCATTCAGTCAGTTAACAAGCGCTCCTCAGCACCTGCTATAACACTAGGTCTGCACTGGGCACTGGGAAGTGACAGATAAGATGTAATCAAGAAGCTCTCAGCCTATTGGGGAACATAGCACGTGCACAGAAGTGGCAGTCTAGGAGAACATGTGCTCTAAGGGCAGGTCAGACTTGGGAGTGCAGGCAAAGATGGGAAGGGCATTTGGCCTGGGCCAGTGGGAGAGGGTTTCACCAAGGAGTGACCTTCGAGCTGAGTCTTAGAGAATGGTGCTGACTCTCCCAAAAATAACTCTTTAATTCACTGGGGGGAAAAAAATTCCTTAAATCACCTTGGGTTGGAGCAGCTGCCCTGAGCTAATCCTCGAGGAACCTGGCAAACCAGGAACAAACTGCTGAAAGGAGCCCCAGGAATGTGAACATCCAAACCTGGAGCCCAGCTTTTAAGACCTTCCAGGATGGCGGGGAGGGGAAGGTGGTGTGCTTGCCTGCACAGCCCTGGGTAGGTGATGTCAGTAACTGAATCAAGACCAGCATCTATTTTTAAAATGATCTGCTCTTCTGGGAATAGTCCCTGAGGCATATTGGTCATCGATTGCTAGGAAACCAGCAATCCCCGCTGGGTTTCTGCTCCTTGCCACATTTGCACACACTTTCCCCATCTCTACCGCACCCCCCCACCCCAGGCTCCTCCTGCCTTCTCTCCTCTCAACACGCAACTCCCCAGCATATGTTCTGTCTGATGTCCCATGTGTCCCTGAATAAAAAGGCCAGTGTGTAAAGACGGTGGATGGTGTCCTGCAAACTGTGGTCCTCCAAATGTTGGAACATAGAGGCTGAGCCCACAGGTTTCTACAACATTTCTGTTTAGTGTTCTTTTTCCATGCTGATCCTTAAAGCAAACTCTCTGCCATGCCGACAACATCCGCCTTGATACAGGTGGGAATGAATTTTATAAACGTTGCATTGCACAGTAAGGAGCTAAGCCGGGCAAGCACCTTCAAGGGCTGTCAGTTCTCTGGGAGACCGATGCCTCTCTTTAACGGGTCTTTAAACCCAAGCGTGATACCAAGCACATACACATGCATGGGCGCGGGCTTGTTCCTTCAGGATCCCCTGGTGCAGCCAGAATTTGGTCTTTGGCCATGACATACATACATAAATTCTCATGTTGTTACTCGGTACAGGGAAATGGAAAGCATTCTTATCAGTAAATGAGTGGACCTGGCATTTCTGTTTCTGAAATGACACCAATACAATCATTATGAAACTACCTCTTGTCCATAGCATTGCATTCAATACTCTATGACCTAGGGGGCAGAAAGACCCGACCCCTGGAAATTTACACTGCCCACCCAGGTGCCACCTACCGCACAGACAGTCTGATATTTGGGGAGGACCATGGGCTTTAGAATTAGACAAATCTGGGTCCGATCTCAATTCTGCTGACTTCTGACAGATATTTTCACTTTCCTAAGCCTCGGTTCCTTCACTTCTAAAATACAAACCATAGGACCTGCCTCATATAGTTATGATGAAGACAACACAAGCTAACTCATAATCCGCAAGCAAGTGCCCTCACCCCAAGAGTACTCAGTGAATGGGAGTGTTTCTGCCCTCCTTCTGCCCTCCTTAGGGAGCAGCCCAGCAGCCTCGCTCATTCCTCTGCTTCTGTCACCTGGGAGTGTTTGCTGGGGGCAGTTAAAACTACAGCTTAGGGGACTTCCGCTCCCTTCTGAGTTCTTCCTTCCAGAGTCTCAAGCCACAGACTTACACCTCTCTTGGCTTTAAAATTCTTTGAACTCTACTTTCCAAAAGGTCCTTGGGATCTTTCAGCCTAAATTCTGATTTTCCTTTCCCTCATTAGCACAAATATTAATTTTCTGTACTTAAGATTTGCTGTCAAATGTATTTAATCAACTCATGAGTCCTTTGGGGCCTTACTTGCTTCCAAAGTAGCGGTCCCTTTAGTCACTTCCTCTCCTGCCTGGGAAAGAACTCGGCCTCCAAGGTGATCACCCTTTCTCTGATGTGGGGAGGACGCCAACATGACACAAGTGGTGTGCTTACTATCGATCTGTTTTCTCTTCTTTTAGGATCTCTGTGAAAAACTTGTTGGGATTTTATTTTTAGCAAATTGATGATTCCTTCTGCCTGCACGTATGTCTATCTGTCTGTCTGTGGGCACAGCCACCCCAGGTCCAAGGAAAGCTTTCTTTGCTTTGTCTAGACAGGTCTATCCATCTTAAGAGCTTCATGCTGAGGGAATGGTTAAAGGTCATTGGTACTATGACCTTCAGTTGTCATATTCTCTATATACATGAAGTCATTGAGTCATTTGTAGCCAACATCTTGAGTTGGAATTTTACTGAGTAATTCACCATTCCCCATGCTATCTTATGCTCCCCTCCCTCTGCTTATGTTATTCTCTCTGTCAAACATGTCATTTCTCATTCATTCATTTGCTCAAAAATACTCACTTACATACATGTTATAGCATAGGTACCATGCTATGTGTTGGGAATTCACTGATGGGCAAAACAGATTCTGTCCCTTGTATGTCATCTTAAGAGCAACGAGGAAGCATCGGACCATTTTAGAGCAGGCACTGAAGATGATTAGATGATTAGATGGGAAAGAGTGTTTGACTGCAGAGTGAGGAATAGACTGAGGAGGACAGGTGTGATTGTGGGGAGCTCTGCTTTTACCAATGAGAGGAAAATTGGCAGCAGACTCACCCCCTGCCATAAATAACTGTATAAATTGGAGTGCATATATAAGCAAACTGCTTTCTGGCAGTAGCAATGGGCAACACAAGACCTTGATCCCTGAAAAAGAGAAAATTATTTCCTCCAGTTCTCCATCTGGGGACAATTTCCCAACTGTGACGTAGGGAGGTGGAGCCCAAATAGAACATGACATTCCGTGGGCCTGGGGAGATAGGGGTCAGATTTTGGAGCTCCTGGAGAGACTGGACCCTGTGAGACAGGCCATCACAGAGGAGGGAGCTGTGCAGAGGGGTCCCCAGAGCTCTGAGTGGCAGGGGGAACAAGCTGCAGATGCACAGGGCAAGGCTGCACAAAGCTTACTGGGAGGCGCTGTTCCAAGGCTGAAAGTGGAACAGACAAGCTAGAGGTCTAGGAGTTCTAGGAGGTTTTGGAGCTCTGACCCAGCCAGAGTGGAAAGACCCTGTTAGCATCTGGGGATCCAGTAAAGACATCAGCAAGGCCCTGCCTGAGGAGCTACAGTCATATCCTATAGCAGGGGTCCAACCCAAGTAATTTTATATATATATATATATATATATATCATATATAGGGCTCCTATAATAACCCACATATAACTACAGTAATAATTTGTAAGCATAGCCACCTATGTTTGTAAATGAAGTTTTAGTGGAACACATCCATGCCCATTCATTTACAGTCAAGCTATAATGACAGTTGATTATTTGCTGTGAAGACCGTATGGCCAACAAGCCTAAAATATTTACTCTCTGGCCCTTAAAGAAAATGTTTTCTGGCTTAGATCCTAGCATAAGGACTACTCTAGATGTTCTCTTTCTTTCTTTTAATGGTTGGTGAATTACTATAATTTATAGTGTTTTTCTTTAATTGTAGTTTTCCATCACCATTTACTTCCCCCATACCCTCCCCACCTCCCTCCCCTCTGCAATCACCACACTGTTGTCCATGTCCACGAGTCCTTTTTCTTTTTTGCTCACTCCCTCCACCCTATAACCCCCCTCCCAGAGCTGTCAGCCTTCTCTCTATGAGTTTGACTCTATTTTGCTTATTAGTTCAGTGTGTTCATTAGATTCCATGTATGAGTAAAATCATATGGTATTTGTCTTTCTTTGACTGGCTTATTTCACTAAGCATAATGTCCTTCAGGTCCATCCATGCTGTTGCAAAGGATAAAATTTTCTTCTTTTTACTGCCTAGTAGTATTCCATTGTATAAATGAACCATAGTTGTTTTATCTACCCATTTACTGATGGATACTTGGACTGCTTCCAAATCTGGGCAAGTGTAAATAACGCTGCAATGAACATAGGGATGCTTTTGAATTAGTGTTTTGGGTATCTTTGGATGAATTCCCAGGAGTGGGATCACTGGGTCATAAGGCAGATCCATTTCTAATGTTTTGAGGTATCTCCATACTGCTTTCCACAGTGGCTGCACCAATCTGTATTCCCACCAACAGTGCAGAAGGGTTGCCCTTTCTCCACATCCTCACCAGCACTTGTTTGTTAGCTTATTGATGATGGCCATTCTGACAGGTGTGAGAGGACATTTCGTTGTGGTTTTAATTTGCCTTTGTCTGATGATTGTGACATTGAGCATCTTTTCATATGTCTGTTGGCCATCCGTATTGGCCTCTTTGGGGAAGTGTCTATTCAGGTCCTTTGTCTACTTCTTAAAGGAATTGTTTGGTTTTTTTGGTGTTGAGTTTTGTAAGTTCTTTATAAATTATGGATATTAACTCCTTATCAGATGTATCAGCAAACATGTTCTCCCATTGTGTGGGTTGTCTTGTATGCTGTTGATGGTTTCCTTTGCTGGGCAAAAAATTTTTAGTTTTAGACTGATGTAGTCACATATGTTTATTTTGTCTTTTGTTTCCCTTGCCTGAGGAGACATATCAGAAAAAATATTGCTACAAGCAATATCTGAGATTTTACTGCCTATGTGTTCTTCTAGGAGTTTTATGGTTTCAGGTCTAACATTTAAGTCTGTAGATTCAACACAATTGCTGTCAAGATTCCAATGACATATTTCACAGAACTAGAACTGATATATCAAAACTATATGAAACCACAAAAGGCCTCAAACAGCAGCAGTGATCTTCAGAAAGAAGAGCAAAGTTGGAGGAATCATGCTACCTGATATAAAATTATACTACAAGGCCATAGTTATCAAAACAGCATGGTACTGGCATAAAACAGACAGAGAGATCAATGGAACAGGATAGAGAGATCAATGGAACAGGATAGAGAGCCCAGAAATAAACCCACACCTTTACAGTCAATTAATATTTGACAGAGGAAGCAAGCACATACAATGGGCTAAAGATAGTTTATTCAATAAATGGTGTTGGGAAAATTGGACATACATGCAGAAAAATGAAACTAGACCACCTTCTTACACCACACACAAGAATAAACTCAAAATGGATTAAAGACTTAAATGTTAGCCCTTTTCTAATAAAGCCTAAAAATAAGCCTCAACAACATCCACAGGGGATTTTGAAATTTAAGTCCTTATGAAGTTCGAAGAGCTTAGCAACAGACATTAGAGTCAGAAAGACCTGAATTTGATCTTCAAATCTGCTTCTTGCTGATAATCTGAGAAATGGAGATAATAAGAGGTAGCTTGTAGAGTTATTGAGAGTATCGGGGTAAGAAAGTCTTTAAAACCCCCGGCCCCTACTTGACATGTAATAGGCTCCTTCCCTTTCATTCGGCTGCTAGTGCACTTCATACATGTTTCAGTCTCAAAAGCCCTATTGACAGTACTTTTCTGTAAGGCAAGGTCTGAAGCATCACTCAGCCTTACTTCCCACCAGCTCAGTCCCCGGCCAGCCTCGGGCAGGGACTCGTCCTGGGGGTGGGGAGTATATGTATCTGGTGGTGCTTCCTGTGTTTAGCCAGGTTGCTCATTCCTTCCTTTCAGACGTCACCTCCCTTGCCCATCAACTCCTTTCACATAAACCGCAGAAGATAGAGGATCCATGTGAAGATGACCCCGGATACAGATGTCAGAAGGGTTCCGTGCATTAGGTGGATGGTCTTTGATTTGGCAACCCCAGGCCACTTCACATCTTTCCATACGCTGCTCCCACCTGCTGGAATGTCATCTGCCCTAATTCATTTTATAGTAGCCCAGGCTTCCACAGCCATTCCTTTCAATTGATCCCCACCTACCACACACACATACATGTGTACTCACCCACACGCACACACAACACAGGCACATGCACACATAGTCATGCTAATTACTGTTCTACTGCATTACTGTTTTCTGGCACTCTCCTTTAACTGTAAACTCATGTAGGATGGGGACTGTGCCATCTTTGTGTAGGATCTCATGCAACCAAGTAGTACTGCCTCCAGCTAAAGCCACTTTCCAAGCAGCAATTCCGCCCATAGGAAACTCTTCAAGCAGCTTACAGCCTCAGCCTCCAGTTTGTGAAGTGCTTCCCTTCTGCAGGCACCGTCGCATCGGGTCTTCACTGCTACCCTGTGTAACCCACCAGCCCTCACTGCCTGCTGGCACTGCTGCCCGATGTACCTATTACTGGGTAGCGCCTGTGCTTCTGGAGGCTTACACTGTGCTTGAAGAGAATTCAAGTGCAGGAAAAATGCAAGGGGGACTCGGGTTCACTGCCACCTGCTTCATGCAAACAGCAAAAAGAGCTCCTTATTGGCTCCTACTTCTACACGGTGTTTCATGCACTCGCTTAATTAAGCCTCACTGGTACATTTGAGACATGAGGATGAGTTATTTTATCTCTCTCAGCCTAGTTTTCTCTATCATGAAAACAGGAAGAGTAATAACCATAACTACAGTAATGATAATAATGGTTACCACTTCCTAACGTTGTGAGAGCTAATTGGGTTAAATACATAAAGCACGTCATACCATGCCTGGTATGTGGAAAGAACTTGATGAAGGTTAGGTGGTATTAAAGGATCTTTCTCCCCTAAAGTTTCCTGTATCAGGGGTGAAGAGGTTAAGAGCGCTGAAGCAGTTTCTTCGGTCCCGT
Organism: Macrotus californicus; assembly: GCA_007922815.1. Classification (NCBI taxonomy): domain Eukaryota; kingdom Metazoa; phylum Chordata; class Mammalia; order Chiroptera; family Phyllostomidae; genus Macrotus; species Macrotus californicus. The sequence continues at coordinate 77,079 of VMDR010000313.1, forward strand.
TTTGCCAGTCATACATAATAGGCTGACCCCTCACTGAGTTGTAACATTGTTGTCTTAGGGCCTCTGTGGAGGCAGGAACCGTTTCATTGGTTGGTGCTATTATGACTTATTTTTCTAGAGCTCCAGAGAAGCCACACACTCAGTTTCCACCTGCTCTGTGCCAGCGCAGTGCTGTCTGCACTTGAACGCTCCTGCCGCTTAGCACTGCTGGCCTGGGGACACTGCACAGTGGGCCTAGGACACAGGCTGTGGAGGCAGAAGAGGCTCATGGCAAATGCACCTCCCCTCCCAGCTCTCAGGCAGTCTGAGGGAGTCCAGCAGCTGTTCCCTGCAGTAACATTTCTACAGTCACCAGCTGCGCCTGCCTTACCAACAGGACACCTGCCATGGCATTCTTCTGGATAGGTCACTGCCCTAAAATTGTTACCTAAAAAGGTGAACAAATCACACTGGTTGATCTCTGGTGGAACCACATTCTTGGGCTCCACAGTGGACAAGAGGGGAATAGGAGTCAACCTGCAGAGGCCAAAGTGAACCAGGCTCTCTGCACATACCGCCGCGCTGCTGCTTCCTGCAGCCTTTGAGGCAGGTGCCATCCTTCATTTCCCAGATGGGGAAGCTGCAGGTCAGGTGGCGGGTAAGAGACTGCCCGCGCCAGGCCCAGCCCCAGGCTGGCGGACAGCGAGCCCACGCTGTGGCTCTCATACCATGCAACCTCCCATTTCACGGTTTCATGGAAGAAAATCGGTGCAAAATGTGTGAGCTGGTGAAAAGCCTTTTGGTAAAAGGTCACTGAAAAAAGATGGTGCTGTCCCCTTCCCCTTGATCACCCTCCCTGACCCCAGCAAGTGTCCACTGATCTCTAAGCTTGGCTTTGCAGCTGGCCCAGCCCCTGCGCAGCCTGGCAGGAGGCAAATCTTCTCAATGCTGTGTAATAATAGGCTTTGGAAATTGGGTTACAAGGCAAACCATCTCTCATTTCCTCTGGTGAGAGAACAGCATTCAGCAGAGGTCCTTTCACTTTCAGAGCCCCTCCAGATTTGTTAACTTTCTGAAAACACTGCTTATGAAATAGCACTTGAAGCGAGGCAGTTGAGGACCCGGGACGCGATGGGTGATGGGATTTTAATGTGGTCCACGCTGTGAGCCCATCCTGGCTGTCTGCAGAGCCTTGTGCTTAGACCCTCAATTATCCGGTCTCTCAATCTTCCTTCATCACCCACAGCACATCTCATTTCTCAGACCAGCCTCGGGCTCCTCTGTGATAACCTTCATTTTCTGCACACAGCTTGGTGGCGGCAGAGGCAGCTGGTAATGGGAAGGGTGTGGGAGCGAGGGCAGCCATGGCTGCCTTCTCTGTGGCTGAGGACAGAGAAACCTGCGGCACAGCCTCCGCAAGTCAAGAAAGCCTCCACGAAGCTCCCTTGTGAGGACAATGTCTGCCTTTAACATCAAAGGGACCTTGAGGGCGGTGACATCTCTGACCAACAGTCTACAAACCTCCACCAAGTTCTGAAAGGGGCACACTCGAGTTTTGGGGGGGATCTGGAGGTGCCAGGAGAAAAGGTCCTTAATCTCATTGTCAGTGAGGAGAAGAGCATTTTCCAGGATGAAAGACCATGCAGTGTGTGTCTGATTAGGAAGTGGACCAGGGGTCTGGAGAAGAGCATCGTAGCAGTCAGGCTGGCCATTGATGAGATCATTGACCTCAGGTTTGACTTCACAAAGGTAGGGGTGTTCTCTCTTGGAGCATTTCTCCCTGGGAAGGCGTCCATCCTGTCCTCCACAGCCCCACCAGCACTGCCCGGCCCAGGCCCTCTTCATGTCTCACCTCCTCACGGTGGCCTGGCAGCACCTGACCTGTGGCTGCTGCCTCCACCGGGCCCCCTCCCGACAGCCGCCACCGGGATCTGTCTGGAATGTGAGCCTGATGGTGACAGTGTCCTGTTCAAAAAGATTCCTTAGATGGCACTTTTGTGAAGCTGGACTGCCATACATGTTCATCGAAAAGCACTGAGAAGACATAGGAGCAAATGCTAAGAGTAATTATTTTGTGCGGTGGGTTTACAATGTGTTTTTCCTGTGCACTTTCTTGGCATTCAAGTGTTCTGCACTGAGCTTAAGATAAATAGTGTTTATTTTTCTAAATATAAAAACCATCTAGAGAAAAATACTAAAAATTTTTCTGCATCGAACGAAGTCCAAATTCCGTAGCCTTGCATTAAACTCATACAGAGCTTTAGCTATTTTTTGTTGCACTACAGTTCATGGGCCAGCCGCACAGCAGCCTCACACATGCTGTTCTCTGCCCAAAATATAGCCCCTCCTCCGACCTCCGCCATCATTTTCTCTCCTACCTATCCTCCCATCCTCACCATGGTCTTTTCTACACGTTGAACCCCGAGTCATCCTCTGAGGCCCACTTCAAATGTACCTCCTCTGGAAACCTTAACCCCCTTACTCAGAAGTTATGGCTTCCTTCACTCTGGGCTCACCGCCCCTGCTAACAGTCTCCCCTCACCTCATCTCCAGGAAGTTACAAGGGATGCAAGTTCTCCCATCTCTAGATGAAGAAACCAGCACCCAGCCGCAGCCAGTAGGTGATATAGCCATCACTCAGCTAGGTTGTCTGGCTCTAGATTCTTTACTGTTTACCTAGTATGCAATAGAACTTTAAAACACTTGCTACCTACCCCAAGCTGGAAGAAAGAACTGTTTCAACACGTGTGCTAACAATGAGGGTCCCTTCACATCACTGCAGTTGTCCACGGGGATTAGTCCTGCCACACACATGTCATACACATTAGCCCTCATCTCCCATGATGGCTTTTGCCATTCATCTATTGCCCAGCATTCCCCACCCGCATCCCCACGGCAGCTGCTAGCAAAGATGGTAATCGCAAATCTAAAAAGGAGATGCTACTTTAAAAGTTTACTTTAGGACAGCAATTTTCAACCTTGTTCATCTCATGGCACACATAAACTAATTACCAAAAATCTGCAGCACACCAAAAATATATATATATATTTTGCCAATCTGACAAAAAATGGTGTACTTTTGAGTCATTCACACCAAGCGGCTATTTTGTGTTGGCTGTTGTCATTTTTTTTTGATCTGACAAGCTAAGGGAAAAGAGGTCAGTACCCCTGACTAAATAGTCAGGTAGTGCATGTTTTAACAATTCTTGAAGCATACCAATGTGCCTCTTGCAGCACACCAGTTGAAAATCGCTGCTTTAGAACAATACATTTTGATCCTTCCAGTATCTGGACTCATAAATAAACTACTTCTACAGTATATGCACAATACAGGCAAACTAATACTTTGTTATGAGCTGGGGGTCTGGCCCCAAATGATTGTGCAGAACCCCACTGAGCTGGACAGGACCACGTAAAGGACTTGATTGATATCAGCCCTCATTTGTGTGTCTAAAATTTGAATTTCTTCTCCGTTGGCAGAAGGAGCTGTGTAGAGATAAAAAGGCAAGAAGCACAGAGCAAAGAAAAGATGTGGCCAAACCCTGGGGGTGGAGCTGGTCCAGGCCTTTGGCTCAAGGCTATCTCTGTGTGTCCTGGTTTAGCACCCCACAACAAAGAGAATGTTCACATGGGGCAGGCAGGCGGTGGGTCCCGTTATCATCCAGGTCACTGAGGTGGGGGAGGAAGATGTGATCACACATCATGAAGGAGGGGTAGGCTGAAGCTTTGGCAGGGTGGGGGGAGGAGGGTTACCACCTCCTTTGGGAAGAAGATTTAAAATCTGCTTTGTCATCCGCTGCATTTCACAGGTTTCCCTATAGGAGGGAAGGACAGAATTCTAGATGCACAACCTGGGAAAGTCCTATCATAGTTCCAAAGATCTGGACTCTTCATTTTAAAAGCAAGAATGTCCACAGGACAGCCACAGACAGCCTCTGTCAGCCATGATTCAGGCTGGTTTGCCACGTGAACCCTGAGGGGAGGGCCTTGGTCCTGCTAGAATGCCCTGATGCAGGTTGATTTGCCAGTGACAAAGGATTGAGGGAGGAGATCAGTTTTTAAAGTGGTGACTCCAAGATTATAGCTTTGAAAAGAGGAAGTAGACAGGAGTCATGGCTCTTATCACAGGTGCTTTAAAACTCTGCAATTGCAGATCTGGATAGACTCCAATCCCCAAACACCCCCTGAAAGACCGTCATAAGGAAGCCTTTGCTAAGGGCCAGTAGGGAGGCACAAAAAGGATTTAAGACATATTGTATCTACTACAGCCTTTGTGTCTCTCTTGGTTGTGTATAAGGTCAAGCATCCTAAAGTGCTGGAACTGGACAGACCCTCAAAGAGCTTCCTATTCTAACCCCTTATTTCCATTCATTCAAGCATCAAATATTTATCGAATGCCTACTGTGGTTCAGGCACTGTCCTGGGTACTGGAACTGCAATACATCAGGGAGACAGATTAGTTCTAGCTTTCACGGCATTTACAGGAAATAGAAGGAGACAACAAATAGGTGAACAAATAAATACCCAAGATAATCACACCTGTGAATAAAATAAAATAGTGTGAGGGGATAGAGAATAAAGGGGCCTACTCTAGACTGGGTGGTCAGGGAAGGCCTCTGAGGAGTCTTTTGAACTGAGATGTGGATAATGGGAAGAAGCCCCGTATGAAGATTCAGGGAAAGAGACTTCAGGCTAACGGAATGGCAAGTGGAAAGTTTCTGTGGTGATTACAAACTTGATTTGCTCAAGGTGCAGCAGGAAGTTCAGCATGGTCCGGAGTGGAATGGGCAAGGTCAAGAATCTTGGAAACACAGTCAAGGGCCTGATCATGACTTATCAGATAACAGAGATTTGGAGTTTTTATAATGGTAAAGGGAGTCATGAACAGCTTTAAGCAAGGGAGATACACATAGTGAATTGAGAGGAGAGCCAGAGAAGAGTGTCCAGGCCTACCGACTCCCAGACTGGTGCTCTCCCCAAAATACTGCATGCCCAGTGTGCAGTGGCGTCCTCATTTGCACACTCAGACTCTCACTCCAGTTTTCTAGGACTGCAGAGTGATGGGGTTGGTCCTCCCTTCTAATTAAGTGCTGAGCCAGATGAGCAGGGAGATGTGCTTCTGCATAGAGCAGTGTCTCTTCCTGAATACATCTTTATCCCTTACAGAGGAACAAAACGTGATGATTGGTAACCAATTAATGTGCGTTTCTGTTTTAAATTATCTTTTTATTTTTCAATTACAGTTGACATACAATATTATGTTAATTTCAGGCATACACCCCAATGATTAGACACTATATAACTTATTAAATGATCATCCTGATAAATCTCATGCCTATCTGACACCATGAATACTTATTAGAATATTATTAACTACATTCCCTATGCTATACTTTACATCCCCAAGACTATTCTGTAACAACCAATTTGTACTTCTTAATCCCTTAAAATTTTTTACCCACTCCCTACCCCCTCCCATCTAGCAACTGTTAAAATGTTCTCTGTATCTAAGAGTTTGTTTCTGTTCTGCTTGTTTATCTTCGTTTTCAAATTCAGTTGTTGATAGGTATGTATTTATTGCCATTGTATTCACATTTTTTATCTTTTTCTTCTTCTTCTTAAAGAAGACCCTTTAACATTTCATGTAACACTGGTTTGGTGGTGATGAACTCCTTTAGGTCTTTCTTGTCTAAGAAGCTCTTTCTATGCCCTTCAATTCCAAATGATCGCTTTACTAGGCAGAGTAATCTTGGTTGTGGGTCCTTGCTTTTCATCACTTTGAGTATTTCCTGCCACTCCCTTCTGGCCTGCAAAGTTTCTGTTGGAGAAATCAGCCGACAGTCTTATGTTAGCTCCCTTGTAGGTAAGTAGCTGCTTTTCTCTTGCTGCTTTTAAGTTCTCTCTTTGTTTTAACCTTTGGCATTTTAATTATGATTTGTCTTGGTGTGGATCTCTTTGGGTTCATTTTGTCTGGGACTCTCCATGCTTCCTGGACTTATATGTCTCTTTCCCTCACCAGGTTAGGGAAGTTTTCTGTGATGATTTTTTCAAATAGGTTTCAATTTATCATTCTCTCTCTTCTTCTGCACCCCCATGATGTGAATTTTGATATGCTTGAAGTTTTCCCAGAAGCTCCTTAAACTATCCTTATTTTTTGTATTCTTTTTTCTTTGTGCTGTTCTTGTTTGGCTTTTTTAATTTTTTTTTTATTTTTATTTTTTTTGCTTTCTCATATTCCGAATCACTGATTTGATTCTCTGCTTCATCTACTCTACTGCTGATTCCCTGTAAAGTATTCTTCATTTCAGTTATTATATTCTTCACTTTGGGCTGGTTCTTTTTTATGGTTTCTGTGTGCTTTTTCATGCTGTGGAAGTTCTTACTAAGTCCCCTGAGCATCCTTATCACCATTGTTTTGAACTCTGTATCTGGTAGTTTGCTTGCCTACATTTCATTTAGTTCTTTTCCTGGAGATTTCTCCTGTCCTTTCATTTGCAACTTGTTTCTTTGTCTCTGCATTTTGTCTGCTTCCCTGTTTGTTTCTATGTATTAGGAAGAGCTGCTACATCTCCTGGACTTTGTGCAGTGGCCTTGTGTAGTAGGTGTCCTGTAGAACCCAGTGGCACAGCCTCCCCATTCATCTGAGCTTGGTGGTCCAGGTATGCCACTGTGTGGGCTGTGCACACTGTTCTGTTGTATTTGAACCTTTATTACTATTGTCATCAGTGGGAGGGACTGACCCCCAGGCCAATCTGCGGCAAGGACCAGCTGCAACTACAGCAGAGGAGCTGCTGTGCAGGAGCCAACCCTACAGAACAGGGCTTGCTTCAGTGGGGCTTTGGTGCTCACCAAGTTTGCCCCTTGAATGTGTTGCTCATGGACATGATAAGTTGTAATCCAGTATGGTCTGAAACTCCACCAGTTGCATTGGCTCTGGGGCCTCCCAGGAGGTGCAAAGTCAGCTACTACCTATACCCTGCCTGGAGCCACCCAGCATGAGCTACAGCACAATCTGCAGATGGCTGTTACTTGTGCTGAGTTCGGAGATGTCCAGGAGAAGCCAAGCTGTGAACCAAGGCTGGCCACTGCTAGTTCCTGGTCTGGGGCCACTTAGCAAGAGGTATAAGATACACAGAGGCCAGATGCTGCTTGTTTGAGAGATTTTAGGAAAGTCCAAAGCATGAGACAAGAGGCATTTGTATGGAAAAGCCACTAGAAATGGCATAGGCCCACTAGTTGGGTAGGGCAGGGTCTCAGGGAATCACCAGAGCAGGACAGTGAGTTAGGTTGATGGAGACTCAGATTTGGACCCCACCTGCTGGCTTTATGGTAGAGGGCTCAGAAAAGGAACAATGGGTTCTTCCAGCACTTCTTTCTGGGATAAAGCTGCCTGGTGTGGAGCTGGGACCCCTTGCTCCTCAAGGGACACCTCCACAGTCAAGATATCCCTCCCAATTTTAAATCGCCTCATGTGGGTTTGGGACCAGTTCCATCCAAGTCTCCCTCCCACCTACTAGTCTTGATGTGGCTTCTTTAAATTCCTAGTTATAGGACTTCCATTCAGCTAGATTTCAGGTGATTCTGAGTGATGGTTGTTCTATAGTTTATTTATAATTTTAATGTGGTTGTTGGAGAATTTGAGTACCACATTTACCTACCTAAAGTGTATTTCAACAAACTATATTTTAATTATTCTGTTATTGGTTGTCTGCTTGTGAATCATTCCATGTTAATTAAATTCTTTTAATAATCCAATGAAAGCCCCTGTTTTCCTTGATGTGCTGGTTAAAAGGAAGGCGATGGCAGACTTTCAGCTCATATAATTTGAGTTAATGGCATAAATCCTGCTTTGAGCTTCCATATGCATATTGCACTAGTGATCTCTTAATACTTGCTACACTTTTTATATGTAATTATCATATAATTTCCCTGTTATGTCTGCAAGGCTATATTCTAACAAGATAGGGCTCCAGGAACTTGGCTGGGGAAATACCTGACCTGTATGTTATTCCTGGCTGTGATCACTGACCAAGGAGACTACGTCCCCTGCCATCTGTCATTCCTTACTCTGCAACTTGTCCCAATCTGTTTCTCTGAATTGGTCACTGTGACTTTGATTTTAGGTATCGAGCTCCTGCTCTGTGCAAGGAGCTGTTCTGAGGACTGAGGAATTGGGGACACAGTGGATGAGTGCCTGCTCTAGCATTCTGTCCCCTATTACAAGGAGGCAGGGGGTTCCCAAACACAGAATGGATGGGCAGAAGCTGCCCAGGGCAGCAACCAGTGGCCACTAATTACGACTGAGGGGATGAGCTGCTCCAACAGCCTGAGGCCAGAAGCTCCATTACTAAGTCTATTGAGTGGGAAGGAGTGCTAGATTTCGGCAGGATGGAAAGACTGCCCATACATAGGTGTCAGAAAGCAGGAGAACTTGTAGGAGATTAGGACTCTCAGTTGCTGAGCAATGACACAATTGTGATCAAATAAGATATTTGGGGTGGGGGGGGGATCCAAAGCTGGGTCCAGACCAGGTGGAGAGATAGATAGCAGCCAAGCAATGGGACTGAGCCTTGCCCCATGAATACTGGGAATAGTGCTTTTAAGAACAGATCAACCTGCCTCATTATACATAGACTCCCCAAAATCTATAAACTCCCCAACACAATACAAGTTTATTTCTTATTCATTTAATAGTTGCAGGTAGATGTACCTCATTGGCAGGGCTGCTCTGTCCAACCTCCAAAGTCACTTACATGCCCAGACTCTTTCCATGTAGCAGCTCTGCCATCTTCTAGGACAGTGCTTCTGCAGGCGTGGTCCCCATACCAACAGCATCAGCTTCTCACTCAGGGACTTGTTAAAAATGCTCCTGCCCGGCCCTTCTCTGGCCCTACTGGATCAGAAATGCTGGGCATGGGGGCTTGCAATCTGTGTTTTAACCAGCTATCTGGGGGGTTCTGATGCCCTCACAAATTTTCAAACCACCGGTTGAGGACCTTGTTGCCGTCTGCCTCCAGAAAAAGCAAAAAGAGAGCACGAATGAGGCCCCAGCGTGGCACGCATCTCTCCCACTAGCACTGCTTCAGTAAGAACTAGTCACACGGACATGTGGAACTGAAGAAGAGCTGGGAATGTGGGCCCATGCCAGCTGGCCTCTTCCTGACTCTAAGTGCATGATATGGAAGAAAAGAAAAGATTTCTTCCTGCCACAAAACCTGAGCCAGGGGCCTGAGGAGAAAAGGAGCTGGGCAGAAATGTCATTGCTATGAGGACTTAGAAAAGCAAGTAGCAGGTTTCCCAGCATCCTTCTCTCCTGGAGAAGGGGCTTCCATAAGGTACCTGGAGGTTCGAGTTGGCTCAGGACCATAAGGAAACTGGTCAGAGAGGTCACATACCTTGCCAAGGTCACAGAGATAGTAAGTGACAGAGCTTCAGCTTGACCCAGGATTGCCTGGCGCCAATTCTTAGGTCTGATTTATTACACTCAGATGTGTCCAAATGCCAGCCCTCTCAGACCATGTAATTAAATGTTGATTCTTGAAATAGGCCTGTGTAGCCCTCCTATATCCATTTAAAACAAAATATAGTACAATTGAAGGCACAAGCAGCTGTTGAGAAAACATAAAGAAAGAAGGACCTAAGAACACAAAGAAAATTCCTTAGAGGATGTGACAGTTAAGAATGAATAAGGGGAGCCCTGGGCAGGTAGCTCAGAGCATTGTTCTGATACACCAAGGTTGTGGGTTCAATCCCCAGTCAGGGCACATACAAGAAGAAACCAATGGATGCATGAATGGGTAGAACAATAAATCAACGTTTTTCTCTCTCTCCCTTCCTCTCTGTCTCTAAAATCAATCAATCGATAAAAGGCTTATTTAAATGAGAGGGGGACATTAAAAAACAGAAACTCAAATTTTGGGTAAAATAGGCTATATTTTATCAATTCTAAGATGCACATTTTCTTTTTCAACTTAATATCACTAAAATCAAGCTCTCTCCCACAAAGGAAGGCATCTTTCAGTCACTGGCAAGCAGATCGTGAAAAAGTCGGCACAGCCTGCCCATGTGTGCACTTGGTGCCGTGTCGGGTTTTGTGCATCGCCTGGTGTGTGGGATCAACAAGTACTGTGCGCAGGAGAAATGTCACATTTCCTTTAAAAAATGAATGCCACTTAAAGCAAGAGAGTCTAATGTGGCTGATTTATCCATTAAACTATCCTCAAGGCATTGGACATCTATTTGCCAAAATATTTTTACTGCATTTAAACTTCTGACGATATGTAATTCAGCTGGGTGGTGGGGTTAAAATATGAGTGTAGTCAAATAAGAAAGCTCCCAGCTTCGAGATTTGCTTGAAAAAATAACCTTGGAGACAAAAACAGAGCATTCTTTTTACAAAGGCTGCGTCACTAGTAGGAAATCCTGACTGGAAAAGAGTGGCTACTGAAGACACAGAGTCCAAAAACAGATCCAGAAGGCTCTCAAGGTGAATATGTTCTAGGAATACCCTATTTCTTTTAAAGATCTTATTTATTTACTTTTACAGAGAGAGGAAGAGAGGGAGAGATAGAAGGAGAGAAACAGCAATCTGTGAGAGATACATGGATCTGTTGCCTCTCGCACAAGCCCCTAAGCAGGGGCCCGGCCCACTGGCATGTGCCCTGACTGGGAATCGAACCGGCAGCCTTTCAGTTCGCAGGCCATCACTCAGTCCACTGAGCCACACCAGCCAGGGCTACCCTAACCATTTTTATCATTCATTGTATTTATGTATGCAAGTGAGACACAGACTATTTTAATAAGTATAAAATCTTTTTCCTGAGTATTGTGTCACAGTTGGCCAGTTTTTTTTTTCCTTTCTTAGTGGCACATGATATAATGATGCATCTTAAAATTGATGCCATCTCAGATTCATTGAAATGTGGCAGTCCTCATTCTCAGCCTCTCGACTCGGAGCAGCACCGATGAGGTAGATGTTGCGCCTAGAATGTTTCAATGGAGCTGCAAAAAAAAATCTCTCAAGCAATGCTAGTGAGAATTTGAAAAGGGACAGGAAGTTGGGATAACAGTTTGGTAGGTTCTTAAAAAGTTAAATATGCACCACCCGAGACTCGGGAGTTTCCACTCATGGGTGTTTGCCCGAGAAAAATGAAATGAACATATGTCCGTGCAAAGACTTGTGCACAGGTAGTTGTAACAGCTTCATTCATAACAGCTACAAAATGAAACCGACCCACACGTCCATCCGCTGGGGAATGGATAAGCAAATTTTGGGGTATTCTTAAAATGGCCTACTATTCAGCAACGCAAAGGAACAAACTCGTGACACATGTGACAACAGGGATGAATCTCAAAAGCATTACGACAAATGAAAGACACCAGGTACAAGGGGCTACAGACTGCGTGAATCCATCAGTATGTCATTCCAGAGCACGCAGCAGTGGTTCCCAGGGGCTGGGGTGGGAGGGAGCAGGAGCTGCAAAGGGTCCAGGCAGGGCCTGTAGTCACGTTCTGCAGTTTGGCTCTACAGTGGTTATACAACTGTATGCATTTGGTCGGAGCTTTTCTGTTTAATTTCTAAATAACTTAAATTGTTTTTCAACTGTAGTTGACATAAAATATTGTATTCGTTTCAGGTGTACAACATAGAGATTAGGCACTTATTTGTCAAAATTTACTGAACTGTCTGCTTAAAAAGTGTAAACTTGAGTGTCCGGAAATTATATCTCAGGAAACCTGATTTTTTTACAAATGTGGCTGTGAGACTGACAGAGCCTGGGGTTAAAAATCCCAGCCCTCCCTCTCATAGCTGTGGGACCTGGGCAGCTTATATAACCTCTCTGAACCAACCCCAGTTGCTCCAAACACAGAGGCCCTGCTGCATGTGGCTTTGTTGTCAGAACCAAGTGAGCGAATGTGCAAAGGACTTGGAGAGTCTGTCCAGGAGTAAATGCTCAATTATGGGAGCGCACATGCTAGTAGGGATCACAGGCAGTTTCATTACTGAGGGATTAATCAGTTGTTGGAATGACAGAATTGCACAGGCCAATCAATTGCTTGTGGCGGAGACCATCATTCTGATGGAAACAATGTTGAAATCAGGCTCCAGGGAGATGCCGCCTGAACCATTTACCGTCTGCTCACTCAAGCCTTCACGGCCTCTGCTCACACTATCCATCTCACTCCGAGAGACTTTCCAGAGAGGAAGAGGGTGCTGGGTGGAAGGTATGTTGAGCAGGAGCCCCAGAGATGCCTGGGAGGCTAAGCATAGTCCCTGGCACACACACCAAGGACTGATTTGAATTGACTTTTGCTGGCCATTAACATTAAATCATCTACACAGAGCAAAATGAACTATTCTGTATATGATAGGGATAGAGGTAAGTATTTTGCATTCATTGGTCTCGTTTAGTCTTCGCAAGAACCCTGTGACATAGGAACTATGAGTATTCCCATGAAACTAATGAGAAAACAGACTCAGAGAGTCAAAGGTACTTCTCCGAGGTCACAGCTAGTTAAGGGCAGAGCCTGGATTCAAACCTGAAAGTCCTGGTCCAGCGGGTCTTAGCAATACATTCGACCAATTGAAGGACCCAGGAACCCAGGGCAAAGGTGGGATGTCTGGAACAGAGGTCCTGAGGATCAGTACCTGAACATGGAGTATTTGGACACGGGGTGGTGGAGAAAGGGCTGCTTCAGGAAGCAGTATGTGCATTAGGGTGTCTGGAGATAGGTAGAGCATGGAGGTTCAGGGCCCAGCACGCACTATGCTTTGGGACCTAGCTAGCATTGTCTTCCTTTCTGCCCCACTGAGAGCAGATCTGGGCAATCCTGTAAGGATGCTCACCCTTTCACATGATGCTTCTCAGGGGGCCAATAAGCTCCAAAGCCCTGAGAAACAGGAAATCTTGACAATACTGTCCTCACCTGGCTGCACGTAATGCACTTTGCAGCCATGCCCCGTGCTTCTACTGAGCATCTATCTCCCTTCTTGGTCTGTTATTATTACCCGCTGTCTGTGCTCAGGTGAGTCCCCATTCCCCTATAAGCCTGTCTCTCGCCATCTGTAAATGGGTGGATGGGCAGATCCAGCTGTTCTCTGGGCTCCTTTCTAGCTGGGATGCTGTAATACAATGAGCTACACTTCCTTTTCATGTGTCAACTGGTTAGTCAGCCGTTCAACCACTCTGTTTTGAGAAGTTGGACTGGGGCTCCAGAGACACCTTTCTTCAGAAGTCCAAAGACTGTATCCCGAGCTACAAAATCCTGCTTCTCCCTGAGCAAACCTGTGGGAGTCATTTTTAAAAACAGAGGGAGAGGGCGAGAGACCCCAGGCAATTCTTAAATCTTAAATTCTAGAAGTAGATCATTAAACTTACAACCTCTAACAATGTGGCAGTTTAATAAACACCATTTTAAGTGTTAACTTGTCAACGATAAGGTGGCAAACTGATTCTGTTATTTCCCTCAACATGGAAGATGCACAAATAGTATATTGATTTTTTTCTAAGACAAATAACGAAGCAGTCAGACAGATCTGTTTTGCAAACCATATACTGTAAGATTCAGGAGTCTGGAAGAACATAACAAAGGATTTTAGTTTTAAGAGGATGAAATAAACATTTAAATCTAGGAAATCAAGAACATGCATAAGGAGGTGCAAAAGGGATTGTGTATTATCACAGCAATGATGTCAAATGTATGAATAACACGTGTAAGTGAAGAGGCAACTCTGCACTCAGCCGCTACAAGAACTGAACTAAATTTGTCCTGTTAACAAGCACTTATTAAGTGTGTCCCATGTGCTAAACACTGTTGGGGGCCCCAGTGAATAGACTTGGTCCTTGTCCTCAAAGAATTCACCATCAAGTAGAAAAAAAACTACACCTACTCACCCACGATGTGCTCTTGGGGAGCTTTATCAGGCCCGAGAAGCCAAAGGAGTGACTAACTCCATGTAATGACAACGAAGATGGGTTCCCTTTGTCCTTATGATAAGGGCAGAATCTTCACCCCGGTTGGCAAGCCCTCCCTGAGTGGACCCTGGTAGACACACCACTAGCCTCTTCTTGCCTTTCTATTCTCCTCTTCAATCCCTGCACCATATTCAGTCCTTCGAGCAGTACTGTTATGAATTGAATTATGTCCCCCCAAACAATGTTGAAACCCTAACCCTCAATACCTGTGAATAGGAACCTACTTGGAATTACGATCTTTATAGATCTTCAAATTAAGATGATGTCACGAAGGGGGGTGCTAATCCCATATGACTGTGTCCTTATAAAAGGGGAAATATGGACACAGAGACAGACACATGCAGAGGGAAGATGATGTAAAGACACAGAGAAAATGCTCTCTACAACTCAGGGAATGCCTGAGTCCACCAGAAACTAGGAGGGAGGCCTGGAACAGATGTAGAGACCCAACAAAGAACCACTCTGCTGACACTCTGGACTTCCAGCCTCCAGAACTATGAGATAACATATTTCTGTTGTTGAAGCCACCTCATCAATGGTTCTCAGTCATGGCAGCCCCAGGAAACTGATACAAGCCCTGAACTCCTTTAGTCCTAGGCCCCCACGTATGCTGTTCCTTCTGCCTGCCCCTTCACTGGGCTAACTCCTCGTTAGTCTGGATGTCACCTCCTTGAGTGAGTCCCTTGTCACACATCCCCATAGCACCATATTCATGTTGTCTCATATTGTACTGTACACTCGCTCATGTAATTTTCTGGTACGGGCTGTCTCCCCATCCCCATCCGGACAGTGAGCTCCTTCAGGGCACAGCACTCGGTAAATACCTGCGTTGGTCAAGTGTGTTGGGCTGCACTTCCTATGAGAATCAAGCAAAAGGGCGATTGTGAACATGGTGAATGTGCTTTGCAAGCCATAAAAGCCCCAGGCACATGGGCTGGGTTTTTATTATTGGTGCTGTAACCAAGACTATATTGGATATGAAGCAATCCCCACTGTTGCACTTTTGTGAGGCACTGCATATTAAAGTTGTCTGTGTGTTTTCTTGGCAGACAGAAGAAAGAATTTGCATTTGAGCCTTAAGATATTTGTATTTGGAGCTGCCCTGCTTGCAGTTCTGCCTTTTGCCCTCCACTTTGGAATCCAGCCCTGAAGGGGCCCAGAAGGGGGAAGCTATTAGCATGGAAGGCGCTGGAATGGTTCTAGAGCAAGGAAAGCAGGAGCCGACGGCAGGAGCGGCCTCGCCTGCCCCCAGGGAAAGTCCAGAAGGCCTCCCCATCTGGCTGTCCATTTAGAAACTGACCTCTTTGCAAGCAGTAAGCATCCAGGGTCCATTGAAATGCAAGGCACTTGCTGGGCGTCTGAGGCAGAATCTGCTAGTCAGAAATGAACCGCTTTGGGGGCATTTCAGGCTCCATCTTCACGTGACAGGAGTGTGCACTACAGTAACCAATAATCATCTCCCCCTCAGACTAGCTTACGGCCACATGGCTTATCAGAGGTAGTCCTTTCCTTCCTGTGCCTCAGTCTTATCTGCCAATGAGGGCACTGCTGTCTTCCGGGCCCACCCTGCAGGCTTGTTTGTTGGGGGTTATGAGTGAAAATCTGGGTCTGACTAGGTGTAAGGTGGAAAGCACATCACAGGTATAAGGGATTGTCATTTCTGTTTCTGACAAATATTCATGACAAGACTTGAATTCTACAGCTCCAGTTTATACATCTCTCTGAGCCTCCCAGGTTCTCCCAAGGGTCACATCTGTATGGAGATCAGATGCCTCCTGCCCTCTTCTTGTCACCCGTCCCAGCTTTGCCTGCTGAGTGCTATGATGAGCCCAATACATCTACAGCTTGCTTCCCTAAGCCCCTTCTAGCCTTGATACCTTACAGTTCTTGGTTCGAAGGTCCAACTAAAGAATACAGACAATAAAAGGAGTGATTATTCACAGGCAAGAAAGTCAGGAAAGGGTATGGAAACTAGTGGTTGTTGAGCCAAGCATGGTACTGAAGGCATTCATACATCTATTCCTTTAGCGATATAGTAGCAATGGAAGGATAGCATTAACTTCTGCAGAGGAAACTGAGGTTCAAGGAGCTTAAGTAACTTCCCCAAAGTAACACAGCTAGGAAGTTATGGATAAGAACTGGTTCCCTCTGCTGCCCTAACAAAGGCGCCTTAGGTAAATCTATCCAGATTCTATCCAATTGGCCCTTCTAGACCCACTTGTTCTGGCCCTTCATTGATGGATGTTGGCCTGAGGCCCAGTTTTCAATATTCTTCTGGATGCCCATTAGAATTGTTTGCTCTGTCTGGATTCTTGTTTCCCTTTTTGCTCCATATTCCTTTGGGTATAACTCAGCCCACGGAATTCTCCAGCCAGTCAGCCCTATTTCCTGTTTAACAGGCAGTTCCCTGAAAGGAGGGAAACCCTGGTTTGGTAGCATTTGCCAGTTCCCATGGTGTAAATAATCATACCACAAGCTGCCTTGAGCTCCCAATAAGATGCTGACCAGCTTGTGACATTGCGACAGTTTGTCAATCAGCTCTCATCCACTGGTATGAGCCAGTTCCAGCACACCACTGGTTAAATACTGAAGGTGGAGCTTACAGGACTTGTCGATTGTTAAGATAGGGGAGGCAAGGCAAAGACAGAAATCCAGGTTGATTCCCAATCTACTGAGTACATAGTAGTGCCATTTGCTGAGATGGGAAAATTAAGGAAAGCAGTCAGTTTGGGAAGGGGCTCAGAATCATGAAAGTCACTCCAATAGAATCTCTATACTTAATGGGAGAAATATCACCATGTTTTTGCTCTTGGGTTAGGGAATAAGGAGAAAATTTTCTACATTCTTTGTTAAACTGAACAATCCCAGGGCCAGCTATAGTATAGCAGTTATGAACATGCACATCTGAAACAAGATTTTTTTTTCTGTCTCCATATTAGTCAAGGTAATGCTAGCTGCTATAACAAATAACTCCTGAAATCTCAGTGACTAAATTCCATTTAGGTTTACGTCTTTATTATGAAAAGCATAGTCAGCAATGTGTGGGAGGCTGGAGTAGAGGTGAGAATTCTGTTCCACGCAGTTACTCAGGGATCCAGGCTGGTAGGCACTCTGCCACCCATAACACATAGCTTCTGAAGTCAGCCTAGGAATTAATGTTCACTGACAAGAGGAGAAACAGAGAGATGAGAAGGCATATCAGCTTTGGAACCACTTCTACGAAGAAATGGCATCTTTATTTTCACTATATCTATTGCTAGGAACTGGGCACTGTGGCCTCATCTACTGCAGGAGAGCTGAAAAGTGCAATTCTTCCCGGCCAATCATTTCTCAGCAGCAGCCTCATAATTTCAAAGGGAGCACAAACCCTTGGTGGACAGTCCCCCACCCCAGCTCTGTCTTAGGCAAGTTACTTAACTACTCAGAGTCTCAGTTTCTTCAATCCCAGTACTTATCTCATAAGGCTCCTGTGCGACTGAAGGAAATAATTCCTGCAAAGCACTGGGGTATTTATGATCACCTCCTTCTTTTCCAGACAAGCCTACCTCACATCAACGTCCATTCCCTCCCTCAACCCCAAGCTTTCATCCACAATCCAAAGAATGAGAGTAAATAATCAAAGCATTTTGAGAGAACTGTATCCCTTAGAGGGGTCCCTAAGGACACTGCAATGTACCCCTGTGTGCAGAGCACTAGATTTGGAGCCAAGGGACCTGAATTCTCATCCCAGATCTAACAGCAACACCTTGAGTTCTTTGGCAAGTTGCTGGAATTCCCTGCTCTTCCCTTCCCTTCTTTGTAGAAGGCGGTGATAACAAATATACAAGCTCATTTGGGAGAAGGAATAAGACATCATATGCACCTGTGCTCACATGTCAGCCCTTACATGTGAATGTCTTCTTCCCCACATCAGAAAACACTTTGAAGGCTGCTTAGGATGCAGCAACATAAGACCCTTCACCACATGGACCCACCCCAAACAACAGATTTGCCTCAATTTAAAAATATTCTGTTTGGTAATCAGCACACACTGCTGCTGCCCCGTGAGCAGAGGGTTCTTGTCCGTAAGCAGTCAAAGCTGTTCATTTTCCAAGACTTCTCCCTCTCGTCTTGTTTCTGCACGCTCAAGGTTGTCCGGGGTCCCGAGCAATCAGAAATGATTTGTGTCAAAGAGCGCATTACAAGAATCATTTGTCATTTCTGGTTCATGTTTGAATTTGAAGAATGATGCTGGGGAGTGAGACGAAGGGTTGTTATGAGGAGCTGCAAAATCGTTATGTTAACCTTCTCAGGAGTTAGCTTTGGGGTTCAAGTTTGACATGTTAGGATGGATTGGGGAAGTATTAATAATGAGAATACCTCATATTTGGATGACAGCTTTTTCTTAAAAAAAAAAAAGACTCATAATAGCATGGAATGACCTAGAGAGAGCATCTGGTTTAGCCTCTCGTTCTGTGGAGAGGAACATCGAGGTGCAGAGGGGTTTTGTGCACTGCTGGACACAAAGCTAACTTTCCTGTTAATCAGATAGTACCTACTTTCTGCAAAAGCTGGCGTGCAGGACTAGCATATTGACCTAGGAATTTAGAGGCCCCTGCCCCACCCATCCCCCCAGCCCCTGCCAAGTTCCAGGCCCAGCTCAGTTTCCTCCTGGCTACATAACTTCAGGCGAGACTCCCCACTTCTCTGCACTTCCATCTGCCTCCCTGAAAGAAGGTATCATTGATTCCCCAGGTCACCTACAACTCTGACATTCTGTGATCCTATGCGACTCCTGGAACATACTTTTTATCCTTATTTGGCAGATAAGAAACTGAAAACTCAGATATCTGAAGAAGCTTTTCAAAAGTGGCTTTTGATCTGTATCTTAGGGCATAAGTAGATTTTTCTTTAATAGTCAGAGAAAGGAGATGAACACTCCGAGCAGAGAGCATGACCAAAGGCAAGACTAGGGCACCGTGTGGAAGTCTCGTGTGCATGATTGTGGCCATGTTATAGGGTGGGAGGGAAGAGAGGATGAAAGGCAGTTTAGAACCCATCATGGAGAGCTTCGGATTTCAAATTCAAAGACTTAATATTCGTTAGCCAGTGGCTCTCAACCAGGGCTGATCTTGCTTCCCAGTGGGAATTTGACAATATTTGGACATAGTTTTGGTTGTCACCGCTGAGGGGGATGCTGCTAAAGATCAACAATGCACAGGACATCTCCAACACCAAAGAGTTGTGCTGCCCATCAAGTCATTCGGGCCAAGCCTCAGAAACTGCCCAGGACAGAAGGGTCTCTGCTCACCCCTGTGAAGGACACAATGTGGTGGTTCGGGGGCAAGGTAAGGCCAGCACTGCCGCAGTCATGTGGGAAAGGGTGTTGAGGGACTGACCTGGGCCTGGGAAGAGGGGACCAAGTCAGTGATGAGGAAGAGATGGAATTGACAGAATGTAGTTTGTTCCATCCCCTGCCATAGCACCTTCAGGCTTCAATCTGCCTTTTTATAGCACTTCTTCCTTTTTCTTTCTTATCCATTTGCTCTGCTGCCCCAGGAGTCAGAGAGTGATAAGAGAGTCAGGACTACATTCCGCCCCCTACATGCTCCACTGGCCCATCCATCACTGTCTCGCTTTTGATCAGACCCAGTCAGTCCTGGAGGGAGTGAGAGGTCAGGAGCTAACCCATGAAGGTATTAGAGCACTTTCTGCAATTTTGATTTTATAATGATTTGTGTCATTATTCACTTACTACTCATTTCTGGCATAAGATTGCTCCATTCTGTGAGCAGGGACTGTGTGGATTTTTCTTTGCTATATTCCCAGAGCCCAGCATAGTTCCTGACATGCAATAGACACTTGGGAAGATGTGCTGAATAATAAATGAATGTCCCTTGGCACCATGGGTTAGGCTGGTTGGATATCACACACTTGCTGGAGGGAAGCATGGATATCCCAGCTCGGTGGACTCGACTTCACCCCCACCCACTGAGCTGAAGCATAGGCTGGGTGTTGTCTCTGGCTTCTATCACTGTGTCCCAGTGATTGGCACAGACCTGCCTCCCCAGAAACAAGGAGCAGTAGACTGATGAGAAAAGACTTGGTGCCTCTTATAATCCCTCAACCCCTTCCTTATACACCCAGCTTGGGCATCCCTTTCACAGTAATACCTTTTCCCCTTTCAGTTTGCTCTTGCCTGGAACACTGAAAGTGAGGCAAAGGCAGGGACAAAGGGCTGGGCTGGTCAGACCATGTGATTGTCCCCATTTGTCAGACAGTCAGGGAAATGCCTCACCACCTCGAGCACCCCACCATTAGAAACTTGAGAGAAGTTACTGGCGTGCTCAGGTCACAGGGGGAAAAAGCTGGGCTTGGAGAGAAAGCAAAGGAGGGAAGGAAGAAGGACCTCCGTCAATCGCAAAATGACAAGCCCTTGGCCATGTGGCCAGATTGGAGGTGAGTGGATGTGTATGCATGCTGTTGATAGTGCAAAGGGCAAGTCTTTCATCATTGGGTTCCCTGCGATTTGCAGAATTTTGAGCATCAACTCCAGAGACACACCAGCCCTGCAGCTCAAGGAATCATGCCAATCTAATTCTCAGAGACCTGAGTGGCCATCTGGCCCTGACCCCCAGATGGCGAGTGCTGAGGGCCTCCTCAAGGTCAGATGTCTCTCTAGAGGCACACAGAGAAGACGGACCATGTGCTTGACTCCCAGGTGCTCTTTCTACCAGGGCACCTGTTTGCTGGAGATGTGGGGTTGGCACAGAGAAAGCAGCTCACGTCTGATGTACCCCCACCCACTGACCCTGCCCACTTTTATATGCCCCAATATTACCCAAGACAAAGCTTCCTCATTCTCTGTCCTGCCAGCATGTTTAGTCACCCATGTCCTAGGCTGTTCTAAGATATTTGTCTTAAAGGGTCAGTAGGCCATTGCTACAAACTCCATCTATTGACCAAGGCTCAGTGCAGACAATCAGTGATTCAAATATCGTCAAGTTCTTGCTATGTGATTTAGAGCTAAGTTAACTAGCTTCTTTAAGTTTCTATTTATCTTTAGGTAAAAATGAGAAAGTAGGACTTAACTCAGAGAGTTCTTGTGTAATTAAATGAAATCAAATGGAACAAGGTACAGAAAGGCACTAGGTATACCTAACACAGGGTAGGGACTCAGAAAACGTTTGTCTAATGAGTGAATGCATGAATTAATAACACTCATGGACTTCTAGAAAGCTATGAGATGTGCTCTCCAACCCCTTCCTACCTGCTAGGTTGGTCCTGGTGTCCTGGAGAAGCTGGTCCACCTCTGGCTCCCTAGGGAGGACCGTGAGCTGTTTCTCACTATTTTACTTCTCATGTGCTCTCCCTGCACCCTGGTGAGAACACAGGCATCTTAAGAAAACCAGTTAGCACATGTGCAGTGGCCCCGCATCCCCTCTGAGCCCCTGCCCCGAGCAAAGGTGGCCTGTACACTTGTCTGTGTTCACACCAATTAAGTGGTTTCATTAAAAGCCCTGGCACTGTCTGTGGGCAGCTCCAGGGTGACCACACTGGGAGGCTATCATTGCCATCTGCCAAGCCTCCCCTTCACCTGCCACAGGGCCTGACAGCAGAAGGGTACCAACCCTCATTTTGTTTCCATCCAGAGCCTGCTGGGAATGAAGGAGGTCCAGACATTATCCCAAACTCGATTTCGTTTTTCTAGAAGTTCACAGTCTAATTAGAGCACAAAACTCTTAGTTTTGTGGGTTGAAATCAATCCAACACAAATGCATGACCCGTAGACACAGACAACAGTGTGGCAGTGGCCAGAGGGAAGGGGAACAGGAGCTGGGTGGAGGCAGGCAAAGGTGGGCAAATGAGGACATCTGTAACAATGTCAACAATAAAAATAAAGAAAAAACTAAAATATTCCATGGCATTTTTGGTAGTTGCTTTCTACTCATAGACATTTAAAGGAGCCCTTTCCTCCTGCTTCAAGATCAGGTTCCCCCCAGGGGCCAAGAAATTGTAGTCTAAAGACCAGAAGCTCCAGACACCCTGACCTCCCAGCCTCTTGATTCACCAGCTAAGGAGCCCTTTATGACCTTCACATTTATTTAATACATATTTCCCAGACTTACTTTGTACTTGTCCCAAGGAGGTGAGCCGAATAAGACCCAGTAGGTACATATGACCCAGTGGGGTAGAGAGACTTGTAAAAATAGCTCATTAAAATACAACATTCTGAGGGCTAGACAAGACAGATGGGTAGAGAGCCAGAGAAGCACCAAGGCTCCTCTGCCTTGGGAATCCCCGAGGAAATAATAATTGCTTGCATTTATTAAGTGCTTACTGCATGTAAGCACTCTTCCAAACACCTTGCATGACTAATTTCATTTAATCCTCATTTAGAGGGGAAAGGATCTGGCATCTGTTAAGAGGTTAGTGTGTGCTGGGTGCTGTGTTGGTGCTTTGCAGAAGTGACGCCATTCCCTTCTTCTGATAGCCCTGCTGTAGGGATAGCGTTCTTCTCATTTTTCAGAGAGTAAAACAGCCTCAGAGCAGTTCAGTAACTTGCCTCGATGCTGGCCTCAGAGTAGCACCCAGAACAACCTGTTGTCTAAGCCATTGCTTCCCAAGCTTTTTTTTTGCTATTCTTGTAACTTTTTTTATTATTATTCTTGTTTATTCTATTACAGTTGTTCCAATTTTCCCCCTTTGCTCTCCTCCACCTAGCCCACCCTCTGCTCCCACTGTCCGTCCCCACTTCATTGTCCATGTTCATACATGTTCTTTGATTAATCCCTTCCCCTTCTTTCCAGCCCCCCACTTCCCTCTGGCAGCTGTCAGTCTGTCCCATGTTTCCGTATCTCTGGTTCTGTTTTGCTTGTTAGTTTATTTTGTTCATTAGATTCCTCTTATAAATGAGATCATATGATATTTGTCTTTCATCGCCTGGCTTACTTCACTCAGCATAATACTCTCCAGTTCCACCCATGCTGTCGCGAAGGGTAGTAGTTCCTTCTTTCTTTCTGCTGAGTAGTATTCCATTGTGTAAATGTATCAGTTTTTTAATCCGTTCATCTACTGATGGGCACTTAGGTTGTTATTGGCCAGCACTTGGCCATCATAAATAGCACTGCTATGAACATTGGGGTGCTTAGGTTCTTTTGAATTGGTGTTTCAGGATTCTTAGGGTATATTCCCAGCAATGGAATCACTGAGTCAAAGGCAGTTCCTTTTTGATTCTTTTGAGGAAATTCCATACTGTTTTCCACCGTGGTTGCTCCAGTCTGCATTCCCACCAACAGTGCAGCAGGGTTCCCTTTTCTCCATGTCCTTGCCAGCACTTGTTGTTTGTTGATTTGTTAATGATGACCATTCTGACTGATGTGAAGCGATATCTCATTGTGTAAACCATTGCTTCCCAGCCTTTGATATGCATCTGAATGACCCAGAGGCATTGTGAATTCCACTTCAGTGGCTCTGGGGTGGGTCTAAGATTCTACCACTCCCTGGTACCATTACTGCTGGTCTGTGGAGCACACTGGGGAAGAAAAGAGGCCCACAGCACTGTTGGGACTAGTGGCTCAGCCCTACATGCACCACAGAATCACCTGGGGAGCTTTTAAAATGCTTCAGTGCTTGAATCTCACCCCTTAGAGATTCTGATTTGACTTGGGTGGGTGGGGCTCTGAAGTTACCATATTTTGAAAGCTCCCAGATGATTCTACTAGGCAGTCAGCATTGAAAACAACTGCTATAGTTTTTACTATCTTCTTTAAACCAAATTCTAAAAGTTCAGCCCAATCCCCAGATGCCCCACATGTTCACTCACCTGGTGGGGAGCCCCGGGCCAATTCCACTCAGCTGTACAACCTACATCATTTTGGCCAGACTCTCTCAATTACTCTTTCCTCCTGGTTGTCCCGCAGGTGTGGAGTCTCTGCAGCTCTCACCACCTCCAATATTTAATCCCACGTATTCAGAGCTCGCCTCTGTCCTTTAACTCCATCCCCTGAGCAGCAGGAGGAAGAGACTTCCCCAGGGCTATCAATTCCCCAGGAACTCACAAGGCAGAAATTTCTTCCTTAATTAAGACCTTCACAATAAGCCACTGGTGTCAGACCAATTCATCAGCTCCCTGAAAGTGAAGGCAGGGGGAGGCGAAAACCGAGGGGGCGATTCCACAATGGTTTCTCTTGTGTCAGGGCCTGCAACCTGGCCCCGTGTGGGTGGGAGTGAGGCATGAGTGAAAGCACAGCTAGTCTTGCGTTTCTGTCTTTTCCCGACTTTTTGAGTCAAATGCGTGATGACACATTTGAAAGGCAATCTTTACGCAAACATTATTCTGTCCCCCGGCCAGTCCCCCTCACCACTCACCATTATCTGTCATCAGAGACAAGACAACAGAAGATAATAGAAGCTTCCAATTCATGCCTTTTCCTTCTTCTATTCTCTGGGGAAATTATGTTGAACATCTTTTTTATTGACTTATTTATATGTGTAGAAAATGAAAGGCTGAAAGTTTGTGTTGGAGCGACCCAGATGCTATCAGGGTCACTGAGGCTCCCTCTTGGGTGGCAGCTGTGACTGGAGGAAAGATTCCAGGGGCCCAGTGGGGTGTTAATTAAATAGATCAGCCTTCCTTTCCCTATCATAAGCCCTGGTGGTAGCCCAAAGCTTTGTCTGGATTTGGAGCAGAATCAGTCGGCAAGCCCCACAGGTTGCTCCCTGCCTCTTCGTCCTACAGGATCACAACAGGAAAGCACACACATGTGGGGTCAGCCAGAACTGGGTTCTGAGTGCACCTGCCTTCTCCCGGTGCTGGAGCCATAAGGGCACTCGCTGGCTCTGCCCCTTGCTCACCTTGGGTTCATTATTTCACCGGTTGAACGTCAGCTCCCCAGTCTGTGGATGATAATACTGCTCCCCTCCTGGGAGGACCCAGGTATGATGTGAAATGAGCACCTGGCACACAGTAGGGCCTCCAGGAATGCTGTCCTCCCTTTCTGTTCCAGCAGAAAATGCCACAGCTAGAAGTGCCCTCGAAGACCACCTAATCCAGTTCCTTCCTCTGGCCACTGGAAGTCCAAGGCCTAGAGAGGGACAGTGATTTGCCTGTGGCCATCCAGTGGGAGGGGCAGAAGCAGCCTCCTGCCTTCCCATCTAGATCTCCCCCCACCACAGAGCCTCCCTTCATCCTGATTGATGCGTGTACTTCATTTTGTGCACACAACCCTAAAATTAGTGAGCAGACCCAACTCTGGTACCCACACATACCAGGCTCACATGGCGGGGGTGGTGCTCTTGAAAGACGTGTTCCTTATGAAGACCTGTTGTTCATAGGACCCCGTTAGTCAAAGCTTGTTCCTTTTGGTTTGGTTGTTGCAAATACAGTTTCCATGAAGTGGGGCCCCAACACCCCAATCCCAGTCCCCATTTTCACCCACCTGAGCACTTTCCTGGCCCTGGCTTGCAGCTCAGGGTTTATTGGGCTTCTAGTTCAGCATCTGATCCAGAGCCAGATAGTCACTTTAGTTCTGGCTCCTGCTGAGAGTCCAATTTGGAGCTTAAAAACTCTCACAAGTTCTTGCCTCTTGGGTGGGTTCAGGGCTCTGATTCTGGCCTTCCACAGAGACTCAGGAGAGAAACTCTTTACTTGGGTCTGCCCACTGGACAGCCGCCGCCCCCCACCCCCTGCTCCTGCCTCCTCCCTCCCCCCTCCTCCCCAGCACATGCATCTGCTGAAGGAAAGGAGCCTCCTTCCTCCCCACACAGGGCAGCCATCTGCATTCTCTGAGAGCAGGCAGGAGCGAAGGCCACCCAGCCCTCCTGCAGAGGACGTGAGTGGCAGCTTCCACCCGCAGCACCCTGAGACA
This sequence comes from Macrotus californicus, assembly GCA_007922815.1. Classification (NCBI taxonomy): domain Eukaryota; kingdom Metazoa; phylum Chordata; class Mammalia; order Chiroptera; family Phyllostomidae; genus Macrotus; species Macrotus californicus. The sequence goes on from VMDR010000313.1 coordinate 102,883, forward strand.
GCCCAGCATCACTCCTGAAAGAGTAAGTGGCAAATTGTCTAGCTGGAAAATGGAGATAATCTGTCTCAATTATGCAGGAGTTTAGCAAATTAGGGCCCAGCACGAGAACACTGCCTGTGTTTTGATTAGGAAACAGATGTGTCCACCATGCGGCATTCACACAAAAGCTTCCACCGTGGGCATCAAAACTGCCCTTCCCAGCAGACATGGCCACAGAACTGATCACAGCGGGGAAGCCGGGGTTTTACAGACAGGGGGGTGGTGGGCACCCCAGCTCCCTTGCAGACATTGGATAAGCAGGACCCAGCAGCAGCATGTCCAGCAGTGAGTCTGGTATGAAGCCATCTGTTGCTCCCATTGCCCCCTCACACTGGGGCAGAACTGGCCCTGATCAGAGGATGAATTGACCCTGATCAGAGGACAGCCTGGCCCTTGCTTTTATTGAATGCCTACTCTGCACTGGGCAAAGGACTGGTCTCAAATGACCTGGAGAAACAAGTGGAGAGAAAGCCCCAACGGAGAAGTGGCCAAACCTGAATCTATCAGACCCAGTCCTGGGGGGTTGAGAGGTGGGAGAGTTGGAGCAAAAAGAATTAAGGGACTGGAGGAGGCGCTGACGCCTGGGGTAGGTGGTCAGTGGGAACAGTCCTCACTGCAGAGGCGTAGAGGGGACTGGAGTCCTGGAGAGGCTTGGATCAGAGTGAAGCATGAGTGACTGGGAAGTGTTAGCTCTGCCCAGGATCGCAGGAATAATGACGTCCCCCCACCTGAGGTCTGGGGCTTTGGTGCCCTGCTCCTCAGCGAGGAGAAAGAAGGAAACCCAGGAGATGGGATCCAATGGGAATGCTAAGCCAGGCTGCTTCCCAAATGGGTTGGTTTGGACACCTCCCCCCACCAATCTACTATTGCCATGGGTGTCCTGAGCTGTCCCCATCACATCAATCAAGACATGGGTCCTGTCATCTTAGGGCTCACAGTTTACTCAGGGCTGAGTTTCTCAAATTTCTTGGCTACCATATTTGTGTTCTAGGTGAAGGCTCACAGAATTAGAGTCTTCCAGGGAGGGACTAATGATTCGTGTGATCTATGAAGTGTAAGGAACTGTGATCGAGGGCAGTAAGACCTCACTGGTGGACGGAACACTTACACCTCAAAGCAGGACAGGGAGTAAGTGTTGTAATTGCTCTGAGCTGGAGGTGCATGCTGGTCAGTAGTGGGGCCTGGGAAGGCTTCTTGGAGGAGGTGAGACTTGAACTGGGCTCAGAGGGACAGATGGGTGTCATAGGTCACCATTGACCTCACACAGTGAACACAACAGCAGTTCAAGATGGATAAGGAAAGTAAAGCCACCAGGAGACAGAAACAGCAAGGGATTCATTACAGAGATTTCACTTTCCACTCTGGTGTTTGCTGCTGGTTCTCCACAAGGCTGTGGTCTGCACATCTGACGCTGGCTCTCAGCGTGGGAAAGGCAGGACGTAGGGAAAGGAAGAGGGAAGTCAAGGGAGGGAGAGGGAGGATAAGCCAGGCCCCAGCACAAGTCAGGTGGAATTATACCAGGATGCACTTAAGAACAGCCTGTGTCGGCTTTTACTGCTCTGGCCTTGATGGTGTGGGTTCCTGAAGAAGCCAGGCTCTTTGGCCCAGAGCTAAACTCACACACCTGGCCAAGGGTCAGGGAAGCTGCAGAACGTGCCACAGAGTGGTGGAGCAGTGGCAGGACAGACCACCCGCCAGGTGAGCAGGAGCTAGGCGACAGGTGAGTGAACTGGACAGTGGCTGCTGCTTCACTTCTGCCCTCCAGAACCCCCATGAGAGTCTGTCTGGTGACTGTGCACAGAGGCAGGAGCGTTGGCGAGGACAGTGTGTCCGAGCCAAGCTGCCATGACCCTTATCTGCATGTGATCAAGAGTAACCACACGACTCAGAGAGGGGAAGGCACCCTGAGCAGAGGCAAGGGCAAGACTGAAGGCCCAGAGACGGGAATGGCACCGGTTTGGGATGAGGGGGGAGCAGAGGAGACCGGGTGTACAGTATCAGCACAATGAGGCAGCTTTCCAGGGGTCGCACAGGACCTTCTGCCTTTCGCATGCCCTGGAACCCCATTTCCAAGGGAGCTGCAGGATTCCCTGTGCACCGTCCGCACTCCCAGCAGAATTCACTTATGACTGAGGCGGGTCACGTGGGAGGCAGCTGATTGGATGGCAGTGGGGGGAATGAAACTCAGGACCTTATTCTTGTGAGCAGCTGCATGACCCAGTGTGTCCATCCATCTGCCACACTAGTCAGCATCTCCACACCGCCCTTGTGGACAGCCGTCGTGGGGCTGCCTAGTTGTCTGAGCGACGTAACACCTAACAAGCTCTGACAGGTCCTCAGCAAAGCCTGCGTACCCATGCCTTACCCCTTAACCCAGAACAGACAGAAACAAGAGCATTAAGAGATCACTTGTCTTGTGTGGCATAAATTTGCATCTCTATCATACCCGCGTGGGGAGAACTCATTCTGCCCATTCTCTCATTCTGGATCAAACTGATCAGGCTTCAGTTTGCTGGCTGGGTGACCTTGGGCAAGTCCCTAAACCTCTCTGAGCCTTCATTTGCTCGTCTGTGAATGGGACCAGTAATACCCTGAAGGTGTGTTGAAAGTCGGCCCTGAAAAGGAAAGCGTGATGAGCTCCAAGCTGAGAGGAGCTGGGGGAGGCCGAGGTTGACCCATGTGAGAGTTCAGTGACCAGAGACAAGAAGGCTCAGGGGTCACTGAACAGCTGGTTCAGAGAAAGATTCAGTCGGTCTCTTGAGACTTTACCAGAGGGTGAGAATTATGTGGACACAGAATACATGGCATTACAATAGAACTTCACCATCGTACGAATTGTTCAGAGGGGCCAGCCCGGCGCAGGGGTGAGCCTCCCATCCCTGGAGGTATGTCAGCAGTGGCCAGACAACTGTTTGGCAGAGCTAACACAGAGGTGCTTCTCAAGCCAGGGAGGCAGGACACAGAACTGGGTGGCTTTGGGATTATTTATAACAAGGGGAAAGTGTCATTCCTGACTCAGTGTTCACATGGGAAGGGGCACCTGCTAGGAGCCAAGCCCTGTGCCAGGGTCATGTGCGCATCCTGCTACTTTAAACCTCCAAACAAGCCTCCGCGGGACGTGTATTATCCCCATTTCAGAAATAAAGACATGAAGGCTCAGGGAGGCCAAGTACGTGCCCAAGGTCACAGAAGCAGTAAGTCCAGAGCAGGTAGGCCTCCACCCTGAGGTAAGACCTAGTTCCTGCAAAGGTAGCTGGCCCTTCAGGGCAGGAGGAAAATAATCCATTTAACCTTTAAGAGTGAATATCGTATTAACAGGATATAAAGTGGAAGAGGTCACAGAAAACAGACCAGAGAGTTAGGGGCCTGGAGAAGAGGCTGCCTGGCAGAGACCACAGTGAAAGGAACACCTGTGAGACTGGTGGCTCAGGTCCCAATGTTGCCATCACTGCTTAAAAGGATGCTCACTTGTGCCCGCCTCCAGACCTCCCAACCCATTCAGTGGGCTTCACTCAGGCCTGGGGTACGGGCAGCCTCTAGGAAACAGAACTCCCTGCTGTCTTAGAACTAAAAAAAAAAAGGTGAGACCCAAAGGCACGTTTATGTGAAGCAAATACAGTTCAAGCTTCCAGGTCTCTCTCTCACTTGCCCCTATGCCTGTCAGGGTCTTCAGAGGGGTCCTGTCCACCCATCCATGTATGAAACGATTGGCCAGAATGTGGACTCACTGTTTCCTCTTCCCACTAGTCGCCACGGAGCAAGATGCCCCTCCTGGAGGGTAGGCTGACTCCTTGATTGCTAAACAGAGTTGGGCACACTAATAGGACTACCCAGGTAATCCGAAGCTGCCGGGGGTGTCACTTCCTCAGAAAATGCTAGAGCGTGCTGTACCTATGATTTACACAACGACAGAAGAGAGTACATTGTCCTGGTCCAGACACCGAGATGAAAGTGGGAGTGATTTTAACGTGCCCCCGTTCTCCTTGTCTTTCTGTCCCATGTCCTTTTTTATTCCTCTCTGCTGGGGCAGGGTTTCTGGAACTGCTATGCTCATGAGCACAGCATGGTGGCCCTGGGACTACAGTACCTTTACTGACAAGCTTCCCTCGAATCTGTCAGCCAAGAAGGCCCCTGGGAGAGGCCATAAGAAGCCAGATTTCCTGTCCTGGCCTGTGGGCTCAGTTGGTTGGAGCACTGGCCCATAAACCAAAGGGTCGTTGGTTCAATTCCTGGTCAGAGCACCTACCAGGCTGCCGGTTAAATCTCCAGTTGGGGTGCATATGACAGGGCAAACAGTTGATGTTTCTCTCTTATATTGATGTCCTCTCTCTCTCTCTCTCTCCCCCTCCCCTTCTCTCCCTAAAAGCAATGAAAAAATGTCCTCGGGTGAGGATAAAAAAAAGCCAGATTTCCTATTTCAAAGATGCTCTCTGCAGTCAAGCTTGTAATCAGCACTTGGGTGGTAACAATCTCCAGGAGTAACAATAATTAACACATGAATGTTGAACACCATTTGTTTCTCTGCTTCCCAGGCTGTGCTGAACAGTAATGAAAATTGTTTTATCTCCGAAGCGTAAAAATGTTCTTGTGTCACCTGGTGTGCTCACAGGTGTGCTGGTTAATTGTGGCCTAGAAAGTCGTAATGGCCGAGCCACAGGCTTTGCTCTTGGCCAGACACAGTTTCCTGCTCACTCTGTGTTACCAGGGCCCAGGGGGGGGGCCTGAGGTGAGGTCAGATTTGACAGATGGTCTAACAGTGACCCCACCTGGAGGCCCAAACTGGCAAGACCCCTAGCTGGGCTGTGAGACCCTGGTCTTCCCCCTCCTTAAGCAAACTGCTAACTCCAAGCCTTTGTAAGCCAAGTGTTTGTGATGAAGCTGCCCACCCTCCCTCACCAGGCTACAGATCCTCGTCAGTGAGCCTAAGACCCACCTGCGTGCTTATTGGCCTGGAAGTTCCTGGGCTCCACCCAGAGATCCAGAGATTCAGATCCTGTGGACCTGGAAGGTGACCTAGAAATCTGTATTTTAATAAGCATCCCAGATGGTTCAGATGCAGGTGTCTGGAGAGCCCACTTAGAAAAATAGGACCATAGCTATCAAGGGCCAGAGTCAAAGGGGGTCTGTAACTGTGCTTGGGAGTGTCAGTGGCAGGAGAGGGAGAGACAAGGGGCCAAGCAGGGGACTCCCAGTCCCCTCTGTCACTTCCCCTGGAGCAATCAGGCTTCTATTTGTTCAGCAGAGGGGCCAAGGGCAAGGCCTTGAGGCCTCCCTCCCCATTCAAGCCACTTACAAGCTATGTGACCTTGGGCATGGTACTTCATCCCTCTGTTCTTCAGTTTCCATTTCCACAAAAATAGGATTATGATTTTAAAAAATAGTAGCTAACTCTCAGGGCCACTGAGAGAATTAAATGAGTCTGCGCATTCAGAGCATTTAAGGACAGCATTAAGAACATACTAAGCACGAGTGCCTAGTAGCTGTTATAATACTGTCTATTTTACATTGTAATGAGAAAGCAATACAGTCAGCTCATCGGTTACAAGGCTTACTCTGGAAAATGAAGGTGCTACTATTTTAAAAAATCAGTCTAAGTAATACAGGGGTGGGCAAAATAGGTTTATAGTTGTTCACGTGGAAAACGACAATGCAAATAAATAATACAATAATAAATAATAATATAAGAATAAACTGGAAACCTCCTTTTGCCCACCCCTGTATATTAGTCCAGTGAACTCATTTGATAGATGGGGAGCCTGGGGCCACAGGGAAAGCACAACTACTGGAGATCTCATGGCAGGTGGGAAGTGGAAATGGAACTGACGCAGGTCTGACTGACTTGGCACTCATTCCTCCCACACCCTGCTGCCTCCCCTGGGAGGTCGGCCAGCTGATCCAGGGTCGGCCTTGTCTCCTGTCATGCCTTGTGTCATGCACGTCTTAGGGGCAGGTCCAGGGGGTGGGTTTCCACTAACACCCCCTTCCCCTTCCGAGCCCACTGGGCAGCATTCCCCAGCCCGTCCGCCACTCCCAATTCCATTGTCTTGAAATGTGGCTATAACCAGACTTCACACTCTGGAGATGTTTGAAACTTCTGGTTTATTCCTGGGTCTCGATTCACAAGTTGTCCACCGAGAGGTCAGGCGTTACTGAGGAGTTTGGGACTGAGAGCCAGGGAGCATTATTCTATTAGCCCTTCTCCAAAAACAGGCCAGGATGAAATTTGTTTTTGCACTGTTTCTTGCACACAGGACAGATCGATATATGTTTGTAGTTTCAGAGGATGGCAATAAAAGGCTGGGACAGGGACAGTAAGCTCTGTTGGGAGTCTCAGGCCCACTTCCCGCATGAGGGAGTGGTAGCCACCCTCCAAAGTGACCTGCAACAATCCCGCCTCCTTGTGACGTCCCACCCACACTGCCCCAGGGTTGTTCTGTGACGCCTGTGAGGAACGACATTGTGTCTTAAAAAGACTGTCTTCCAGCTCGGGTGGCCTCTCACCTGCTTGTGTATTTGTCCCATGGATCCGTGGCTCTTAGGAAGGCCCTGTCATGAGCAGCCTTGTAGAGAGACCGCTGAGGTAGCAACCGAAGCATCCTACCAGGATCCATGTGATAAGCTTCCAGTAGACTCTTCAGCCCCATCAGGTGGCAGTACTGCAGCCCTGGATGACATCCTGAACACACCGTCATGCCAGACCCTGGGCTGCCCTACCCAGCTCAGCCGCTGCCAGGTCTTGACCCATAGAGGCCGTGGGCTGTCATATGTATTTGCTGTTTGAAGATGCTGAGTGGTGGGGTCATCTGTTCCACAGCAAGAGGTAACAAATACAGAGGCTGTGAGGCCTTCAGAGACCAGAGCAGAGAGACAATATCCAGATGGGAGGCGGGACTTCATTCACAACCAGAGTGACAGTAGAGAGGGGGTAAGAAGTCACTAGATCCCTGTGGCCCAATACGTTCTGAGGAGCGGCAGCTCTGACACATGGTTTAAAGATGAGGGTCTGGATACTGCCCTCGGGCGGGCAGCCCACTGTCTGTTGAGTTGCGTGAACAAGAAGTCAAGCAGAGAGTAATAAGAGGCACACTCAGCTCCTGTTGCAGGCAGGAGGGAAGGGTATTGGTCACACAAAGTGCCCCATAGAGGGTGACTCCTGATAATTAATGTCCAGTCAGTATTAATCCAGGTACCCCAGAGGAGACAATATGGGTAAGGCTATGTCCCCGACTGCAGGCAGCCCATGTCTACTTCAGTCCTCAGCCCCAGCGGGGCCTGGTGGTGCTGTCTCAAAGCCCCAGGGCCCAGAGTCCACTCCAGACCAATCGAATCAGAGTTTCTGGGGATGTGCCTCAGTATCAGCATTTCTAAAAGTCTTTCTAGGAGCTTCTAATGTGTCGTCAGGTTGAGGATCATGAATCTAACTGGAGAAACAACCACAACACGCATGCACACGTACACGCACTTGCACCACAATGAATAACTTTGGTAATTTCCCAGTGAGGGATATGAGCTGGAAGTGGTGGGCAAGTGCAGAGAAGACAGACACTGCTGAGGATGCAGTGGTCTTGGGGCCATCTCCCAGCCCAGCTCTGGGCTCTACCCAGATGGACCCAGCTAGACACTGCACTCTGCATTACTCAGAACGAAGGCGGAGGTCAGGACAAGATTAGCCCGTGAGTTTCCGAGTGGGAGTGTGAGGCTATTTAAGCCTCAGGGTTGGTGCTGGGAGCCATGGGCAGCACCACGCAGGCAGCAGAGGGAAGGAAGCAGGGGCGGAAGGTCAGGCAGGGCATGAAACAGGAGAGGTTTCATTGAAAAAAGCAGTGCACCCTCTGCTAACACTTTACATTCCTTATCTCGACTTATTCCTACTGAAACATGTGGGTATTCTTATCTCCATTTTAGAAGTGAGGGAACAGGTTGAAAGAAGTTAAACCCACAAACATAAAAAATGCCTGTGGGCAGTGGAGTTAGATTTGTGCCCGAGCTATACTGGACAACCAGGCTATGAAAGTTCATGGCTGCCTTGGGATCTGCTGCTCAGGCCTCAAAGATGCCCTGCAGTCCTAAGAGGAAGGCCTGGAACCAGCCAGGGCTGGCAGGGAGAGGCAGGGCAGAGCTGGGTGTGTGGGTCTGTGCCGGGAGCCTGGTGGGGTCTGGGACTGGATGCGCTGCTCTCTCCCATCCCTGCCCCCACCCAAGCTGTGGGAACTGCCACAGGGCAATTTCTCTGCCCTGTTTACTTCCCTCTTTGCTCCTTCCCACTAAGCCAATGGAGCAGCCATAATGCCTGAGTCATTCGTTCATGCATTTGTTCACTCCTTCAGTGAGTAAGTACTTATGGGTGCCTATGGCCTGCTGGGTACACCACCACTCACCCAGGAGAAAAGAAAGCATGACCCCTAAGGTGGTGGTGCTGGGGATGGGCACAAGAGTTGAAGAAAGTGAGAAATATGGTGAATGGCTTCCGCACGGCCACACAGGCACAAGATCAAGTGGGCGAGGGAGTCATGCATCCGGGAAGGAGAGAAGCCGTGAGTCAGGGGAGAGGAGAGAGAGGAGGGAGCAGCCTATAAGCTAAGAGAAAAGCAAAGTGGCCTTTCCAAGACCACATGACCTTTTTTGGCTTTAATATCTCAGTTCCCAGCAGCAAGGTCATAAAACTCCTTAAATGATCTATTGTAATGATAGGAAATTCCATTCCAAAAAAGAGATCCATAATTCTTGCTCATTGGGTAAATAAATGCCCTAGAAAGATCAATACGGGCAGTACAAAGGTCCAAGGGGGGGTGACTGGGAAAGGTTCAGCATGGAAGAGTCGATTTGTCTGGTCAGTCTCCTGTCCCAAAACAAAGCTTTTCCTCCACCTCCTCCTACCCCTCTGCCTGCCCCTAGTTCCTGCCACACTCAACACACTTCTCAGTCTTCCCAGTTAGGGACAGGGACTGGAATAAGGATGAGGGAGATGTGGCGGGAAGATGGAGAGAGGAGAGAATCAAGGGACAAGAAGGATGAGCATATGTTCTTGCTGGTTTTAATTCCTACTTCATTTGGGACTCTCGGTGCCATGCACTAGCTTTGCAATTGTGTCTAAGTCCCTTGAAACTCAGGGCCTCAGCTCCCACACCTGAAAATTCTGAGTGGTGGCATGGGGTGGGAGGTGTCAAGATTGGACTAGAGTAGTGCAACATGGAGGCAAATGTTGGGGAGCCAGAAAAATATGTTTGTATCCAGTTCCCAGGTGTGCAATCTGAGGAGATTGTCCACAGCATTTTGGGACTCAGTTTCCACCTGTGCAGAATGAGAATAATGCCTGCCCAGGGAGTATATGAGGTCCCATGTGTCAAGCACCCAGCAGGATGTCTGGCACAGTGAGTACCCCATAACAATTGATCTCAGGATGTGAGGTTAATGGCATTTCCCTTCCTACACCCCTGAGGAGGGGCTGGAAGGGGAATGGCCTTCCTGCTAGGAGAGGAGTGAAGGCCACAGACATTCTCATGGGCAAGGGGCTCATTCACCAAGGGCAGGCAGCCTCCAAACAGTCCCATGCAGGACATGACTTCCACTCTAGGAGGGGATGGGCCATGTGGGGAGATGCCTCCTACGGCTGGGCAAGCAGGGGAGCTAACATAGGGGCAGAGAGGGAAGCAGTACTCGGGGTCACACCCTGGACAGCAGGCCAGAGAACAGTCACTGAACTGAGGACATCATGGAGTTCTGCTCCCCAACTCCCTCTTGCTTTCTCCCTAACTCAGGGAGATAAAACCAAAACACCCAACCTAGCTGACACTAGCCAAAGTGGAAAACTTGGTTGTAATTGCTCATCTCCTCCTTGGAGCCAACTCCTCTTCTTTCTCTCTAGGCAGCAATATTGATGGGTATTTTATTTTAGAAATTACAAAAAGAAAAAACCTTAACTGTTTTGAAATTAAGAAATACTTCCTAGACAACCCTTGGCTCAAAGAGGAAATGAAAACAGAAGTTATATATTATCCAGAAAGTGGCAAAAAGGGCAACGCTCCATATCAAAGCCTATGGGACATAGCTAAAGCTGTGCTCAGAGGACATTTTATAGCCTTCGGTGCTTTTATTATTTTTTGTGAAAAGCTGAAAATAATTGCATTAAGTATTCTATCTCAGAAATTAGATAAAGAGCCATAAAATAAATGAAAAACAACACAGGAAATGGGATTTAATGAAAACAAAAGCTGAAATTAACGCAATGGAAAACAACAAAAGAATTCCACTTTTAATCTCAACAGTTTTTCTTCTCCCCACAGCACACCCACAGTGCCCGTGCCCTCTTCTCTTATGCCCATGTCCAAGACGTTCATGTAAAGTTTAGTAAAAATTCCTGTCGATGAGATGCATTTCTTTACTTTGGAGAATGGATTTAGTAAGACTGTTTGATATAATGCAATGAGCACTAGAGTTCACAACAGAAATACCTGGTTCTGGAGCCACGCCCATCACTGTCTCACTGCCCCTCCCTGGCCTCAGTTTTCCCACCTGTACAGGTGGAGGCTGGGGCTACCTGCTGTCACTGATAGTTGTCAATCACATGTTAGTAACAGCCAAAATTTTTCAGAAGAAAGAGTTCACCCTAGTATGGCTAAATGTAGATGGACTCTTCTGACTGGTAGTGATGGTGAGTGTGGGTAGCTGTCCCAGCAGGTGGCATTACTGAAGGTTGGCCTGAGAGGAAGTGCCAAGTTGGAAGGGTAAATACAGACCCTCAAGACAGCCTGGACCATCTTAGGGTGAGGGCGTGGGCTGAGGCGAGCAGGAAATGTAGCCATGGCCTTGGGCTCTCTTAAAATCTGGGGGGTTCCTATCACTTCCTCCTGGACTCATTCATCTATCTTTTTCTCCTTTTACTTTTCTAAAAGCTCATCTGTCTTGAAGTTATAACTCTGCCGGCTCAGTACTGGGCAGGAACACTGATAATAAGTAGAAAGAGGTGTTCTAATCCTCATCTCTAAGGCTTGAAGATCAGAAGCAACAGGTCAGAGGTCAGGCTGTCTGTAGCGGTGACCAGCTAGCCTTGGAATCTGGGATGCAGGGGGCCTCTGTCCCTGTTTTCAAGTTAAAATGATGATGTACTCACATTTTGCCAATGGAGCCCCAGAAGAGCTTGTCCACAGGGCCTCCTGATCACTGTGTCTGGGGCTACTCCAGCTCTGTGAGCCACTGCCTCGACCCCAGCTCAGTTCCTTGGGTGACTGAACTTTGCAAGAAGGGGGGCTCTTCCATGCCAAGTGTACACAGAGAACCCAGATCCTGCAGAAGCATAAGGGCCTCGTTGGAGACCAGGGCTTTATCCTGAGCCTTTCAGAAGTCTCGAGAAGATTGTAAAGAAAGGCATGCTGTGATATTTGGGTCTTCCAAAGACCGCCCTGGAATGTGGAATGGGAGTGATTGGAGGGTAGTGGTGTGGATCTGGGAGACCAAGTTAGGAGGCTGTGCAGGAGTCAAGGCAAGTGATAGTGGTGGCTTGGACTTGGGTGTGAGCAGTGAGCCTAGAAAGAAGTGACACATTCAGGGAATGGAATGCACACACTGTGTGGAGTCAGTACAGCTTGGTTTCTGATGGGCTAGAAGTTTGAGGGGTGAGTGGAAGTCAAGCTGATTCTCGCCTGCTGGTTTGAGCGACTGGGAAATGCTATTTATCCAAACGAGGGACATGGCAAAGAAACAAGAGCAGAGGTAGGGAAGAGGCCATGGGTTTAGTTAAGATGTGCTGAATGTGAAGTGTGCGGCCAAGAAGAATTTAGATACGTGTGTCTGAAGCTAAAGAGGGAAGGCTGTGCGGGAGACAGAAATAAAAGGAGCTTTTAGTACAGGAAATGTCCCCTCTTTGAGAGTCATTGCTTGCAGTCGTGGTCTCCCCGTCACCTGCTTTAGTGTGAAGATTCACTCCTCTGAGTGTGGCTGATGAACCAAAGAATTGGGGTGACGGCCACAGAGTCTTGGAGAGACAGGACTGCAAGGACCTTGTGTGGAGTGGGGGGGGGGGGGACCCGGCAGTGAGAAGACTCACATCCCTTAAGGGAAGACTACAGCATTTCTAAGAGGACACAGGAGCTCGGAAAGCTCTGTTTACTCTGCTAATATAAATTTATATGAGGGAAAACAAAAAATAGCTCCTTTGTGTTATAATAGTCATCTAAGCAGACAGCAGAGGGGCAGGGTGTCAGCCCGTGGGGACAGAGTGGCCTGTGTGTGCCACGGGCAGGGAAAGCAGGTTAACTGGCCCTGTCCAGGGGCTGCACACACAGGCGCTTTGAGGCAGGCGGTGTGCATGAACCCAGGAGGCTGTGCAGTGATGCTGGGACTGGCCATGGGCACCAGTCCAGAGGGAGCCCACTTCTGACGTGCCTCTGGTATGAACGGGGCTCCATGTGACTAGACCTTTTGTTTATTTTTCAACTTAGGAATCCAGAATTGGATGTGAAATCTCTTAATTCTTAAATGGCGGCTCACTAACAAGATGGAAGATAATTAGAAAGATACCGGCAGATCTGTCTAGGAGCCAAATAAATTTCCTCCACAAGTCAGATTCAGCCCCCAGCTCATCAGTTAGGGGTCTCTGGTCTAGTCCAAGCCACCTGACCCACAGATGCACAAACTCAGGTTCAGAGACAGGGCGGGAAAGCCTGAGGTCACACAGCGAGTTACGGGTCAAGTCCAGCCTCAAATGCAGACTCTCCACTGCTCTCTCTACTGCACTGTAGCTACTGCCTCCTGTGGGATGCCTGTTTAAGAGAAAAGCTCTGAATTTTTTCATCTCCTCTCTACAACACTACCTACCTGCTGCTAAAACTGAATTTTCCTAAGCTTCTCATCTTACACAGAAGGAGACTGAATCTCAGACATAAAAAGAAGATGGCAATCCCCCTTATGCAATGGCAAGGCTGGGAGCAGAACCCAGGCCTCCAGACCCGCAGGCTAGCCTAACTTTCAGCAGTTCCTTAGGTACTCGCAGCTCCCCATGGGCGAGGGCTATATTCAGCTTGCAGTGAATTGTTGAAATATTCTCTTCCTAAGCATATTCGACAATCCAAATTATAGTTCCCAGGACCAGCTCTCTAGGACACATCACCTGAAATCTTCTCTCCATGGGGGTCTGACTCGCCTGCCTGCCACATCGCCTCTCTCCGCTGACTGAATGATAAACATGACTGCAGCCAGCCTCTTCCGATTTGTCTGCTAATTGGAGCCAGGGCGAGGCTGGCATGATGCCATCTGTCGGTGACAGAGCAAGCAGTGTGGGAGGGGGAGAGCACAGAACTTTGGGTGCAGAAGACCAGGCTCAGGTCTGCTCTTAGGAGCCAGTTGACCTTGAGGAAGAGGTTATTTAAGTTCTCTAAGCCTCCCTTTTCTCAACGGTGACACAGGAATCATCACACATACCCAGCAGTTCAATGTCTGTACTCAGAAAGATTGGAGCCTAAGACAGACCGACTCTGCTGCCCTAGCTTCAAATCTTTAAAGGGTCCCCATTGCCCATATGTTAAAGTCCAAAGTCAGTTCAGGCAGGTGCCATCTGGGGCCAACAGCCAGACCCTGTGCTACCTCCCTCCCTTCTCTTGGTAAGAGTAGCTGGCATTGCCCTGGCCAGTGTGGCTCAGTTGGTTAGGCACTGTCCCGCAAAACAAAAGGTCACGGGTTTGATCCCTGGTAAGAGCACACACCTAGGCTGCAGGTTCAATCTTCAGTCAGGGCACATGCAGGAGGCAGCTGATCAATGTTTCTCTCTCACATTGATGTTTCTCGCTCTCTTTCTCCTCCCTGCCCCCAAATCAATGAACATATCCTTGGATGAGGATTAAAACAACAACAAAAAAAAGAATAGCTGGCATTTATTGAACACTTATTCTGTGCCAGGCACCATGCTAAGCACATTACTCTCATTAACTCACATATTTTTCCCAACAATCCTTAAGAGGGGTAAGGGGTGCTATTACCTCTAACTTGACAAATCAAAAATTAAAAATACAAACAACCTTAGATTGTTCGAAGAACCAATCTGAAGACCCCACTAGTGAGGGCGTTGGAACGTGAACCAACTCTTCCTCCAGAGATTGTAGTGTTACCTGCTACCTCATCCCATCTCCAAGAATGTTCTGTACCCCACCTGACTTATGAGTTCATCTCCTCAACCAAGTCACATACTTTCTTATCTTCGCCTCTTTGCATAAATGTTTCTCCTACTTGGAAAGGCTGCCAAGCAGAATCTTACTTCGAGGCTTAATTTCCAATCCCATCTCCCTGGGACCTGCCCTCTCTTGTCTCTCTCCTCTAGGCTTCAGGGCCTGCTGTGTGCTGGCCTGAGATAATACTTACCGCACCAGGTGATGTCCCACACCGCGCCCTTGCCTCACGCTGTTGGTGCCAGCAGGCTGCCGTTCCTGTTATACACTTTGCCAGCGACCGTGACAGTCTCCATCACCTCAAATACCAGACACTCCTTGAGAAGAGGAGTCTTGTGTTACTCATCTTTAGGACCGTGGCCACGGCACAGCACCCAAAGCCTAGTAAAGGCTTTGTAAATGCCGGGGGTGGCTAAGAGAGGGAGGGAGAGAGGGAGGGAGGCAGAAATACCTTTATGAATGGTGTGAGGCAGGGGTTAGCATACTATGGCTGTCTAGTTTGGGGTCATATCCAGACCATGGGCTGTTTTTTGTGCAACCCCAAACTAAGAATGAGTTCTACATTTTAAAAGGTTGCAGAAATTTGTGTCAAAGAATATGTGCCAGAGACCATAGGTGTCCCAAAGTCTAAAATTTTGACTCTCTGGGGTTTCACAGAAAAAGCCTGCTGACCTTTGATGTAAGAGGAGGCCATCATAGACAAAGGACCATAATGAACCATGAACAAAAGTCCATTCTCCAATGAGACTGAACTTCAGAACTTGGGTAGGAGATCAGAAAATATCAAACCTTGAAACTTAAACATATGAGGTGAGATTAGTCGCCTCCCCAGGATGCAGACCACCAGAGTGATGATTTATGGGGGTGCTGCGGAGACAGACAGCTGGGCTGCACGGGGAGCATATCTCCATAGGCTCTCTGGGGCCTGTTTAGAGGAAGGCATACATTTCAAAAGCGGCTAATGGAAGATAAACTGAAATCTTGAAACCTGCCTGTCATGAGGCAGTGCTATAAAGTTAGAGTTTCTAGGGACTGATATAAATACTATGGGAGGGAAGAAATAGAAAGTGGATATTGGGAGTCAGAGGGGAGGGCAGAGGGGGTCCTGAGCAGCTGGCCCAAGCATTCCAGGCCCCTTCACCAGCTGTCCCAATGAGGACTTCCGGATGAGTCCTTCCTGGGTCTGGCTGTGAAGATCCTGTGTCCTCCTTTGCTCTCATTTACGAAAGGGGCATTTGATGACCGTTGGACTTCTACAGGGAAGATGTTGTCCTGTCCAGCTGATCTGCATTTCCTCAGCATAACAAGCAAGTTAACCACATGCATGCTATTGACGGAAAACCTGCCACATGCCAGGCACTAGGTGAGGTGTGTTTTCGTTTACATTATCTAAGAGCATCACTATCTCCATGTGACACATGAGAAGACTGAGACACAGTGAGATCGATGATTTATTCAAAGGCACATATCTATCTGTAAGGTAGCAGAAACAATAACTCCTGGTTTAGTGGCTTCAAAGCATAATTCTTTTCACACCCCCATCCCTACCCTCTCTCTCTCTCTCTGTCTCTCTCATACACAGACACACACACACACAGCCTTATGTCTCAGTTTTGGGTTCAGTCTCAGCTCTGTCTTATACTTCTAGACCCCAATATCCTGGAACCCTGCTCCAACCCCAGACTGTGTGGCTGGAAACCTTACTATTCATTTCCATTTGATCAAAAGCCAGTTGATCACATATTATATGTGAGAAAAAAGTCTATCCCTTTTTCAAGGTGCTTACAATCTAGTGAGGGGCATAAATGAACTGGTAAAGTTTGGGGTGATGAGCTGATAGCAGGAGTATGAGAGCTGCTAGCCCCCGCATTGGGGTAGCTCAGGTTTTGGACCTCGGGCTCCAGGAGGGCTTCCCTGAGTTGGGTTCGGCCAGTTGACAGAGTTCACAGATAAAGGAGAGGAGAGCTAGTGGGCAATCCAGCCAGAGGAAACAGAATGTGCTAAGGCTGGATGGCTAGTAAGATTTGATTGACATTTATTTGGGGTGGATGGGGCTGAAGTCGAATCTGAGGAAGTGGCAGGAACCAGACCATGGTGAGCGCTTGCAACATACTGAGGAGTTTGTACTTCCAGTAATGACCATGGGGAACCATTAACAGGTTTAACTAGGAAGTGATATGGCCAGACTCATGCATTTGAAAGACCCTGTGGCATCTTATGGAGGGGAGGGTAGCATGGATTGAGAATGCCGAGAGATCAGTTAGTAACACAGATAGTAATATTTAGACAGGAAAACAGAAACAGTGTGGAAAGAAGACTAACTGCAAGGGAGCTAGGTGGCAGGACCAACAGGTCTAGGTGTTTTTGGCTGTGAAGGGGGTGGAGGAGGAGGGGCATAAGTGAACCCTGACCAGTCCTTGGCAGCGCCCCTTCTCCCCCAGAGCGCAGGACTCGGGCCTCTACTCCCCCAGACGCCGACTGGTCTCACGGTTGGTGCCCTGACCCTGAGGTACTGCGCCTTCCTAGTACTGTAGCTGAATGCCCACTCCATGTTGGACTGCCCTGAAAGCTATCACCAAATTTACCAGCTCACGTTAAACGTCCTCTGTTGAACTCCTTGTCACATCCAGTACCAGCCCTGAGCCAGGCCCATTTCCTAACCCCTATCCTTCCTGTCTCGCTTCCTTCCCCTTCTTCACGGAACTGATCCCCGCCCTGCGGCCACAACCACCCAGCCCAGATCCAACACAGCCATCGCCCCTCTGCCCCCTGCCCCACGCCACCATGCCACGCTGGCAAAGAAGCTAATGGAGTAGATTTGAATGCTCTTGACAGCTAGGAACAATGGACCTTAACCAACGAGATGAAATTTAGCAGAGATAAATGTCAAATTCTCCATATGAGCCTAGAAATCAATCACAGGGACAGGATGGGAAGAACTGATCTGCAGTAACAATGAAGGAAACATCTAGGGGAGTGGCTGACTACCTGGTCGAGAGTGTGAGGCAGCGGCTACGTAAAGGACAAACACAATTCAAGGCCCAGTCAGTAGGAGCAGAGTGTCCAGGTTAAGAAAGGTAGCTCTGTTCTAGGCCCCCACTAAAATACAGTGTTTAGCCCTGGGCACAAGCATGTCCAATAAAAGGACAGAAGTGAGGTGGTAAAGATCTAGAAACAAATTCTGGAAACATGGCTGTCAGAAGTTGGTGATCAGTTAATGCTAACTCCTGCCTTTTTTACTTTTCCCTTTCCCCTATTGCCCAGTTCTGGGGGAGTTTTTCAAGGCCAAGGTCTGACTCTTGGAGAACACCAATATCTCTGCCTTAGCTCCACCTGCTTCAGTGGCCCTGCCCCATTCTCCTGATAGGGCTGGTTTGTCTGAAACAGGGTCCTTTCATCTCCGGCTCTCTGAGCTAGGTGTCAAGGTGGTGAGTCTGGTGTGGTTCTCTCCTCATTTCTCGTCTATTTCTGGGATGCATATCTGGTAGTGTCCTTAGGGCTGAACCCTGTGTTTTGCAGATAAAGAAACCATGGCTGAGAAGCAGCTTTCTAAGGTCACTGAGCTCGTTGGTGACACAGTGAGGGCTAGAACTGCCATGTAGCCAGTGTCTGTTCCAAACTGCCTTCTGGTCTTCTTCCTCCTGCCCAACCACTCACTGACTTCCCAGGGGTTTTCATTGTTTTTGTTTTTGTTTTTATTTATTTAAAGGCAGGATGTATATATAGGTTCTGTGGGTCAGCAACAGAGCACGTAAGATCAAGAGAAGCCTAGACCCAAAGGTTCTTTTATCAAGAGTTGCCTTTGTTACTAGAGTGAGGTGAGCTAACATCTTGGCTGAGCTTCCTGGGGAGCCCTGGCTCCCAGGAAAAGCCTTGATCCACCCCCCTCTCTGCTGCCTGTCGAAAGGGATAGGACCCACCTGAGATCAGCATAAGCTGAACCCCATCCTTGGCTCCCTGGGGGCATCATCACTTTGAGCTCTGATAGCAACAACCTCAGGCCAGGTGTTAAATATAGGAGGCAAAGTTTTGCCTTTAATGACCCCACTTCTTTTTTCATCACAATATTAACCTCAAGAATCAAGCAATGTTTCTCACCCCCAACCCTGTTCCCGTGCACAGCGCATGATATGGTGTGTACTGGATGCACCACTTGCGTGCCCACTCCCAATCACCCTGTGAGGTTGCTTGTGGAGATGCAGATGCCCAGGGATGCTGCAGATCTGGCTGAGCTGAAGCTGGGTCTGGCTGACTCGTAAGATACAGTTGTTCGGTTTTTCTCCCTTGGGAAAAATGTGTTTCTTAAATGCGCCTTCCCTGAGTTATAAAGTGAGCTCAGGACAGAACCACGACTTCCCGCTTTTACAGTTCTCAGATGGGAGACTCACCCTAGATCTGCAAAGAACAAGGAAGAGTGATGCGAGGACCCCGGAACACAGGCAGACCGGAGTCAATCCAGGGTGACGCTACTTGTGTGGCCGGGGAATTAAAAAGGTCATAGACAGAAGTAGAGAAATAATGGAGACCAACTCATTGTAAAGATGTGAGCACCGGGACTCAGAGAAAAAGGGCTCTTTCTGGAGGGGTGGAGAGCTCTTTAGTGGCATGGTTGGGGTTATTACGTGTTACCATTCCATGAGCCTGGAATCTGGCCCACTCCAGCCGTGGACGCTGCGTGTTGGGACATCTGTTGGCTATAACCTGCTCTTCCCCTGGAAGTGCTAATGGGCCAGATAACTGCTCTTGCCCTTGTCCTCTGTCTGGAGTTTGGACACCACCTTTGCTCCAAGTTAGCAGACAGCTCTGCTGAGCCTTCAGATTTCTGCTGCACTTGCAGAGGCAGAGATGGTGAGCGTTTAATTGCCGCACATCTTTCCAGACCTCCAGAGTACCTGGGACGTGCCTGTGATCCCCAGCGCACTAGTGACCAGCGCAAAGAAGGAACACTTGCTTAACACTCCCCCTGCCCTTCTAGGATGACACCCCACCTTATTCTTGCCACCCCAGGAAGCTGGTCCTATTCCTCTGCTCCACTGTATTCCTTTTATAGAATATCTGTGTTCATGTGATGTGACCTCCCTGACTTGGAGCTACCCTCCCCTTTGGACTCTCCTGCCCACGCCTCAGTCTTGACAATAACCTGGACCTGGCTGGATTGGCCAAACTTCCATTTGGACTTCATCTCTTGATATCAGGGTCCACCCTCAGGGTTCATCCTCTTCTGGCCTCATACTCTCCACTCCATTGGCAAACAGGCAAAACCATCTGTCAATAAACAGTCAGCCCCTGGCTGGTGTGGCTCAGCTGGTTGACACGCTGCTGGTTCCATTCCCGGTCAGGACCATGCCCAGGTTTTGGGTTGCATCCCCAGCCTGGGCACATACAATTGCCTGTCCAGGTACGTAGGGGAGGTAACCAGTCAATGTTTCTCTCTCCCATCACTGTTTCTCTCTCTCCCTTCCTTATAAATGTCCTCTGGTGAGCCCTGGCCTGTGTGGCTCAGTGGACTGAGTGCTGGTCTGTGAACTGAAAGATTGCAGGTTCAATTCCCTGTCAGGGCACATGCCTGGGTTGCAGTCCAGGCCTCCGGTGGGAGGTGTGCAAGGGGCAGCTGGTTGATGTTTCACTCATACATTGACACATTGATGTTTTTCTCCCTTTCTTTCTTCCTCCCTTCTCCTCTCTCTGAAAACAAATAAAATCTTCAAAAAATAAAATAAATTCCCTCAGGTAAGGATAAAAAAATTAAAAAGAAAGAAACAGTCAGGACCAGTCTTTCCCACGGTGGCTGTTCCTGTCGCTGGCCTCGGAGCCCCCTCCCCACTCCCCACCTGCCTGCCTGCCAGCCCCACCACCCCTGCCGGTGCCACAGCTCCATACACAAACCCCAAGTCCAGCCCTTAAAACAGAAGTTCTGAGGAAATAACTCTTTCAGATGGCCTTTCACAAGAAAGGAGGTGGAGATCCCTGGTCAGATGAATTTGGAAAACACTGGTTTAAACAGAAGTTCAACAAGGTTCATTACTGCACAATTTCAGTGTGCTCTCCAAGCAAAGAATAGTGAGTAAATACACTGTTTCCAACACAGACTTGACCATCCCACAAGGCCAATGTCTCTAGAAATACAATTTGGGAAATATTTATTTAACTCCTTCCTGGACACTAATACGGATAAGTTTTGCCATTACCACTAATTGGCTGTGTGGCTTCAGGCAAGTCACTTTCCCTCTCTGGGCCTGAGTTTCTTCCTCTGTAAAAACAATAACAGCAAGGAAGGAAGGGGGCAAGATGGTCACTGGGGTCCCATCTGACACCTGCATTTTTCAGTTCCCTCCCCTGTACCTTCTGACATGTCTGCATCCTAGGGCTCTGACAGCAGATGTGCTAGAGACCGAAAACAGGGCAGAGCTAACAGGACCCGGGCACAATGAGACACAGTGGGTGTCTTGGTGAGTGGCTGGGATGCTTTCTAAATGTTGAAAGTCATTTTGATTTAGCTGACATCACATGGCCATTAACAGCACTCAGAGTCCCCAGGGGTTGAGAGAGCATGTAGCTCAGTGACACAGCTCTGCTGAGACTGCCAGGCCGAGGGAATTCCACTGGGGATGCAGGCACCACCAGCGGTCCATCAGATCAGGTGGCTGTGCAGAAGCCATGGCAGGCAGCACAGTGATGGCATGCCAATGGGACGTGACGTGGCCAGCATGGAAGCTACCAAATCGTATCCTTTGAATCCCAATCAAGAACCCAGCCCTGGCTGGGTGGCTCCATTGATTGGAGTGTCGTCTGTACACCAAAAGGTTGTGGGTTCTATTTCTCGTCAGGAGACATACCTACACTGCAGCTTCGATCCCAGGTCAGGGCACGTGTGGAAGGCAACTGATTGGTGTTTCTCTCTCACATCGATGTTTCTCTCTCTCTCTTCCTCTTTCCTCTCTTACTAAAATAAGCAAATCCTCAGGTGAGGATTTTTGTAAAAAGAGACAATCCAAAGACAGTTCAAAGAAATCCAAGGGCAGGTTTTGGTTGGCTCAGTCCCAATCTTCACGATGGTCCGTGGAATGGCCCCTCCTTATCTGTGAAGCACAGGGCTTGGCTTCAAAGCTCCCTAGAATCCACTCCAGGGCTGATGCCTTGCAGAGGTATCAGAGACCTGGTCTCATCCAGGACACTCTGAAGCACCACAGTGACACTGAAATAGCTAAATCAGGGCAGAAATGGTAATATCAGTGAGAGTTGTAGGGGGAAGCTATCAAATACATTCATGTTTCAAGGCCTCTTCCAGCACTGAGCTTCTGGGATTCCTCTGAGTGCCTTCTGTGGTCAGTATATGGTTCTAGACCCCGAGGAGGAAAGAAAGAGGAAGGAAACATAGCCCCTATCATTACAGGACATAGTGTTTCTCAAATATTGTTCTAAGGAATACTGGTCCTTCAGATACTCTAGAATGAAGGTGTTTTAGCATCAGACAAAGGATGCTGGATAAAAAGAAAGTGAGTTCCTGGCCCCGACCCTCTACTTCCTGGCCGTGAGACCTAGGCAAACCTTTTCCTTCAGAGTCTCAGTTTCCTGAACTAAAAACCTGTGAGAGAGAAAGGTCATTCAAGAAGAAATGAAATCAGGTAACCTTGACAATAGTAACTTGTGCAGCGGGTAATGGAAGGGCAGTGTGTGGGGTGCATTTGGGTCGGTGCTGCTGGTACCAATCAGATGGGTTAACCTTGATCCCAGAGCAGCTGCTCCTCCTTGAGGTCAGTGGTCTGGAAGCATTTCTGTAGCTAAGACTCACCCCACGGTGGAGGGAGGAAGAATGTTACCTTGGAGGAAGGTTGGCACGCTCCTGGCCGACAGGGTGAGATGCAAAGCCATCCTGGGCACCACCCCCCCACCGGCAACCACTCACCCCAGGAGCAGAGCTAGACTGAGAGCTTTACCAGTAAAACTTGAGGAAAGGACCATAAAAGAGAGTGACAGTGGAAGGAGAAGGAATTGGTGAGGAAAGCAGACAGACCAAAGGGAGCAAGAGAAAACGAAAGAAAGGAAAAGGGAGAGAAAAGGTGCTGTGGAAGCTGCTGAGGGTCCAAAAGTATCAATGATCAGGTCGTTTCCAGCGTGACATTGCCCGGAAGTCATGCAAGAAGCGGGAGGCGGTGCCTCAGGGAAAACTGGGTGAAGGGAATTTGGAGTCTCTCAGTCTTCTTTCTGACAATGACATATAAATCTATAATTATCTCAAAATAAAATGTTTAAAATAAAAGTCATCAGGGACCCTTATCTGTGGATATATGACAAGAGGGACAAGAACTCCAAAGAAGGTGGTGTTGTCCTTTGAGAAGGTACAGCCCACAGCCCCGTGCGAATCAAGTGCAAAGGTGAGGCCCAGCTGTGGGTGTGGCCAGGTCCAGTGTGTGCCCTTGGGCCTGGAGAAGCCAGAAGTGGCCTGTGCTCGCTAAGCCCAATGACCACGTGTGTACTTGTGCCTCTGAAGAGTTTGTTTAAAGAAATCAGTTGCTACCCAATTAGCAGCTCCTTTTGTATTTCTGTAACTGCTCATTTGGAAGACTGGTTGACTGTAGCTCTGACATAAAAGGTGCTGGAGAGAACCCAGCCACCTGCGGCTGGAAACCTCTGCTGCTCAGAGGGAAGGGCTGTGGTGGCGGAACCTGGCCCCACGTCCATCCGGGCCACATAAGCAGGGAAACAAGTGCATCAAGCCGTTAACCGGGCAGCTTGCCCACCTTCCATACTCCACAAACTCAGCACGCTCTCCTGAAGGAGTGGACATTTGCAGCAAAGAGGAGCTGGGGGGGAGGGTCATCACTGTCCTGTGTGTGCCCCATCCCCTCACCAGTGCCAATGTCAGAAACAAACCCAAGTGCAGGGCCACAGTCCCCAGAACCCTTCCTCAGGGTGGCACAGGACCCCAATTAGTGCCAAACCTTTGACTAGGACAAAGAGAGGAAAGGTGTGTTCACTTAACAAGGGGAGATGACCTCGAGCAAGAGGAAGGAGAAAGGAGACGGAGAGTCTGCTTTTCTGAGTGTCCCTGTGGAAAGGAGAATGTCAAACTGAAGGCCAGGCCTTCCCGAGACAGGACTGAGGAAGGCCCCGCAGTCCTTACCCACCTCGTAGGCACACTGTCTCTTAGAACCTTCACGGTGTCTCTATGACATAAGACTCACCATCCCATGTGATAGGTGAAGAAAATGCAAAAATAATGCGACGGAGGGTCAAGACTAGCGAGCAGCAGCCGCACTGGAACTCGACTCCCAGCACTTTGTTCATTCCCAAGCTCCACCTCGTCTTCTGTAAAGTGGGACAATGACGCACGTGCCTTGTAGAACAGCCGTGAAGATTGAATGCGTTACTGGACGCGATGCACTGCGGACCCGCTGCTGCTCAGGCACACTCAGCACACTGGCTGTGTTAGTGTTCCATTAGATATGACCACTTCTAACAAGGCCCTATTTTCATAAGGGACCTGGAATGAAGGACCAAAAGAAAAAAAAAAAGGTTAAAAAGAACTGGAAACATTTAGGCTGAAAGGAAAATATTAGAGGGAGACAGGATCTTAATCCTCAAAAATGCAAAAGTAGCTACAGAAAAGACAGGACTTGTTTCAGCACTTTTCGGAAGGTAGAATTAGGGCCAGTAGGAAAAAATGAAGGAGATGAGGTTTAAGCTCCTCATAGGGTGCACATTTCTAATGAATCAATTCCCTAAAAAGGGGTTTCTATTCCCATTTCCTTTTTTCTTGTGAGCAGAGCGGGATGATCATGGGAGGAGATGCTCTCCTGGGGAGTGAAGCATCAGCCTCCAGTTTCAGGCCAGGCTTCCCAGACAGGAACTTGCCCATCTGGTTCCTGGGGGCAACAACATCATTGGCCAGGGGCTCCAAACCATTGGGGCCTGGCCTTCCAGAATGATCTGGCTTCCTCTAGGGTCCAAATTACTATGTCAGATCAGCTCGATGAAAGTAATTGCATATGTTCCTAATGCCGCAATTAAAGAAATTCATTGTCAAGCAGTGTTCAGCAAAAATCCATTTTTAAAATTTTTCCTTTTTTATTAGCCACTCTCCCGCAGAAAGAGTCTGTGCTTGCAGTAAATCAGAAGCCAATACGTGGAAAGTTTCTGAGGAGCCGGAGGACGGAGAAAACATGGAGATGAACTGCAGGCAAGGACCACAGTGAGGCTGTAGGCAGAGATGCATGGATCCTCTAGACAAGAAGCCCTGGGCCCTGGGTTAGAAGCCCAGCTTCGTGTTAGACCCAAGGCACAGAATCCAGTGATGGATCTCCGCCTTCCCCATGATCAGTGTGGGCATTCCAGCCTGAGCCCCGCTTTGTGGTTCACTGAGAGATCTATTCTGCATGCTTGATGCCTTTGGGGCTGTGGGAATTGCAAATGAGAGATGAGCAGGGAAATAAGAGGAAAGAGGAGTATTGTGTACAGAGGGGTTGGCAGAGGAGGGTGGGAGCCATGGCAGTGTAGGAGGAAGACCGGTGGGGACACGTGGCTGGTCAGGGCAAGTGCTAAAGAACAGCCTCCAGTGCACCAAGTGGGAGGGTTCAGTGAAGAGAAATTCAAAAACGAGATTCTGAATCCAGCTGGGGCTTTCAGTGGGTCAGGGGTCAGAAAAGTCAATTTCTAGAACAGGGTCAAAACAAACAAGCACAACAGGGACAGAATTTCGCCCACCTCTGGCAAGAATGTCAGATGATTTGACCTAAAAATCCATGTGGGAATTTTTCCTAAGGAAATCATTCAGCAGAAGCACAAAGATCTTTATTGCAAATTATCCAGGCTGGCAAATTTATCGGACCACTTGGGAAGTGCTGAGTTGTAAATCACGGGCCACCCAGTGGAGCGTCCTGTAGCCATTAATTCTTATAACCAGCAGGACTGTCTGATAATATGGGAACCTCTTTATAATTCTCTGAATCGAGAATTGCCAGGTAAAGAGCCAGAGAGTGAATATTTTTGGCTTTGTAGGCCAGAGTCTTTGTTGCAACTACCCAACTCTGCCTTGTAGTGAGAAAGCAGCCAGCAAGTGGGCGTGACTGTGTTCCAATAAAACTTTATTTACAAAAACAGGTGATGAGCCAGGTTTGGCCAAAGAGCCATTTTAAATCACAAAAGCAAAACATGATGTTTTATATTTATTATGATTCCAACTATATGCAATATGGATTTGAATGCCAGAAATAGTCAAACCTGGAGTGGGTAGTTAAGACAATGGAGGTAGAGTGGGCTCTCTTTCTTATTGGGGGGCAAAGCCAGGACTCCAGTTACCTGAGTACTCAGGACTCACAGACCCTCCAAGGGTGTGCAGAGGCCCAAGTCCCCATTTCCAATCACTTCCTGAGGTTTCTCAATGAATGTTCAGTGAGTCAGTAAACATTTGGGAAGGCTGGCCTTACCCCTGACCTGGGAGCCCATTTTGCCTGCAGGTAGAGCACCCCGTTCCAGCTGGTTTCGGATCTGAGGCTTTGCCTAGTTTAGCTGAGGATCTCACATCCTGGAGACACAGTGGTGGGAAACCATGGCAGCCCCAGTGTCCAGGGCCAGTGAGCAAACAGGCGGGTGGTTCGTGACCAAGTTTTCATAGCTGTCCAATGTGGCCTCTGCCTCTTACTCTGTAAATTAATACATAATAACTTTCTAAATGCTAGCTAAGCTCCACAGAGAAATTTCTGGGTGTCAGGCACAGTCCTAAACACATGTACTTGCTCATTTATTGTCCACAACAACCCTTCGGGAGAGTACGTATTATTGCCCCCACTTTACACACAAGGGGACCACAGCTTAAAGAAGTTACGTTCCTTGCACTGGGTCACATGACATCCCAGGATGGGAAGCCAGGCCCTCTGAATGAAGTCAGTGCCCTCAGCTGAATGACCTTGGACAGACATCTTAACCTGTCTGAGCCTTGGTTTCTCCAGTATCAGTGGGAGGCCCCTCCTGGTGTTGGTGGACCCCTCCACCAGGAGGCGATGACAGACAGGTGCTGACTGGAGGACCCACAATGCCCAGCGGAGGGCTCTGAATTTCACCCCATCAGCAAAAGGAAACCATTCTAGATTTCAGCATTTCATTTTCTAAACTTTCTTCCTGGCCACACCTAAAAATGAATTCTGCTTTGCCTGGAATGCCTGTTCGTAAGTGGCTTTCAAAGAAAGCTTCACAAAATCACATCAGATGGCTTTTGTAAAAATCTCATAAGAAATAAAAGGAACTCCTTTCTTTTTATTTCTTATGAGCATGGTTTTGAAACCCGGCCTTTCAGTGCCTGCCTCTCTGTTCATACCACACCTCTGCCTACGACTGGACTATGGCCCCAGGCCTCCCACCTGTCCTGACAACTGACCCTGGAGAGAAGCAAAACTCAGGCCCCATCCTCCTCCTGTCCTTCAGTGTTTTTTACTCCTGACTTCAGGGCAACACGCCAAAGCCTGGATGTGGGGAGAGCTGGCAGGTGAGAAGTTGGGGGTCTGCAGCAGCTCCCTGCCCCCACTTACGCTCACTGCTCAGGACCCTAAGGATTCGGCATCTGAGAGGCCCGCAGGTCAACCAGGGAGCCCCTCAGGCTGTTTGCATCGTCTCAGGCTCTGTGATATCAGGATATTCCTTGGTTGCCGCCCTGGGGACATAGGTATAACCCCCACCCACAACCCTGTCCCTTCAGATGAATCCCCAACAGAGACTGATACAGAATCAGAGCCATAGAAGTCACTCATTCATTCTTTCACTCAAGCAGCTTCTACTGACCTCAAACCATGTGCCGCACTCTGGACCAGGCTCCAGGAAGTGTGAGCAGAAATGGTTTAATGTGATGAGTACATTAATAGACTCTGAAGGCAGACTGCCTGGCTTCAAAGTTGACTCAACAATAACTGTGCGGCTCCTTTCAAGTTACTTAACCTCTCTGTACCTCAATGGCATCTACAGTAAATGGAGATCATACAACATAAAGTTAATATGCGCAAAGCCATCAGAACACTACCTGACATATGTAAGCACCAGACAGGTGTCAGCCATCATCTTTCTTACATCCTGGCCCCAGGTGAGGGGTAGAGAGGACCAGAGAGGTTTCATGGGCCAGTGGACGGGTAGTCAATCTGGGGCAGTGGGAGATACAGCAAGTTAGGAAGGGAGCAAGGAGATGACCTCTGGGCTGGCAGGGGAAGCCTGAGCCGTAGGCCTAGCAGAGAGCCAAGGACAGGACAGCAGCAAAGAGGAGATAGGAAGGAAAGTCAAGTCTGGCCCAGCAGACTGGACAGAGCAGGGCTGGCTCTGGAGTGTGACCTTGGAAGGCCCGAGTGGGCGCACATCAGCCATTTATTAGCAGCCACAGATTAGTAGATTCTCTCAGGCTGGGCCCCACTACATGCCAGGCTCTGGGTCAGGCATTTCGCGTTGAATATTTTATTTAAAATCCAAAATACCCGCAAGTTCCAGAATTCTGTTGTCCCAGTCTGTCTCTCAGAGGACATTTGAAGCAAATTCGTTGAAATGACAAGGACCCTTGATGGGTAGCCAGGAAGGGAGCACTGGGGTCCTGGACCCCAGTGTACTGAGGTTTGGGGGCTGGTGGGGACTCAGGAATCTTGCCGACTAAAGATGAAATGACCTAAAGTCAAGGACTGAGTAAATATCCCCTAATATCAACATCATTTAGGTTTAGGTACTTAAAGAATGTTAAAGGATAGGAGCACACTAACAGTAAGTGTACATTACTAAATAGATCAAGTTACAGAACAGTGTATACACAGGAGCTTCCATATTTTGCCACGTATGATGTGCGCCCACGTTTTTGTGTGCATTATCTGCTGGATTATTATACCTATTATAATACCCATGGTATGTAGTCATTATACCCATGTATAATGCGCATCCTTATTTTTCCCTCAAAAATTTGAGCAAAAAGTGCTCATTATACACAGCAATATACGGCAACTGTTGTGCTCAGCCTCACTCCCCCCTTTTCCACACCTGGACAGGGAGCCCATGCCCTTGAACTCTAGCCCTGATTCTCACCCACCACTGGGCTTGACCCAGGGCAACCATTCACGATAGTGTCTCTTATACATTTTATGCAGGCCTTTCATAGCCATTACCGTCCCGACCCTCATCGACTTGAGGTCAGCTAGAAAGAGCCTGATGAATTCATCTGCTTGTAGGAGTTGACAGTCTTACCCTTTTAAAACTGTGCTGATTGGACCCAGGAGCCCTGGGTGGCCGGTCCAGACTGAGAGGTGCTGTGCATGTAAAATAGACATGTGAGTCCAAAGACCCATTGCAACAACAACAACAAAGTCTCGGGACAATGATTTCTATTGATGACAATTGAATCGGTAATATTTCGGATGTATTGGGTTGAATAAAATATATCGTTAAAATGAATGTCACTTGCTTTTAGTCCTTTTGGGAGACTACTAGGAAAATTTTAATTATCTGCCTGGCTTGCATTTTATTTCTCCTGGCCAGCACTGCTGTCAGGGGGAAGGCATTTTAATGGGGGGAAATTTCATGGGACAAAATAACATCTCTAATGGGAGTTTCCCCCAGAATATGGCTCTTGGTCAGGGTGACTTGAACTGGGCCATATAATCTGTATATAAATAATATGCTAATGGGTAAGACTAGTCCTGATATATTGGTTGCCTATTGCTGCTGTAACAAGTTACCCCACACTCTGTGGCTTAAACCGACACATTTATTCTCTTACTATTTAGAGGTTAGAACTCTGAAATCAGATTTGCTGCGCTAAAGTCAACATGTTGTCAGGGCTGGTTCTTTCTGGAAGCTCTGAGAAAAGATTCTACTTCCTTGCCTTTTTCAGCTTCCAGTGTCTGCCTATAGTCTTTGGCTTCTGCTGCCTTCCTCCGTTTTCAAATCACATCACCGGTTTGTCATCATACTGCTTTGTCCTCTCTGATCTCCTGCCTCCCTCTTACAACAGCCCCTGTGAGCCCTGGCTGGTGTGGCTCAGTTGGTTGGAGCATCATCCTGTAACTAAAAGGTCACAGGTTCAATTCCCAGTCAGGGCACATGCCTAGGTTGCAGGTTCAATCCCCGGTCTGGGTACATATGGGAAGCAACCAATCGATGCTTCTCTCTCACATTGATGTATCTCTCTCTCCCCTCCTCTCTCTTTAAAAAAAGCAATGGAAAAAAATGTCCTCAGGTAAGGATAAAATAAGATAAATAGATAAGAACCCCTGTGATTACATTGGACCCACTTGGATAATCCAGGATATGCTCCCACCTCAAATTTCTTAACTTCACCACACTTGCAAAACTCTTTTTGTCATATAAAGTAAGACTTACAGGTTTTGGGGATTAGGATGTGAACATCTCAGGGGCCATTATTCAGCCTAGCACACCTACCTATTTCATTCCAGCCTCCAGTTTATAAATCATAACTTGGGCCACAAATAGTCATCAGACCATAGCACCAAGAGCTGTAGCCCTAGAGAAGAAAAAGATGATATCCTGTCTGCTTCCTGATTTCAGGACAGTAAAGTCCTATAATCCCAATGTTCATGCAGATGAGGCAGCAAAGACCCAGAGAGGTTTAGTGACTCGGATGAGCTCATCCAGCTAGGAAGAGCTCACAGGACAGAGGCCTGGCCTCCTGCTAGCATAGAACACCATTGGGTCAAGCAAAGCAGCTCTGCCTCACTCCCTTCTTTACAAACATAGTGATACTCAGTGACATTGTCTGACCTTGTGCTCTCAGACCATCTTCAGGTTAATGGCCCTCCAGCTCCTTTGGAAGCAGCCCAGATGTGTGGCTGTGTCAGAGGACCCATGCTGACAAGACTCAGGCACAACTGCAATCAAAGGGGCAGCTGAAAAGTAGTTCAAAGCAGATGGTGGGCTTGATGGAGCCCACACTGCGCTCACGATGTTCCAGGCCCAGTGATGCCAGTTTTATTAATCAGGGACAGAAGGAAGCAACTTGGGCTCGAGGCAGCGGGAGGCTGCGAGGATCTGTGTAGTACGGGCACACTGCTCAGCAATAGTTTTTCTTCTGTGACATGTCTTCCTTCAGCCAAAGACTTCCCACCCGCTCTGCCTCCTCACCGTCTCTCCACAGACTTCCGCCTCATTCATCGCTTTCCTCCCTAGTCACTTATTCTTCATCTTGTCAGCAGAAGAGCCACTGTTCACTGGGGAAGTGGAGTCCAGGAAAGGAAAACATTTCATCCTCAAACACAAGGAGGTTTTGTTGTGGAGTGTTCCCCCTCCATTCTCATCGCCAGGCCAATCTTGGGGGTGCCAGGGGAGGCTGGTAAGCAGCCCTGTAAGAGCACATGGGTGTCAGATCCAGAGGTCAGCCACCCTCAGCTGGTCTCGGAAACAGGGTACCACTCTGTGAGGTTGGGACTGAACCTAGTGAGAGAGTGTGGAAACAGACAAGAGCCAGGGTGAGGAATCACAAAATCTGGGTTCAAATCCTAGATCCAGTATCTATCATTGTGTGACCTTGGGCAGGTCACTGAAAGCCCCTGACCCTCTCTCCTTCTCTGTAGAATGGAGGTAACAGTGGCTATTCCCACCTCACAAGGCTGTTGAGAGAATCAGAGAGGAAATGAATGTGAATGCACTTTGCAAACTATAAAGTAGATCTTAAGAATAAGTGATATTCTTCAGAGTTGGCACAAGGCTGGGAATACAAAACCAATCCAAGCTTAAGATGAGGCCTAGACAGTGGAGATCTGAATCACCTAGGGTCGAGGCAGGGTTGTGGTCTGCAAACCAAGTAAGTGGCTGGAGAAAGTGATAGAGGGTCAAATAACCAGAACGCATGGTGTGGACCAAGGGCTGGGGGTCTTCAGCAGATGGTGCAGATGATGCTGGCTATGAGGCTTCAGAACTAACGTAGTGAGATCTGGCCAGCTGAGTCTGACAACCACACAGAGGGACTTGGATGTCATCCAGAGGACAGCAAAACGATGCAGAGGCTCAAGGGAAGGTCGCAATTCAATTTGCATTAGAGAGGTCTGGCTGGCTGGAGCATAGAGTGGGTTGCAGGAGGGAAAGGCCAAGGTGGGGAGACCAGAGCAGTGAAGGGTTGAGAGTGTGGTCAAAGAAGTCAGGAGAAGAGAGTGTTCTGAAGAAAAGAGAAGGCAGCAGGGTTGACTGCTGCCAAGAGGACACGTACCCTGAGACTCGAAGAGTGTGCATTGTGCGTGGCAAAAATGAAGTCATCAGAGGGAGGTGAGGCCAAGTGGTGGAGGACTAAGGAGTGAGTGGAGGAGATGGAGATGGGGCTTGGGCAGGTTGTTCAGGTGTGTGCTGGGCCGGGGGGGTGAGACACAGAGCTGTAACCAGAGGGAGAGGTTCGCAGGTCAAGAGCTGTTTGTTGTGGTTCAGTTTTGGTTTTGTTTTAAGAGGTGAACAAGCCTTGAGTAGGCTTACATGGTGATGCAATGAATCAATAGAAAGACAGAAGTTGAAGGCAAAGAAGAGAGAAATTATTCAACAGATATTTTTCAAACACCTGTTATGTGCCCAGTCCTTTTTTAGGCATGGGGACATAAGGTCTTTCGTCTTCAGAATAATCAATAGAGCAACCTCCTCATGAAGGGAGAAAACTTTGGGATATGGAGACCAGGTCAAGGGTCAGCTCCTGAAGGGAAGATGGAAAAGAGCACAAATACAGATTCATGGGCAGGTATTGTGCCAGGTGGATGAGGGAGTTCTTGTCTGATGGCTTTTATTTTCACTTTGAAGCCAGAAGCAGGTCATCTGTTGAGACGGAAGTGGGAGAACAGGCAGGGGAAGTCAGGGGGAAAGGAATGAAGATTAGATATAACTACTAGGCAGAATGAGCAGATGGGGGAGAAAGGGACAGCCAGGGCAGCCCGGAACAAGCAGCGTCCAAGGCCTCGTAGGCATCAGCACTTGCCCTTGGCAGTCCTGGCATGAAAGGAGGTGCATATAGTTCAATGTATGAACACTTGGAATTCTGCAGAACAAGAACAGGCTGGTGAAAACATGGGTGAGGCTAGGTTGACAGCTGAGGGAATAGATTAATTCAGGCCAGAAAAAAGGAATTGAAAACTGCATGACAGAGAATGGCTGAGAAATCAAGGACATGGGTCTTGAAGAGGGCAGAGAGCAGCTCGGAAGAGAATCAAGTGAGGAACCGGAAGGAGGAAAGCAAGGAAGCTGCAGTGGCAGAGAAGGAGGTGTGGGTGTAAGTTTCCAGGGGCAGAGCCTTTCCTGATGATGGCCAGGCCCCGTGCATCCTGGGGGACAGGAACTGAAGTGGAGACTGAGAGAAGTCTTTGGAGTTGAGGGTTCCTACAGTCCTTCCAGAGGAAGGCTTGGTTTGGGATGGAGGACCAGACTGAATTAGATGTCTAAACTCTCCATATGACATGACCAGAAGGCATTCATGGGAAAGAAGGAGGAATCAGTGGTCACTCCTTCCCATTGCCCTTAGGAAAAGCCCAGCTCCTTACCTGGTCTTAAAAGACATGACCTATGCCCAGCCTCCCTCTTCAATCTCATCCCTTGCTTTCTTGCTTGCTTGTTGCTATGCTCCACAAACTCAAGGACCCCTCTCAGCTCCATGTTTATGAAGCTCCTTTCTCCTTCAGGCCTCCACACATTCCGCTCCTCTATAGGTGCCATCCAGATAGGTAGATAGATAGATGTGTACATACACAACATACATACGTACCATGTGATCCAGCAGTTCTACTTCTGAGTACAGGTATCCTGCAGATGTGAGCTCAAGGATTTTTTTTTTTTATTGCAGCATTGTTGATAAAAGCAAAAGATTGAAAAGTTTAAATGTCCATCCATAAGAAATGGATAAGTTGTGATGCATTCATACAATGATTTGAATATGCTTTAGCAACTAAAATAAATGAAGTAGATTTACATATGTCACCATAGCTCAATTCCTACAGTTGACTGTAAGTGTGTTGGTAGTGGTACTGGTGAATTCTTAAGGTCCCTGGGACCTTAGGAGAAACCCTCCTGACATGATGTACCATGGTCCTCTGCTTAAGTACTTATTAGAAAGGCTTCTGTGGAACCAGCATAGTGTTCTGGGACATATATTAATATGTAAGCATACTTACAGTCAAAGCTCCAGGATTAGGTGATATTTGGTGATGGATTCATGTTTCTCTTTATTTTGTGAACAGAGCTACCAAATAATAGCATTCCCAGCTTTCTGCCTCTCCTCTCTTTGAGAGGTAGTGTCTATGTAGGTCTGGAAAATTTGATAAAACTCACGATGCTAAACCTGAAAAAGAGGATCAAAACTGCAAGAGAATTTCTAGTATTTATTGGCAGCTGCTGAGATGGTCAGATAGCCCACAGGAAAGCGGGAGACCTGCCAGGTGAGAGGGGGAGGCTACAGCAGCAGCCACCTTGTCTTCTTCTTTCTAAGGCGGCCTTCCCTCCCAGCACGGTTATCAGAAGGTGAGTAGGCACACTGCTACAGTGGGAGAGTGAGGAGCTGCAAAAAGGCTTGAAAGGCCCTGTAATTTTTGGTGCTTATGAAATCTCTGTGAAAGCCACTCTTTTTAAGTAAAATGTGGACCAGACATCATTACTTTACCCTCGTCATTAGAAAGAAGCCAGCTGCCAATAGAGTCTCTTAAGACTATGTCCAGTCAACAAAGCCAAAACAACACACGCACGCACACAGTGTCGACTGAACAAGCAAGCGAAGCCGGGATAGCTAGCAAACATTTAAACACATGGATGGATAGGACACTCTAGCCTCAAAGTAGAGTTACAGGAAATAGGAGAAGAAGTACAATAGATGCTTCCATGGTATCCGGGATATTTTATTTCTTTAAGAAAAAAAAAAGATCTGAAGTAAATGTGGCTGAATTTCAACACTTACTAAATACAGGTGGTCGCTATGTGGGTGTCTGAGTTTTATTCTTTATACCTTTCTCGATGTTTAAGTAGGTCGTCATTTCTAAAGGTCAGCTAGCAATTAGGCAAAGAGGAAGAGGAACATGTTTCAGGTTGGGCTCTGGGTGGAGGTGAGAAATGACAGGTTCAAAGGCCCAGAGGGAGAGGGGAATTCAGGAAAAGGAAACCTCTTAGTGTTGATGGAGGTGGGAGAATGGGTGGCAGGGAGGGGGGAGTAGAGAGAGGTGTAAGAAGAAGTGATCCTGGAGAGGCAAGAAAGTGCCAAATCATGCAGTGCTTTGCCAGCCATGCCCAAGCATTTGGACCTCATCCTAAAGGCAATACAATAGGAAGCCACTGAAAGACAACAGGCTGTAAAGTGAGACAGATGTGCGTGTTAAAGAGATCTCTGCCGACACAGGGGCACAGATGGGAGGCTGGGAGATCGACTGCCCACCCCTCTGCTTCCTTCTGTGAATTTGGGAATGGAGTAGAATGCAAAGAAACTGAAGGAATGGTGGGAATTAATCACTCACTTCTAAGGCTTCCTAGCTCTCTAGTCTCACGCTAATCATGCTGGGTCACAACCCCTTGTAATCAATTTCACTGCAAATGCTGGTCATCTTGTGCTTGCCCCTTAGAGTCACCCTCCACCCTTCTCAACCTGGCTCTCCACCCTGGCAGGCTTGCCACTGAGAGCACAATGGGTTGGGCCCTCCCCCTGGGATGTTACCTTCACTGCCTGTGTCCCTTGACAGAGAGAAGGTCACCTCTCCTCGCAGGGTGGCCTGCTGCGTACAACTCTTACCTGTTAGGTTCCAGGATCCATTCCTTTCCTTCCCCGTTGGCCCTGGAGGTGGCGGCAACTGTGTTGTGAGTGGCTCCACCCATTGCTTTATAACAAGTCCCTTTGTCGATACACCTTTTTTGAGTTATCTTGATCTGAACATGCCATCTGTTTGTTGTTGGGACCCTGTGATGCGCTGCAGTGTCCTCCACTAACCACTGACAAGTTCAAGAGGAGCAAAGAGGTCTGATTACTTTTTGTACGCAGCTCCTTTGCTAGGATCTGGCACTTTTTCGGTGACCAAAATATAATTCATGAATAAGAAGGAAAATAGTGTTAATGAATAAGTGGATGAATGGAGTATACTCCTGGGTTTATGAATGGGCCATATATAGACAGATCTTGGGCTCTTTGGACAAAGAAAAAGGTGATTCCAGGAGAAAGGAGAAATCTAAAAGGAGAAAAAAAAACATTTCTGGAACTCTGGAAACTTAACAGGAACGGTGCTAGGTTCTTCATTTAGTCCCCTCATTTTGTCCCCAAAATATCATGGTGCTCATCTCGCGGACAGAAACCAGAATTCAGAAAGGTTAAGTAACTTGCCCAGCACAGCGTCCTGTGTTCTTACCACTTCTCAGTATCATGGGCCAATCTAATCTATTTCTTAATTATGCAAGCATTTCCGTAAGTGTACAGAAGCCCCATGTCTCTCATCCCTGCCCCTGCACCTGCAGGCCCTGCCCCCAGAGGCTGACACTCCCTGGCTGGCGGGGGCGGGGGTTGGGGATGGGGTGAGGGTTGCCTTGTCTGGGCTGTCATTGATGGCGGCGTACCTGAGGTCTGATTTCCATTCACTCTGCGTCCTTATTTGAGGCATAAATGTCACTGGCGTTATTACAGCGGTGGGTTGACAGCATGTTTACCCATCCGGTGCTTTTCAAACCAATTAGGTGGAATCAGTGTTTGGAGGAAGGCTCCTGAAACCCGCATTTTGGCCCAGAGAAGAACTAAACAGATGGGTATTATGCCAGAGTCCCCCAAGCCAGTCTGTGCCCCGAGGCCACCCTGCTGGAATCAGATCCTGCCGGCTCAAGAAATTAGCCTCTTTTTCCCGGTCGCCTGATCAGAGTCAGCAGGAGCCAAAGTAAACAGGGCAGCAAGAAGGTACTTACGGATTATTGCATGCTCATGGGCTGGACTGTGCTTGTTTATTCTTCACCTCATCCCTACCAGGAAGGTACCGATATTCCCATTCTACAGTTGAGAAAACTGAGGTTCAGAAAGGTGTGGTAATGAGGCCAAGGTCACCCAGGATTAGAGCCCAGGACTGCTGGACTCCAGAGCCCCCAGCTGATATAGCCACCCCACCACTTCCCCAAACCCATCTCTTATCACATACCAGCTAGCTTCAATGTCTCATCTCCTTAGCGGCTCCTCCAAAACCCTTATTTCCCTGTTTCTTTCCTTCTTCAGGCAATCATTCATGTCTCATGCACCTCCAGCCCTAAGCAAATGCAAAGCAATCATTTCATTAGGGAAGTGGCTCTCTCCAGCCTGTCTGGAGCACCCATGTTTACTGCCACCCCTTTGGGTTAAGGCAGTCGAGGATTTAATGAAGGAGCAAGATCTGGCAAGGTCAAAAGAAGATGAGCTTTGGCGCTCAGACAGGCCTGGTTTCTAACTCCAGTCCTTCCATCCAACGACTGTCTAAATGTGCAAAACTCACCTCTTGGCACGTGCAGCCTCCTCTGCAAGACAGCACTGTGATACTTGCTTCCCAGCGTTGTTTTAAAGATGGAAAACAGGACTTATGCAAAGTGCTGGGTGTACCGCGGGTGCTCAACAAGTAATGTCAGTTAATACTCACTGGTTTAATTTTCTGGGTTCAAAGTCCAGCACTGTAAGACCCTGAGCAAGTTACCTAATCTCTTTAAACCCAGTCCGCTTATCTGTAAAATGGGGAAATACTATCGCTTACTTTGTAGGCTGGCTGGGAGAATTTCATTAAACTTTAGGTAATGCGTATAAATCATAAAATCCCGTGATTGGCATAAAGTAGTCAAACGATATTTGTTGTTGCTACAGTTGGTGCTATCAAAATCTTTAATGTGGTCATCGAAGAGATGTGATACATTTGGATTCTCTTAGCTCTCTTAATTACCGTGTTTCTTGTGTTGTATTTGGATACTGTTATCCTCTCAAAGCCTGGCCATCCCCGTGAGAAAAGGCAGACTCTCTTTCTATAAAGCTTCCTTGTTTCCTGAAGCCACAAATGAGCACTCCCTTTTCTTAATGTCCACTGTACTTGGTATCTCTCTGACGACACATTGTATTGCAGATAGACCGATGTGTGTGTGTGTGTCTCCTTCACCAAGCAATTTGAATACAGGTGATCCATTTTAATTTATCTCCTCATTTCCAGCTTCTCATCGGGCACTGTTCCCAGCACAAAAGACTTAATTTTAAAAAGAAGAAGAAAAGAGAGAAAATTTTAAAAAGAAAAAATTGTGTAATTTAATTGAAATGCACTTGGATGTTGCTTCTGAAAGGCAGGTCTCATGAGATTAAGACCTATCCCCAGGGCTGGGCTGGGGGAACCAGCCAAGATCCACTGTATTGATGAGAACCCACAATGTAAGGCCTATTTCGCCAAGTTTCTAAAAGGCGAATGACATCTGTCATCAGCTAACTTGTTCCAATGGCCAAACCCCAGAGTCGGTCAGCTAGCACAGCAATCCCCTGCAGGTAATTTCTCCTAACACAAAAAGGGCTTTGAAGAGGTCCCTCACACTAATGATCACAAATTACTCCTGTGAACAATATTTTTCAAAAATTGCTCCCGAGAACAATACTTCTCAAAAATATTTTTTGAAAACATGTAGAGGACAAATGTGACCCGAAGTCGTTGTACCAATCTTTCCAGAGTGGCAAAAAGAAGGAGTGAAGAACACACTCAGCCCTCAGGTGTTCCCCGAGCCAGTCTGGTACAACCAAACCACCTGTTTGCTAAGCTTCCAGTGGACTGACCCTAAAAAGACCCACAACATATTCTTAAAACCCCTGGACAAGGGAGGGATGCACAAGATCCAGGAGTGTTTTACACAGCAGGTATAAAAGCAGGAGCATAAGAACGTGAGAAGCAGCAGGGGTCAGAGGGGACCTAGACGCAGGGGAAGCAAGCACAGAGGCAATAGGTGGGTGTCTTGAACCCTGCTGGGTGTCCTTATTTCACCTGCATAGGCAGGTGGTTTCAGGTGTGTGTGACTTTTTAAAGGTCCATGCTGGAGGAGCATGCATTTGCCTTCAAAAGCATTTCCTGATCAAAGGGACCTCTTAACTTTGGGTCCCACCACCCCAGTAAGAACCAAAGGGCCAGGGGATATTGAGAGCCCTGCTCAGAGTGTGGTCCACAGACCTGCAGCACCAGCATCGCCTGAGGATGTGTCGGAAATGCAGAATCTCAGGCCTCATTCTAGACCCCCTGAATCAGTATGTCTGAGAGAAGGGCCCAGCAATCTGAATTTTAACAAGATCCACAGGAAATCTTTAAGCACACTACAACTTGGGACTGGTTTGGGGCATTGGCTCTTAACCAAAGGTGCTCATCAGAATCACCTGGGGGCAGAGTGGGGGCACTTCTTCACTATGCAAACACTCAGGCCCCATTCCCAGGGCTCCTGAAACAGGGGATCTGAAAGGGAGCTGGTCATTTGTGAGTGATTGATAGGATTTGTGGGTGCTTCAGATGAACGACCTTGGTTTGGAAGCATTAGTTTAGAGCCTTATAAGTTGTTTTAAGATCCAAATCCATGGTTGATGGTCTCTTGGCTGGATTCTGCTATTATCCTCAATAACAGCTCTCCTCCATGATGTAGCTCAGGCACGAGCTGCTCCGTGAGTCCCTTCATGAATCTGCCTGGTCAAAATGAATCGTTCCTGGCTCTGCGTCCCTGCAGCCGCTCCATGCATGTAACCCCTTTCAGCTCTCATTCCATTCCGCCTTGCATTTGGCATTTTAAGTGGTTGTGCATGTGTCTCCCTGACTAGATATTAGCTCCCCAGTCTGTCCTTCAAAGTGCAAGCTTTTAGGCCTTCTTGTTTTCCTGCAACACTTAGCTCAGTGTCTGACACACTGCAGATACATAATACCTTAGCGGTTGCCTTAAAAATATTGAAACATCCAAACTCTCCATTCTCTACCCTCTAAGTTAAGTAGACGACAGAGAGGTGACCATATTTCCTTACTTAAGAGGAAGTATGGGCTTCCTTGTGTACTTTTGTTCCTGGCAGCAGGTCAGGTGCTTCACCTAACCCTGAGGGAAGGGTAGGTGCTATTACCACCACATTGTTCAGCAAGATCCTGTGCTTGGTTCAAGGCCACAGCTAATGAGTGAGAATCTGGAGTCCACAGCCAGGACTCCCCCCACCCACCCCGTCTCCAAACTACTCTCATCGTGTACTCTGCTCTCTTTGCTGCCTCCAGAGAGTCCACTCAGATGACTCCTGACGCAGTTGCTGCCGTAATTCTTGCCTGTACCTCAATGTCCCCTTCCTGGCTGGAAACTCAGAGGGTGGGGCTGGGAAAAGCCTCATGATGGTCTCTGTGAGGATGCTGGATGTGCTGGGGACTCTGCAGGGCCTTAGGCCCAGATGCACAGGCTGGGGTGATAGCCCTGCCGGCTGCCCCACCTGCTGCCCTAGCTCCCAGTGGTCTCTGCCTTTTGGCATGGCCTGGCTCCCTGCCTTAACCCCAAACCACCTGGTCTAGGCCCACACAATGTACCTTGTGTACCCCAGTCTGTGGCCCCTGGGGCTGGATCCTACTCCTTGCACTGCAGTCTGGTTTCTGGCTGGGGTCTGGCTTTAAGCTACTCAAGCCATCCGTAAGTATCTGTCTCTGAGCATCACCCCTGCCAAGAGCTTCCTTCTGCCAGGCCCTGCCCACCACTCGTCCCTCCTGGGTTTGCAGTGCCAGGAGGCAGCCAGCCCATGCAGGCACCAACACTGACTGTTGGCTGCCTCCCTTCTCTGGGGTCCAGGCCTCCCACCAGGCTCTTCCTCCCTCCCCGCCCAGCCTCCTTCCCTTATTCACCAACTTGTTGCTTAAGCCCGGCACACCTCATTCCCCAGTATGCAGTGCTCACGTTTCTAGCAGGCTGCTGACCCTGCCATTGGCCACACCCTGAGAGGAGGTCAAGAGGCACTTATTCCTCAGCTCAGAAAATAGCTGTGCAATCAGAAAATGTGGACTTGACACCTGACTTTGACTCTCACTGGCCGTGTGACCTCGAAAAATGGCCTTTCTTTTTTTTGATCCTCAAGTACTTTACCTGTTCAAATGTAGAGAATACATGTGTATTATATATACATACATGCCTAATTTATGTTACAATGTATTGTAAGGATTAAATGAGATGGTATGTACATATATATATATATAAAGTTGTATCATAATTACGAAGCACCCTAGAAAAATGTATCATGGCATTTTTTTTTCCTCTTTATTTTCATGGTGCTTTATTGGTGCTTTGCCTCTACTTTCTGCCCAGCCCGGCAGAGAAGGCAACCATGGGACAGGAGGGAAAGTGAACGATGGGAGGCAGAAGAGAAAACCGTTTTTTCCTTCACCCCAAAGGCTGTACCATTAATTCTTACTGTCCAGGCGATGTCAAGCCTCTCAATCCATTTTATTACTGTTAATTTTGCTCTGAGGCAGCGAGATAGGATGATGTTTCTCTTTCCTAAGCCCTGTTTTAAAAGTATGTAAAATGGTTAACGTGTTTTCAAATCAGAAGAACCAAAAAAATGTTTCTATGCTAAAGAAGCTAACTTCAGTACCTGGAAAATTAATCTATTTTGGAATCTTCGTCCCTGGATAAGTTGGTTGTGACAATGTTTTGCCATCTGGGACACAGAAGTAAGGACATGAGTTCGTCTTGCCTTCATAACCACCGCAATCATGTCTCTCTTCGGCTGCTCTTTGATTGCTGATGTATTCATTCACTTGTCCAGTAATATTCTGGAGGCTCAGAATCTGCCCTGGCTGGGGAGTGGTGAGAAAGGTAAGGAGTTACTAATAGCTACTAATCAGCATCTCTGTTCTTGAGAACACAGCCTCCTTATCCCTAACAACAGTCCTGAGAACCGAGGAAGACCTGTCTGATAAGTCTAGAATCATAGACCTGCCCAGCTCTCTGGTCCAGCCTCCTCAACTTTTGGGATATTTAACCTACTCCAAGATGGTTTTCTCATCTCTGAAACCTTTCGAGAAGATGTCCCTGTTACCTATTCTCCACGGTTTATCACTTTGATAATCCTTTCCAATTTCACCCTCATTTTTAAATGTTATGTTAAACCCAGAATCTCAATGCCCTAATTCTCAAGAAATCTTTTCATATGTCTGACTACATCCTTGCTGGCTTCAGCCTGTGGAAATTTTCTTTGGCTGGTCCTTGCAGTCTTCAAGATTTGACACCAATAGAAACAAGAAGAATCCTCTGGTATGGGTCCCTCCCACACATCCCCACATAAGTCAGGCATGACAGAAGAGGGACAGCATGGGACCAGAGGCAGAAGTCCAGGTTCTGGTCCTGCCTCTGCCACTATTCTCTGTGCAGCTGGACATTCATCTCTTCCCCTCTCCGGGTCCCAGATCATTCATATTTCAAGTGCAAGATCAGACTTTCCCAACTCTGAAACTTAAAGCTTACTTGCCATCAAAGTTCACCCTCAAAGATCCCCCACGTATTACCTTTCCAGAAGTGACTTCAGAATTTACATTTTTAGCCTAAGAAACAATTTTCCTGTTGAATAATTATGAAAATTCAGCATGTGGGGGAAAGCACCATAAACCGTCCTGGTGTATTATTGCTCTAACAAGCCCCTAATAAAAACAGCCAGGGGAGGCTGGAAGCCTGCATGAAACATGGCCCACTTGTTTTCTTAACAGCCTGCTTCCCAAAGCTATCCAGGAACTGTCAGCCCCAAGTGAGCACTGCATAAAGAATAGGGCAATTTCCTGTCTTTTATCCTGGTGTCTCATGCCCCAGAAATTATTTTAATGGAATTCCATTGTGTCTTTGTATTCAAATAGACTTGAAGGCAAACAAATCATTTAAAGGGAGAAGTTTCTTCCTAAGCAAAAAAAAAAAGTGCCTTGCTGGTACTTACTTTTGTGGAAAGTCTTGACTGAATTTGCTGATTCAGGGGTTGTAGAGATGTTACCTTGAGCTTTGTCCAAATGCTTGGAAGGTAGTGGGGTAGCTGAGTGTTCAATGTGAAGTCTCAGTTAATGAGCCCAGTAGGAGAGTTAAATTTCAGACACCAGCTAATTTTATAAAAACATTAAAGTGGGGGAAGAAAGGAAGAGAAGCATGAATAGAGTTATTGAGGAGTGTGGACTCAAGGATGAGGGTCTTTTAATTGAAATTTCCTATTTGAATAGG
Source organism: Macrotus californicus (assembly GCA_007922815.1). Classification (NCBI taxonomy): domain Eukaryota; kingdom Metazoa; phylum Chordata; class Mammalia; order Chiroptera; family Phyllostomidae; genus Macrotus; species Macrotus californicus. The sequence goes on from VMDR010000313.1 coordinate 145,209, forward strand.
AAAGGCAGGGATCTTTTAGGGGAGGTCTCAGGGGAGGATCTCAATAGCATATTCATCAGCTTCCCACGTGTGTCCCCTCAGGATTGTGGCCTCTACTGATTGGTCAGAGCCAGGACCGGGCATCATTAGTCATTGCAGCTGGTCCTGGTGTCAGCCATAGTGTTGCTTCGACTGATTTTGCTGCTTTGGGGGAGCTGAAACTCAGCTGAGGCCCAGGTGTTATCTCTAACTTGACCAGGACTCTGTCTCTGTGGCCGACAGACCCAAGGCTTGTTCCTCAGAGTATTCGATTTTGGGCAGAACCTCATTTTCCTAAGGGCTTTAATACTTAAGGGAGTGGCTAGATAGAGCTCATAGAGACTACTTTTATGGAGTAGAGAACCCTCTGGAAACTCTAACCTACCCACCCACTTGCTTGTGAATATACTGTGAGAGAAAGGCACCTGAATGACCGACAGCAAATGGGAACCACGGGGAGATAGTGAAATCACCATTTTGCTCTTGGCATTCTTTGTTTGCCAACATTTAGCCTGAAATGTGTTTTTTGGGTATTCTTGGTCATGTGGCTAGGTAGAAGAAGAAAGAATGGTCTTGATGTATTAAGATAGTTCTGCAGCTCTAAGTATTAGGCATGCCAGAACCCCCCTCTGGGAGATGATGGCAACAGAGCAACTAGCAGTAACCAGTGCAGATAGATAGATGTGAATCAAAACCAGCCCAATCCAATGAGCTGGTTTATTCTGAACAGGAGACTGGGGGTGATAGCACAGACCGGGTCCAGTGACAGATTCTAGGGATAGGAACCAAATGCACATGCAATTAGGAAAGACCTGGAATCTGGGGTTCTAATTCAAGAGGACAGGGTAGAAGACAACTTCAAGACTACTGTGTCTTAGGAAATCTCAGTAATTGTAACAGGAATCCACCTTTGAATTGCACAAGTTCAAGAGGATCTATAACATTACCGATAGCAGGGGCATGCCCAAAGGGAAGAGGGGGTAGGAAGCAGGTGGGTGGCAGAGGCAGCTCAAATCACAGACTGAGAAGCATGCGAGGCTCCTGTTACCTATGCCATCCTGTTAAGCCATTCCACCTCCAGCACCTAGCAGAGTACACACCTGGTAGAAGGACCAGCAGAGAACACTGGCTGTCATGATGGGGGTGCTCATTGTGGCTACAGCTCAACATTCTCACCTGAATCCAGTGTTTCATTCATCCTCAGATCCTCCAGAAGTATCAAAGCACAGTGACCACCAACTACTCATAAATCAGACTTACGCAAGGGGAACAGACATTTCTTATCTAACCAGGCTGAATTTCTTGTGCAGAGCTGAACCTGTGGGTAGAGGTTAAGCTGATCTTATAAAGGGGCACCTGAAAACAGTGGGTGCAGTGGCAGATCCAGGCTTGGTGGGTGACTGCGCTCCACAGAGTCATCCAGAGACCCCATTTTCTTTTATCTTATGGCTGTGTCATCCACGAGGGCAGGGGTGTCAAACTCATTTTCACCGGGGGCCACATCAGCCCCATGGTTGCCTTCACAGGGCCAAAATAATTTTAGGACTGTATAAATGTAACTACTCCTTAACTGTTAAGGAGTGGAAATTACATTCAGCCCTTTGAAGGTGACCACGAGGCTAATGTGGCGCCTGGTGAAAATGAGTTTGACTCCCCTGCACTAGGGCATTATCTGCATGGTCCCAGCTAGATCACTTCTACCTTATTTATCCACCTTCCAACCCATGGAGAGTGGGAAAGAGGAAGCAGAGGGCAAGATACCTTTTTTTTAATTATTGATTTTTAGAGAGAGCAAGGAAGAGGAGAGAGTGAGAAAGAGCTAGAAAGAGAGAAACATCAATTTATGGTTCCACTTATTGATGCATTCATTGATTGATTCTTATATGTGCCCTGACCAAGGATTGAACCTGCAGCTTTGGTGTATCAGGATGACATTCCAACCAACTGAGCTATCCAGCCAGGGCCAACATACCTTTTTGAAGGTTGTGACCAAATTGTACATATTTCTTCCACTCATATCCTATTGACTGACTAGAATTTAGTCTCATGGCTATACCACGAAATAAGAGAGTCTGGAAATGCTCCTTTGGCCATTGTGCCCAGTTAAAGCCTGGTAGGTTCAATTACCAGGAGGAAGAAGGAGAGGACAGATACTGGGAAGTAATTAGTAATATTTCCCATAGCCATTCTCAGCTGCTAATTCCAATTGCCACCTTTGCTAGGAAGTCTTTTCTGACTCTCAAACCTGGCCCTTCTTCTGTACTCCTATGACACGCTGTGGTTATTTCTGTTAAAATGCTTACCTATATGGACTGAAATAGTCTGTCTCTCTTCCACTGAAGTATGAACTATAAGGGCAAAAAATATGTATTTTTCATCTTTATATTCTCAGTGCCTTACACAGTATCACATGTAGGTGTTCGATAAGGTTTTGTTAGATAAATGGGTGATGGGTGGACTGATACATTATTCATTTGATAAGCGAACGGAACTAGGGTATAACCAGTGCAGTCAGGAATCCGAAGGTTTTCCTTATGTGATTTATGAAAGTTACCCTCTCATGCATAATCATATGTGTGTTTATTCAACAGATAAGCCAATGACTGCCTGATACGGATGGGATAGATAAGAGAGAGGATGGCTGGGGCATGTGACACACACACACACATACACATCCCTCTCATGTATTTGACAATAGATTCTAGAGGGTGGTAAGCACTTGGAAAACCTGGGTATCACTTCACACTTGGAGGTCTGACGCTATGGGCAGTGTCCCCACTGCTTGCCAGTGTGTGCCCTTTTTCACGAGATAATCCATCCCAACTTCTTTTCTCTGCATCACCTAAAGGGTGGGGCATAGCAGAGAGGCCTTGGGCAGCACCAGGAAGCAGCACTCTGGGGAAGAGCACAGCGTGGGAAGACAGAAATGTGAGAATCTGAAAGGCCTCTTACTCGGGAATTGGGAGAGCGGTTATTTTTATAGTTAAGATATAAGCCAGTCAGAGAAAGACAAGCACCATATGATCTCACTTGTATGAGTATATGGAATCCAATGAACAAAATAAACCGACGAACAAAATAGAAACAGAGGCGTGGACAGAGAACAGACTGGCAGCTGTCAGAGGGGAAGGGGAAGAATGAGTGCAATAAGGTGAAAGGATTAGCCAACAAACACCTACACATGACCCATGGACAGAGACAACTGGTGTGGGGATTGCCTGAGGGGTGGGAGGAGACTGAGTAGAGGGGACCCAAAGAGGGGTGGGAGTGGGGACATCTGTAATAGTGTCAACAATAAAAATAAAGTTAAAAAAAGATTGTGCCTGGAGGTTGGAATTAACAAAGGATAGGGAGGGGCGATGGGGAAACATTCCACAACTCCCCATTTGTCCCAGGACCTGGGCAAAACTAGTGTGTCACAAACTGAACAAGGTTTCAGCTCGTGGATCTAAACTTGTGGGAGTGTTGGTGCTCCTTTCCGAGGAACCTAATCCCATTTAGTGCTTCCTCAGGCTGCAAAACTTGCATGTGGGACTATTCTGGAAAAGCAAGAGCTGAAGGGCAGGTGGAAGTGGGTTGGCTGCCTTCTGATACAGTGCTATGGAGATATATGTTATGGAAACCAGAGTGTCAGACTTGGAGGAGAAGGCAAGATGATTTAAGGATGCAACAGATAATTTGGGCAAAGGAGATGGAGTTGAGAAAAGCTGAGAAATCTCAGGGCAATGAAATTGGCTAGATGGTTGATCGTTCCCAGTGGGAAGAGTCATTGGCTCTGTTTCTGAAAATTGTAGAGTCACAGAATACTGGAATTGCAGGGGACATGGGAGTCTGATGTCAGATTGAAGCACAGCTCTACTACTCACTGATTCTGTGACCTTAGGCAAATTACTTAGTGTCTGTGTACTTCAGTTTCCTCGTCTGCAATGGAGTTAATACAATACACACCTCGCTAGGTCATTTAGGGATCTGAATAAGTCAGAGCATGTAAGTTAGTGTCTGGCACTTTGTTTTTTTTCATAAACATTAGCTTTTACAGAATCTGCAGTGTTGAAACCAAGAGGAATATAGTGGGCTGATAAGACTAAATAAAGTATCGTTGCCATTGGTTTTCCTCATGTCTGTGGTTGATGGCACTATCTATTCCAAAACTTTCTTATGCAATTAAGTAGAAAACTGGCCCAAAGTAAAACCGACTAATTGGCTAACATAACCGACGACTTCAGAAGTGGTTCCGGCTTCACTTGCAGTTTCTCCTAGAGATTCACATTGTTATCAGGGAGCCAGCCCTGATTCTTTCCAATTTGGCCTCCTTTGTGTGCCAGCGTCACCCTCAGCCTGCTTCTTGTCCAGGGAGTCGAAAGGCCTGCGCTGATTCCAGCCCGGTGGCCTCAGAGGACACCATCCAGGAGAAGGACCAGGGCGCCCCCTCTACCAGCTCCTGGATGAGAGGCAGGCAGGTCACCCCTCCCATCCCCACGTTGGGGTGTTGTGCATCATTACCCAAACTATGTCACGTGCCTAGTGACCAAACATATTGATTGGTTAAAGCCATCCAAACTCACCCTAGAGTTGAGAGTGGGTTCAATACCCATGGCTAACGCTATGGAGAGGTGGTTCCCCCAAAGCAAATCTAGAGATTGTACACAGAATAAAGTAGAGAATAGGTATGTTAAAAGCAAGCAAAAAAAAAGGCTACTGAGTGTGTAAGTTATTAGCTATGGACTCTCAACCATAGACATCTGAGTAAGACTCTGGAACACAAAAAAAGCCTGGGATTTTTTAAAAAATCATTTTACAGTCCCCAGAAGATTTTTGGGTCATGAAGAATCTAACCACAAATGAACTTGGTGCCATCTGACATCCTTACACTCTAAAGAAGAGAAGCTTCTTTCACCAAAAGATAGTCACTTCTCAGCTCCCAGCCCACACTGCTGTCCCAGCCCACACTGCTGTCCCAGCCCGGGCATGAAGGGGCAAAGGAAAATCACCTGGAGGGACCCGGCCAGCTGCTGTCCCTGAGACCCACAGGAGCAGTGACCTCATCCCCATAGGAACAGCCAGCCCTGACTGACACTCTCCCCCTGCACTGACTAAGGGACTCTCCAGCCCCCACAGAAAAGCTTATTATGTAGAAATATGGATTCACCACCACTCACTTCCTACAAGGAGGATGTTGCTTGGAGCCAATCTCCTTTTATCTCTCTGCCTGAATGCTTTCAGCTTCTCACCCCCGCTCCAGCAATGAGCCTCTCAGTATGCAGAGCTCCTTACATTTCCCTCCAGAAAATAAAACTAAGACAAAGGAAGGAAGCATGTTTTGCTCTAATGTAGTACCAAGTTTCATTTTTCTATTTGAATCTATTGCTGTTTAATGAGCTAAATGGCCACTGGATGAATTAATACATACACCGATCCTGTATGTGTCTCCTGGGAGGTGGTCCCTCAGTGGCAAGATGTGCCTCAGACACAGCACATGGGAGACACACAGCCTGACTGAGAAATGCCAGACACCAAGTGGGGGCACAGCCCCTTGGGGACGTGGACAGGGAGCAGGCGGTGAATTGCTCGTGGCTGACCCTGCGGCCAGCCACGCATACAAGAGACTGAGCAGAGACAAAACTGTGTCCTGATCAAAACTGAATAATGGACCCCTGGGCGGTCAAAAAACCCCAAATCAAGAAAAAAGTGAAGGTAATGAGGTCGCTAGAATTGACAAGTTGTTTCAGTAGTCCAATCAGAAGAGGCTCTGTCTCTCCACGGAGGAGGCCCTGAGCCCTGCTCATGTTATCAGCTCCCAGAAGGCTCGGTTGGACTGAACTCCTGCGCCGCTCACATCAGCGCCCCTGAATTAGCCAAGTGCTTTGTTTTATCAGGAAAGGAAAGCCCTAAAATCATGTTCTTAAACGTTTTTCATCAAAGGAGCCATTTGGAATTAAACCATTTAGGAAGAGATCATAGAACTAATGTTATTCAATCCCTTCATTAATGGATAAGGATTTAGAGGCTCAGATAAAGTCACGTGGCCAGCCACTAGTTGACCCATGACAAATTATGATAATGCTTTTATGAGTGCTTGTTTTGCACCAGGCACTATTCTAAATGTTTATATTATGTATATATCAATCTGTTCAAGCCTTCCAACAAACCCATTTTGTACAGGAGGAGGCTGAGGCTCAGGAGTATTAACTAATGAGCCCAAGATCCTATAGCCAGGAAGTGATAAAGATGGAATTCAAACTAGGGAAGGGGATGCGGGTGGGTTCGACCTCAGAGACCATGATGGGTTTGTTTATTTATTTATTTTTATGTAGCAAGTATTTTCTTCTTTCCACTTATGCACCTATTTTTCGTTTTTTAATCCTCACCTGGGGATATGTTTATTGATTTTAGAGAGAGAGGAAGGACAAAATAGAGAGAGAAACATCAATCAAACATCAATCAGTTGCCTCCTGTACGTGCCCTGACCAGGAATCAAACCTGCAACCTTTTGGCGTAGGGGACGACACTCCAACCAACTGAGCCGAGCCACCAGGCCAGGGCCCATTACTGTTTGCTTTCCATAAAACCCAATTCTCCTGTCTCCCAGGTCAAACATGTAAGGAAGCTCCAAAAATCAGAATGAAAAACTGTCTTTCCCAACGGAGCCTGGAATAATTTACTTAAGTTGACAAAATGAAACAGGTAGCATGAGGCCGCCTAACCTGTGTGCTGCATCTCACAAGCTCAGCCTCTAAAGACCCCTCCCGCAGCTCCACTCACCTCTGCTCTACCAGAACCCTCCCTCCTGCTGCACCACCCCCTTCCTGTTTCCAGCCACACCAAAGCTGTGAGGCCCCTTTGTACTGGCCAGGCTGCTCCCTGAATCTAGAATCTCCTTTTGCTCTGTCCCTCACCATCGCTCCCTACTTATCCTTTAAGACTCAGCCCCAAAGCTGCCTCAGCTATGAAGAGTTCTGTGATCACCCTGGTCAGAATCCAGATGCTCCTGGCCCCTCCCCCATCGCATTTTGTCCTCTATCACAGCATTCATGCAGCTCTTTCCTCCATTATAACTGGTCACGAAAGGGCAGTGCCTGGTGGTTGGGGGCCAGGTCTCTGACACTAGTCAGACTTGACTTTGAGGTCTAACCCTGCTATCTGGGAGCTGTGTGTCATTGGGCAAATTACTAACTTTCTGAGCTTCCTTTTCTTTGTCCCTAAGAGAATAAGATTATGTACTTCAGAGGGTCCTAGTAAGAACCGAGTAAGATAATTTATGCCAACCTCCCAGCTAGTATCTGTCTTATAATGAGCTCTGTTTACACATTAGCTGTTACTGTTGTTGTAGTGTTGCCACCACCACCACCGCCACCATCATCATCATCATCATAGACGTGTTACTAATGTTACCTCTATAGACCGTATGCTCCTGGAGGTCAGGTCTTGTTCATCTTTATGCCTGGCCTTTAGTAAGTGCTTAATATGTGGATATAGAATTGAATTGTTGAAGCAGCTCTTCAATTTGCAATTTATTGTTTTAGCCTTGGTGACAAATGGTTTTGAACTCATTTGCCCAGTTGCTTGCCACTCACTTAGGTTTTGAGCTCCATAAAGTGTGTGTACTGCTCCCTGCAGATTCCACACTCAATAGGCATTCTCTGTATATATAAAAGCATTTCATGAATGCTTAATTCTCAAACTTCTCAAAGTTCACAGGATGCTCAGGATATGCACCCACTTCATTTTTCTTCAGGAAAGGCTAAGGGCTAAGTTTACAAGGGAAAAGAAAATAGCGTTTATTCAGCACTTTCAAATGCCCAACATTTTGCCTTGGCTCGTGTGGCTCCGTGGATTGAGCACCAGCCTATGAAACCAAAGTGTCCCCCGTTCGATTCCCAGTCAAGGCACATGCCTAGATTGTGGGTCAGGCCAGGTCTCCAGTAGGGGGCACACAAGAGGCAACCACACATTGATGTTTCTCTCCCTCCCTCCCTTCCTTCCCCTTTGTCTAAAATAAGTAAATAAAATCTTTACAAAAATAGAATGCCCAACATGTGATCAAGCACTCACTTCACGCCAGGCACCATGCTCAGTACTTCTGGTACTTGTGTGGACGAATTGTCAAAACCAGCTTAGGGGGTGGGCACTCCTTCTCCCCACGTTACAGTGAAGTAAATGAAAACTTAAGGAGATTATTGAATTTACCAAGGATTGCAGCAATGACTCAGGAAGCCCAGGATTTGAACCCATCCCGGTAACTTCCAAGGTACCCGGCTCTGCCCTCAGCAGTTTAGACCCTTTGCCACATTTAGCTGTCCCTTCAAGACCAAAAGTGGGTGCTTCTCACCCCCATTTCACAGATGAGGAAATTAAGGCTTGTTTCTATCACAGTCACTCAGTGACAGAGCTGGGCGACAAAGAAGGGTTGTCTGAGCCTCCCTCAGCCCTCTTCTTTTTTAATGATACTCCAGAGTCTGGAATTAAACTCCTAGTGTTTGGAGTGGTGCTCGATCCAGCTCTCTTTCCACCTCCACACAGAATCCCAAACCATTCCTACTCCAGCAACCGTTACCTGCCAGCACCAGGCAGAAGCCCCACCTACCTCAGAGGTAAGAGATGGAATCATCCCAGACAGACACATCTCCACACAGTGAAGACCCAGCAGAGGAAAACATGCCATCAGAAAGATGTGTCGGTAGTCACCACCCAGTGGCTGGTGCAGCCTTGAGTTATCACTGAAGGATGAGCTCCAAGAGTTGTCATTACAAGTAGATTTTGCAAGCCGGAAATAGACTGAAAGGGGTGGCGACAGTGCATGATGGGAAATCGCAGCCTCTTAGGGGCTAGGAGGGGTGAAGGGATCTTGGGGGATGATCTGTTTTATAGGTAATAAAGTGGAGGCCAGAGGGAAAGGAACATTAAAGAAAGCCAGAGACCCTGAGGTGGGAAGTGCCGCCAACCCCAGCAAAGCCTGGGAAATCAGTCTGCAAGACGAAAGAGGCAGAGAAGAACACCAAAAATAACCTTGAAGATAATGGATGTGGCAGGGGACAAAAATCAATTCAAGGAAAACATATTAAGCACAGAAAAACTAAATGAGAGCTGAGGGCTGGGGCGAGTCGAGGTGGTGAGAGCAGTGGCCTGGGAGCCTGGAGGCTGGGTTCTCAGTCCAGCCCCACCACTAACAAGCTCTGTGACTCTGGGCGGGGAGCTGCCCGTCTCTGAGCTGCGGCTGCCTCCTCTACACACTGGCCCAGGCGGACAACACGGCCTGCAAAGGCCCCTGTAACCCTAGCAGTCAGGACAAAGGACTGTACAAAAGCTTCGCTTCCTGATGACAGCCCTAAGCCACTAGATGAAAGTGAGCACATTTAGTCAGCCCTCCAGATACCTCCAAATGTCTGGGTGCTTGTGAGACGTACGTGAGAACCCCTCGGCTTGCATTTCCCTGTGTCTTCGTCTGTCGGAGGGGTCATGGAACCGATAACGAGGGAAACTCGTGGGTGTCAGTTAGCCACCATTAGAGACAGGTGTTTAAAAGGGATGCTATGACATTCGTAAATTAGCACTGCCCACACGCACACAAAGGGTTATTAAGTGAGAACTGTGGTATGTCCATACAGGAAGAACAAAAACAGAATGAGCTACTGACACATGTAAACCGTATCGGCGAACCTCGGAATAATTATGCTGCGTGAAAGGAGCCAGACCAGAAAAGTTATACACCATGTGATGTATATACACTGCTAGAAAGTGTAAACTGATGAACAGTGATGGGAGGCAGGTGGGTGATGTTTAGGTGTGGCATGTGTGAGGGGGTGAATTACAAAGGATCACAAGTCAGCTTTTGGGGATGATCTTGACTGTGATGACGGTCTCACGGATGTACACATATGTCAGGAAGCATCAGATATGTGCAGTTTATCATAAATCAAGTCTCTCTCAATGAAGCTGAAAAAACCGTGCGTGCCCTGTGATTGTCATCATAGATCAAGGGAAATACAAAATCTGAGACCCTTCCTGAGGACCTGGCGGCGTCCTCATGGGCACACACTTTGGCCTCTTTTCCTCCCATCCCACATAGGCCCCCCACCTGATTCCACCAAGTCCTCTGCCATTCAAAAGGGGGTTTGGCCTCTAGATTCCATCACAAAAAAAAAAAAAAAAAATCAGTGGGACAGGAATATTTTCCAAAAATGAGATACTGTGGAAAAATAAGACCACGGACTCAGAATGGAAAAATCAACCTTTTTTTTTTTTAATCTGCTAAAAACTGCTTCACAAGAAGGAAGAAGAAGGTTGTCCCCATCCAGGGGCCGGAAAAGCCTCACCCTCCTGCTCCCTCTACATCCAAAGCGGCAGGCTTTCTTTTCAGCACGAGTTTAATCTAGGAGCCCTCTCCCCCAAGCACACATACACATGCTCCGAGAATCGGAGAGGAAGGAGAGAAAACTGCTTGATACTCAGCAGGGAAGGAAAGGCAGAACCCACAGGCATAAGTTAGCAACTTCAGAGAGGCCGTTTGAAAGGGGTGCTAATAACAGTCACTCAGAAGGAGTCATGGTCCTTGCACACTAAGATATTCAGGCCCTGTCATTTCATAAGACTTTGCCTTTCTTGTGCTAGACACCGACATGTAGAGGTGTCCCGTTGGAAAGGCCTGATTAATAAAGAGTTGGATGGTTTCGGCAAAAAGATCTCGATTGGGTTCTGGCCCAGCACACCTGAGCCCCTGATGGGTGTACCCTGCACATGGACTTCCTGGTTCTTCCTTGCCGCCTAAAAGTCATTGTGTGCGCACACACTCACACCACCTCCACCCCCACTCCTAACGAAGAAGGCATCAGTTCTCAGAGCTGGTAGCATGTAAATCCTAACTCCACTGTCATTGGCACAGCCATCGCAGGAAACAGGGACCATCTGCCCACTGAGGAGTATCTCTCAGCTGCTACTCAAAGGCAGGACAGAAGCTGTGACCCCTGAGTTTTCCGTTTTCTCTAGATTTTGAGCAGGTCAAATTCCTGAGGCAGGAGAGGCAGCATGAGGATGTAGGACACTCTCAACCAAACTGCTAGGCACAGTGATTGGAAGAAGAGCAAGGCTATCTTATTCAAACCTCACAACAGCCCTCTGAATTGGCTATTAATGTATTCAGTTTGTAGATGAGGAAACTGAGGCTAAAAGAGCCTAAGAGTATGCCCAAGATTTACAACCAGAGAGGGACAGGGCCAGAGCCAAAGTCCAGATCCACACAACATCCAAGGTTAAATTTCTTCTATGAGTTCCCAACACCATAAAGCAGGTAGATGGTGCAGAGTCTAAGTACTAATGTGCAAACAGGTCAGCAGTCGGTGGTTTTTTTGTTTGTTTGTTTGTTTTTCACTTTTAGTTTACAGACACCTCAAACTTGGATTCTAGGTATTTGTTTCACAGCTGATTAAAATGTCCTCACTGGAGGAAATGCATTGATTCATTCATATATTCACCTAACAAATGTGTGCTGAGCACCTACTGTGTATCTGATGCTGAATAAGTTCTAGGGATACATCAGGGACTAATCAAAGTCCCCATCACCACAGACTTATAGGGGAGACTGGTAGGCAATGAATGTGCACACAACTCACTCTGATTATAATGATGAGGAGTACTAGGAAGAAAAAATATGCTCTTCTGACTGGGTTCCATGATTGCCTTCCAGAGGATTCATTCATTCAACAACTGTTTATAGCTTACCAAGTCTCTTTTGTGTATGTGCAAGTACTCGGATGAAGAGACATCGTCGCTGCCTGTATTAGTGTCCTATAGCTGCCATAACAAATTACCACGAGCCTGGTGGCTTAAAATAACAGGCATTTATCTCACAGTTATCCACACTGACAGTTCTAATCTCAGCTGGCTGGGGACTCTCTCTCTAATTTGCTCAGCTGCTGAAGGATTCATGTTTCTTTGCTATACCCACAGAGGCTGGGAATTCCAGGCTCTGGGTTATAACTCAGTGTTACAATGATCTCCCAGCAGTCCAAAATCAGTTTCAGGTCGTTAGCAAAATCCCCCAGAGGCTCTCAGAGAGAACCCATTCCTTGCCTCTTCCAGCTCTGGCAGCTGCCAGCATTCCTTGACTTATGGCCACATCACTCCAGTATTTGCTTCTATCCTCACATTTGCCTTCTCTTCTGTGTGTCTGATCTCCATGGTAATCTAACTCCTGATTCTAATTTATTCTTGGCAGGCATCTCAGCCCTTCAATTCTATAAGATATCTCAGCAAACCCTTCCATAACTTTCCCCCCTCTCTTGAGGCTAGCCAGAATCAGTTTTGGTTATTTTTCCATCAAAAGGGAGCTAGCTACTCACACTCAGTGTTCACAGGCCTCGCTTTGAGCAATCCTGCCTTGCCCACTCCCAACTGCTCCTGTTGCTTTCCTCCCCCCTTGTGAACCTCACTCACCTCTCTGTCTTCCCCTCTACCTCACCCCTCTAATTATAAGGTCTGACTGCTCACTCATGTCTCTAGCCACTTAGTTCTAATCTTCTGACTTCATTTCCAGTAGTACTTTGACAAATAGTTATGCCAAGAAACATAACCTCCTTTGACAGACTCCCTTGACTTCTCTTGGTTGATGACATCTCTAGAAAGGCCATCTGGGACACCTCTGCCATCGGGGACAGACTCTGACTCTGCTTTTCATCAGACGCACTTAGCCTTAACCTCTCTGGCCTCATCAGGCTCTCAGAAGTCCTCCGCTGCCATGTAGTCAACAGTCCAATTTTATACATGATGCTCTATCCACGTGTCAGGGGTTTTAGCTGCTGTAGTTTTCATTTAAAACTGGGACTGGCAAACTTTTTCTTTAAAGGGCCAGACAGTAAATACGTTAGTCCTGTATAGACCACATAGTCTCTGTCACAACCACTCAACACAGTCCATGTAGCACAAAAGCAGCCATAGACAGTATGGAAACAAATAGGTGTGGCCCAAGTACCAATCAAACTTTATTTACAAACATAGTTTACAAGCTGTGTTTGGCCTGGATGTTATCATTTACCAACCCCTGCTTTAAAGTATTAGGGCCAAATCTTTTTGCGAAGCTCAGAGCCGACCTCCTAGGTGACGCTGATGAGTGCGCCATTTCCACATGATCCCCTGCCATCCTACCTCCCTCATGGCATAGCCAGGGCATTCACATCCCCACCCCAGCACCTGCCCACTCCCCAGAAGACTGGAAGTTCAAACCTGGTGTTTGGGAGGAAACACTATGGAGAGAGTGGCTGCTAGGTTGGTGACATTAGGGGATGGCAAGATGGGTTTTTAACTTTTTTAATTCCATCTTTTTCTCTAGACTGTACATTTAGTTCTTGCCTCCACTCTGTGTCCCTGTCTCATGCCTCCTCACTGTCTCCATCACGTCTGGTGCCCCAACCACCACTCAGTCTCTCTGATGCCCCAGCTCACGTCTTCCTTGGCACCATCTCCAGTCCTGAGTTTTTTCAAATAGAGCTTATACTGCTTGGCTTCCAGATGCCTAATAGCACCTTTGAAATAAGAAGACAGGTCATGTACCCAGCATTTTTAAAAGACGAAAGTGACTTCCAGCTGTGGAGAAATGAAGAAGTTGACAAATATTCCTTACAAAAAAACAGCTATAAAACCAGACAAAAGTGTCAAAAACAGCTATTTCAAGGCTCTGGAAATTGGCCAAAGGCAAACAACAAAATGAGTAGCACTTATTTGTGAGAAACTTTGGAGCTTCAGGTAAGAACAGCAGGAGACTTGGGCATTTTTGCTGGCCATGAAAAGCATCAGATTCACTGCCAGAGGGAGTTGACTTGATTAAGAGCAGAGGCCAGAGCCTGTGCCGGCCACAGATGGGAACCTGCCGCTCCCCTAACCTCAGGTTGAGATGCAGGTGAGGTGAGCCACAAACCAGAGGACTAGCCAGAAAGTGAGCAGGGAGATCCTGGAAAGGAGAGACTACAGAGGGCAGGATGAGCCCTCCACACACCCACGCCTGACCTGGCTGTTCAAACATGCAGAGACCTGAGGGTGCCCCATGGGAAGTGAAAAACATGGCAGGCTTGGAAACTGCCTGAACTTTGAATGTTCTCTGCAATCCACACGCAGATTCACCCACAGGGGGCTAGAGGTGTTGGAGCACAAGCTCTGACCAGTCATTGGCTGACCACTGAGCTGGGCAGAGATTGGAGCAGGCCTTAGGAAGCTAGGCCGAAATAGAAAAATAAGAAAATGTTAAGAAGCAGAGCAGAGACATAAGTAGCTACACAGCACAAAGGGACAGATTCCGCAGATTAAGTTCAGGCAAATGGGCACAGATTACCAAAGCTGACTCAAGAAGGAGTGGAAAATCTGAAAAGGCCTCTAACAAGTAAAGGGGTTGAATTAATTGAAAATTAATTAAAAATTGCTGCCCTGGCTGGCATAGCTCAGTGGATTGAGTGCGGGCTGCAAACCAAAGGGTCGCCGGTTCAATTCCCAGTCAGGGCACATGCCTGGGTTGCAGGCCAGGTCCCCAGTGGGGAACACATGAGAGGCAACCACACATTGGTATTTCTCTCTCTTTCTCTCTCCCTTCCTCTCTCCAAAAATAAATAAATAAATAAAATCTTTTTTGTAAATAAATAAATAATTGCACCCCCCTCCAAAGCTTAGGTCCAGATGGCTTCAAAATTTAAGAAAGAGAGGAGGAGGGAATACTTCCCTAGATAGCACCAGTATTACCCTGAAACCTAAGACAAAGACGCCACAAGAAAGGAGACCTACAGAGCAATATCCCTCATAAACATAGATGCAGAATTTCTTAGATATTAGCAAACTGCAGTAGTCAATATACAAAAAGGGTTATATGCCCTGACCAAGTGGGATTTGTCCCAGGAAGGCAAGACTGGTTTGACATCTAAAAACCAATGTGTGTAATGTACCATATGGATAAAGAGCAAAATCCACACAATCACAGTAGGTGCGCAAAAAACATGGCTGCCCCAAATCCCACATCCAGTCATGATAAAGTTTTTCCAACAAACTAAGATGAGTAGGAAACCCCCTCAGCTGCATAGAAGGTGTCTATGAAAACTCTACAGCGTACAAAATATTTAATGATGAAAGACCAAGTGTTTCCCCCTGAAGATCAAGGAAAAGGCAAGGATGTCAGCCCTTCCTACTCCTATTCAATGTTATATTGGGGGGTTGTAATCAGTGCACTGAGGTCAGAGGAAAAAAATGAATGACACAGGGATAGGAAAGGAAGAAGTAAAGCTTTTTATTCTCTTACAACATGATTCTTTTTGTAGAAAAGCCTATGGAATGTATCAAAAAAAAAACCCTACCAGAACCAGTGGACAAATTAGCAAAGGTGCAAGATACAAGGTCAGCACTTCAGAACCAATTGTGTATCCTCATGCTAGCAATAAATGATCCAGAAGTAAAGTGAGGAAAATAATTTCATTTAAAGTGGCATCAAAAAGAATAAAATGTTTAAGAGTAAATTTAACAAAAGAGTGCAAAACTCGATCACTGAAATCTACAACACAGTGGTGAGAGAATTAAAGAATATCTAAGTAGAGAAAGAAGGACTTCATGTTCATGAATTGGAGAACTCAATATTCTTTCCAAATTGATCTATAGATTCAGCTCAATCCCATTGAAAATCCTCACAGACAGTTTCAAGAAACTGGCAGATTATAAAATTTATAGGGAAGTGCAAAGGATCAAAATCACCAAAACTATTTTATAAAAGAGCAAATTTGGAAGACATAAACTCTCCAATTTGAAAACCCAGTAAATCTACAGAAATCAAGAAACTATAGTATTGGCACAAGAATAGACATATAGGTAAATGGAACAGAATTGAAGGTCCAGAAATAAATCCTTTCATTCATGTTCAGTTCATTTCTGACAAAGGTGCCAAGTCAACTCAGTGGGAAGATAATCTGCTCAACAAATGGTGCTGGGACACACAGGATCTCAACACACACACACACACACACACACACACACACACACCCTTACCATGCACAAAAGTAACTCAAAGTGGATCGTAGACCTACATGTCAAAGCAAAATCTATAAAACATTTTTACGGGAGAAAATCTTTCTGTTCTGACCTTGTTCTGACCTGACTTTGGAGATATGACTCCAAAAATAGAGTCCATAAAAGAAAAAATTGCCCTGGCTGGTGCAGCTCAGTGGATTGAGTGCTGGCCTGCGAACCAAAGGGTGGCTGGTTTGTTTCCCAGTCAGGGCACAGGCCTGGGCTGTGGGCCAGGTCCCCAGTAGGGGGCGCATGAGAGGCAACCACACAATGATGTTTCTCTCCCTCTCTCTCTCCCTTCCCCTCTCTCTAAAAATAAATAAATAAAATATAAAAAGAAAAAAAAATTGATAAAGTAGATCTTGTCTAAATAGAAAATTATTCTTCCAAAGACACCAACAGGAAAATGAAAAAATAAGCCACAGGTAGGAAAGATCATTTACAAGTGATATAAATATTGCAAGTAATATAAATATTTGCAAATAAAGAACTTACAGCAAGAAAGTGTAAAGAACTCTCCTAACTCAATTATAAGAAGACAAACAGCTCATTTTTTAATAGGCAGAAGATTTAACTAGACATTTCACTGAAGAAACCACATGAATGATTACTAAGCCCATGAAAAGACACTTCATGCCATCAGTCATTAGGGAAATGC
The DNA here is from genome assembly GCA_007922815.1 of Macrotus californicus. NCBI lineage: Eukaryota > Metazoa > Chordata > Mammalia > Chiroptera > Phyllostomidae > Macrotus > Macrotus californicus. The sequence goes on from VMDR010000313.1 coordinate 161,911, forward strand.
AGATTGAAACTGCGCCGAGACCACCACAGTCCGACAACGGTTTTTTCCAGAAAGACTGACAAGACTTGGTGTTAGTGAGCATGTGTGGAAACCGCAGCCCTCGTTCACGGCCAGTGGGAACATAAAGTGGTGCAGCCATTTCAGGAAATAGATTGGCAGTTCCTCCAAAGGTTAAACGTAGAGTTACCGGGCAACCCAGCAATGCCTGGGTATCTGTCCAAGAGAATGAAAACCTGTGTTCACACAAATACTTGTATGCAGATGTTTATAGCAGCATTACTCATAGTAGTCAAAATGTGGAAAAAATCCCATCTTTTTCCTTTTCTAGTGACTATCATTGTGGATTTAAGAGCCTTGTAATTTATTTTCCTTCTTTAACCTTTTGACTTCCTTCGCCCATTTCTTCCACCCCCACCTTTGGAAACCACCAATCTGTTCTCTGTATCTAGGCATCTGTTTTGTTTGTTTTATTTTTGTTTTAGATTTCACACAATAAGAGAGATCGTGTGGTATTTGCCTTTCTCTACTTCCCTTGAGGTTTATCCATGTTGTTGCAAATGGCAAGATTTCATTCTTTTTTATGGCTGAATAATATTTCTGTGTGTGTATCACAATTTCTTTATTGATATATCAATGCACACTTAGGTTGTGTCCATACCTTGGTTATTATAAATAGTGTTACAATGAACATAGGGGTGCATATTTTTTTGGAATTAATGATTTTGGCCCTGGCTGGTGTGGCTGAGTGGACTGAGCGCTGGCCTGCAAACCAAAGGGTCACCAGCTGGATTCCCAGTTAGTGCACATGCCTGGGTTGCGGGCCAGGTCCCTGGTGGGGGGCATGTGAGAGGCAACCACACATTGATGTTTCTCTTCCTCTCTTTCTCCCTCACTTCCCCTCTCTAAAAAGTAAAATAAATAAAATCTTTAAAAAATGATTTTGTTTTCTTCAGATAAATACCCAGAAGTAGAATTGCTAGATCATAAGCTAGTTCTCTTTTTAATATTTTGAGGAATCTTTATACTTTTTTCCGCAGTGGCTGCACCAATTTACATTCCCACCAACAGTGCATGAAAGTTCCCTTTTCTCCACATTCTTGCCAACACTTGTTATTTCTTATCTTCTTGATAATAGCCATTCTCACAGGTGTGAGTTGATATCTACTTATGTTTCTGGTTTGCATTCCCCTGATAAGTAATGATGCTGAGCATCTTTCCATGTACAGGCTGGTCTTCTGTCTTCTTTAGAAAAACACCTGTTCAGATCTTCCGCTCATTTTTTAATTAAATAGTTTGTGTTTTTGTTATTCAGTTGTATGAGTTTTTCAAATTTTTTCTATTTAAAAATGTTTTCCAATTACACTTTACATTCAGTATCATTTGGTATTAGTTTCTGGTGTACAGTATAGTGGTTAGACAGTCATGTACTTCACAGTGTCTCCCCCAATATTTATGTACTTGGGATATTAATCCCTTACCAGATATATACTTTGCAAATATTTTCTCTTAATCAGTAACTTGCCTGTTTGTTTTGTTGGTGGCTTCTTTTGCTGTGCAGAAGCTTATTCAGTTTGACACAGTCCTACCTGTTTATGTTCTTGCTGCTTCTACTGTTTGTGTCAGATTCACAGTATCATCACCAAGACCTCTGCCAAGGAGTCTGCCTCTGTGTTTTCTTCCAGGAGTTTCGTGGTTTCAGGTACTACGTGTAAGTCCTGAATCTATTATAAGTTAGACTTTTGTGTGGTATGAACAGTGGTCCAATTCACTCGTTAGCATGTTGTTGTCCAGTTTTCCCAGCACATTTGTTGAAGAGATTGTAGAAAATATAATATGTGGCCCTGGCTGGTGTGGCTCAGTGGATTGAGTGCCAGCCTGCGAAGGAAAGGATCGCTGGTTCAATTCCCAGTCAGGGCACATGCCTGGGTTGTGGACCAGGTCCCCAAATGGGGCATGCAAAACGCAACCACACATTGATGTTTCTCTCCCTCTCTTTCTCCCTCCCTTCCCCTCTCTCTAAAAATAAATAAATAAAATCTTTTAAAAAATATATTTAAAAAAACAAAATATAATATGTGCATGTGATGGAGTACTACCCAGCAATAAAAAAAGAGTGAACTACTGATGCATGCTACATCATGGAAGAACCTTGAAAACTTTCATGCTAAATGAAAGAAGCCACATCCTAAAGACTACACGTTTTATGATTCCATTTGCATGGCATTTCCAGAAAAGGCAAATTTATAGAAATGGGAAGTAGATCAGTGTTTGCTGGGAGCTAGGGACAAGAACGTGGACTGATCACAAGTGGACACAAGAGGATTTTTGGAGGTGATGCATAGTATCCGAAATTGCATTATGATTATGATGCACAACTCAAACTTCATTACCTTGCATATTCACAAGAGGTGAATCTTATGGTATATAAATTATGCCTCAAAATATCTGATCAAAAGTGAAAGGACTAGAGCCTACCAGAATTCAGCTGTCCTCCTCTTCCAGTTATTTGTTCATTCATTTGCCTTCACCAGCTCTTACCCTTGACCTCCACCCACACCCCATCTCTGGAACTCATTGCCTCTCGCCTTGCCCTTGCCCCCCAGACAGAAGGCAGTGATTCCTCCACTGCTCCTAAGTGGCTCCAGAGGCCATCAAAGTCTTAGAACCTCTTGAACCCTATTCTTTATTCTGTAGCATTCCCTTCTGAAGATGTTCACAAATGCGCAGAGGAGTTGAATTCACTTGTGTCCCTTTGACTCGGGGCTTTTGACTTTTCTCAGAGCTCCTCCTCGATGTCACTACATACAACCCATCTGTGAAACTCAGCCTCTGCTTGCTTTCCACATGCTCAAACCCCACTTACATAAAGCAGCGATGAGTGTGGAGTACATTTTATTCTAGACACCACGTAAAGCCAAGGAAGCAAAGAATACAGTGGAGTGATTTATATGAGGACCACTTAAAGCAACTTTACTTTGAACCTTATATATTTTTAACATGCCCTTAAGATTTCTCAAGGAACTTTCACAGGTCCTTTACACTACATTGTTCCAAATCCATGCCCTCACTTTCTTACCACCTTTCTCTCCTTCCTGGATCCAAAAAAAATTCCTCTTTTTTTGGTAAAGATTAGTATAGCTGTCTTTTCTTTTCTTTTTTTTAAGGCCTAGACCCCTTTCACTCCAAGTGGCCTACATGACATTATCGGACCATGGTATCAGCCAGGTTTCTAAATTAAAAGTAACAAAAAGAAGAAGAGGGAGAAAGAGAAGAACTCTAGATGATTTAAGCAAAAAGAAGACCTTTACTGAAAGACATTGGGTTGCTCAAGAATTGCCAAGAAGACTATTGAATAGGAACACTTTGAGAAAATAAGCAGGCACACAGGTGGGCCCACACACTGGAACTAGATCAGTGAGGACCCTACTTCTGCCACCATGGGACCCAGGACCCTGAAGTTCACATTATTGATTCTGCCACCACTGGCCCTATAAACAGGATGCTGCTGCACCCCTCACTGCTGCCTCAAGAATTCCCCACCATCATTGCTCTTGGCCTCAAAGCCTGGAGTGTTTTTGGTTGACTGGGTCCAGATCAGGTGCCTGCTCCCTAGCCACAAAGAAGACTAAGAAAATGAGGAATTGGCTTTTCCAGCTTTTGTGGTGAAAGATGGTCTCTTCTTCTCACCAAAATCCATACCACAGAGAAGTCTCCCAGCATAGAAAGGGTATTCAGATGCTAATGCTTTTTCCTTCTTCCTTTCTAGATTCTGTGACTGGTCTAATAATTAAGCAGACATAAGACAGATTAACTGGAGAGAAAGAAATACTGTATATACAGGAGCCCCAAAGTCCCGAAATCCAAAGAGAGTCAGGCAATGGGTTTTACATGCCATCCTGAGCTAAAGAAAAGGGGGTAGATGTCTAGGCTTCCTGGAAGGGGAGGAAGACCATTCATGCACAGGAAGATGCTTAAGCCTTTCTAATAAAAACATTATCTGTAGTATTAGCTCTCTCCTGACCCCTTTCCTGGGTCTGTTGGGCCTTAGCTGTCTTCAGCTGGAAATAATTCACATGCCAATGTGACATATTTGGGGGTCATATATTCTTCTCCACCTCACTTACAAGTCCCCAAATAGCAAAAATCAGCCTTTATTACTAATTGGCATAATTATTTAGGTAAATGGGTAGCCTCTTGTGCTCAACAAAATGGTTCAGAAATCCTGAATCACTAATTTTTGTAGCATAGGTTCTGTCTTATGGTGTGAAGATCCATGCTTATGAAGAAGAAGAGTTGAGAGTCTGGCCTGGGATGTAGGAAATGAGTGGCAATCCCCAGTTCTTTGCAATGTTAGGCGCACCCTGGCTGTCCAAACCATGAGTCGCCTATGTGTGACTATGCCTCGTTTGCCCAAGCTCTGGACAATCATCCAGCAGCCCACAGCCCCCTCCACCCTGCAGAGCAATTACAGTTTTGTAAACAAATGCTTACCTTAGCCTGCAAGCTACTGTTTAAAGGGATCTTGATGATGCCAAATTCTTCCTTAAAGGGAAGAATCTAATTGTGATGGAAATATCACAATTACCCCAGAAGTCCTTTCCTGTGCCCTTTTCCAAAAAAAAAAAAAAAAAAACTGTGATGGAAATATCACAATTACCATGAAATTTTACAAATAGGATTTTGTTAAGGTAGAATTTGCCTGACAATATTGAGCCACCATTATAAATATACATTTCTCATGGCATTTTCTAGAATTTTATTTGACCCCAGAGGGCTTCTGGTTAAAATAAAGTAGAAATGTTAAATGCAGGGAGCTCTCTACTCTGGACCAAGTTATATTTTATTACTCAGCTCATTCTTGGCTCCTGATAAAAGCCTGTAGCTCACTCTCATGACCTCTACCTGTTCACTGGATAATGTTTTAAATTGCTGTGAGCCAGAGAGAGCATGTAGTTGGGAGTCCACGTTACAGCCAACACCCAGGTGGCAGAATTTGAATCTGTCCGTCTTTAATGACCAAAGTAACCTGGTCGATGTGTTATCTTTGGCCTACCTATATCAATGGGTCAAAAAAAACCTTTATTTTAACATAAAACAAATATGCAAAACCAAAATAAATGTATACCTTGAAGACTTTATTATCCAACAAACACCCTCATAACACCATCCAGGTCAAAAAGTGGAACTTTGCCAGTCCTTTCCTGTGCCCGTTTCCAGTCACAAATCCCCCCCAACCCACAAAGTAATTATATTCTTACTTTTTTTATAGTGTTGATGAAAGAACATTCAGTCTGAGAAAAATTCTTATAAGTGTTTATTTGAGCCCATCTGACGACAATTGCTGGGAAGCAAAATCTCAAGGGACTGAGAAATGCTCCGGAGAATGGCAGTTTTACAGTTCCTTTTGTACATCACAATCCAAGGAGGAGGTGTAAGAGGGGTTACCCGAAATCTACTGGCGATAGGTTAGGGAGGCAGGAGAGAGCAAAGTGGGGAAATCTCTGAGGCTGGGTAAAAAGTAAAGGGGGAAGACCCACTTCTTTTACGTTGTTGGGTACAGGATAGTTAACATATACAGCACATCGAAATGGTATTTGAGCCACAAGTGAGGGGTTTTCTTGCCTTGCGCTGTTGGTGGGAGATGTGCCCTGAGGGGTATGTAAAAAAAGGGTTACTCTGACATTCCAAAGGTAGGTTATTTTAGATGCAAAAAGATAACAAACAGCCTCACTTCAGGTAAAGATTAAAGCTATGGGCCTGGGATGTGACTACCTGCCATGACTCCCTTTTAGTTAGGAATTTTTACGGTCAGACCATCGTGCGTGGCTGCTTTCAGTCCCTCAGTTGGTTTAAGGCCCACTGTGCAGGCCTTCCCTGCGCTTGTGAGGTTGAGTGCGTGGCCCCTTTTTCATCTACAATAGTAAACAATTTCCTGGGTGTTCTTCATTGTTTCATCACTCAAGTGTGCATCCCTAGTGCCTATCGTCTTGCCCATTTAAAGAAGTTGCCATGTATTTTAAGGCACGACAGCTTGTTCTCCATCCCTTTTTTTCCTCTAGCAATTTATCTACTGAAGAATCTGAGTCATTTGACCTAAATTTCCTACTGTCTGGCTTTTGCTGATTGCTCACTCGCGTTGCTGTTCAACCAGTTCTGCTGTCTCCTGCATTTCCTACCGGTGGGCAACTCTGTCCGGAGGCCTGAGCAGACTCAGGTTCCATCCCACTGGCCAGATCGCAAGTGGTGCATTAGGAGGCAACTAATGCCTTGTTTTCCTTTTATGATGTTATTGATGCTCAATATGTAGATTCAGTCATTTGTTAGCAAATATAAATGGGGATATTCCAATTTAATAATTGTCTTTTCATTTATTTGTTTCAATACTTCTATAAAGAGATACCTGTCCTACAGTTGATGTAAGACAGACATGGTAAATACTTGATACATCCTCATTCTTTATCAGATTGCAAGATAATGAACCAGTTCCCTATCATCTTCTCAAGCTAATTATATACTCAATATATGTTATATTATATTTATTATAAAACTATTTTATTAATGTGTATATAATAATATAATTATATCATAAAATAATATATCATAAAACAAATATAGATTTATAAATACAGATTATTATGAATACAGTATTTGAATATATGTGGTGGGTTTTAATCCACTTCAATAATAATTGAATAATTGAATTATCCTCATTAAAGTTTAAATGGCCTCATCTTTGGCCAGTGGGAGCTCCTTAAGTTGGCCTGTATCCTTTAACATGATTCTAGTGCTCTTTGGTGACCTCTTTGCTGTCTAGTATGACAAAATATTCCAGACTTACCTTGTACATTTTCAGCCTCGGCGCTGGAATCTGACATTTCTCAAGAAGCCCTGATTTTTTCTGGCGGAAAATGGTGTTTCAAGACCACAACCCGTGGCCTATGGATGCTTATTGCTACAGGTTTGGTCATTGTTCCTAGGCCTTGTCAGTGGACAGACTAGAAAATACATATAACATGTAATGTACAGTTCTGAAACTTTCCTTTTTTTTGACATACAATATTTTATTCGTTTTAGGTGTACAATACAGTGATTAGACACTTATATACCTTACTAAGTGATCAACATGAGTCTAGTACCCATCTGACACTATACATAGTTATTACGATATTATTTTTTCAGTTTTAAATTATTTTTTATTGTTTAATTGCAGTTAACATACAATATTATATTAGTTTCAGGTACACATATTGATACTTTCCAATTCAGAACTACTGGGTTTTACCTAATCTTCTTCCTATTATGTCTGTATTTCCTGTCCTCCAAACTGAATGTCCCGGTTTCTTGGTAATAAAACTAGAATTCCCCAGGATGCGTCATTTGCTTTCTCTCAATTACTCACTCAACAGTCTCAGAAAAGCAAGACAAACACTACCGCCACTCCTTCTATTACTGAAAATAAATAGAAAAAATTTCTGGATATGTTCTCCTCATTATCCCTTGAATTTTTCTATAAACTACATTTTCAGATCATATAGTGATTGCTCTCTCTTGTAACCCCCATCCGGTCTTTTTTTTTTTCTTTTTCCAGCAAAGCACAGTAAACTTATTAAAGTGAAAGTATGCACTCAAGAAGTGAAAGTGGGCAAAGTCGGAAAAAGAGATGCCCCAGTGGGGTCTGGGCATAAGGTTTTTATTAAACGCAGGCAAGGGGGTGGGGCAGTGGGCGGGGCGGGGCTCCTGACGCTGGTCGGGTGACTGCTGATGCCGCGGGTCCTCTTCCCTCCTCGCCCAATAGTGGGTTCTTTCCTGGTCCTCCCCTCCCCGCGATAGGGGCGGGGTCCAAAATTGCAATGTAAATTTATTATAATGATATTATAATGACTCTGTTGGTCACTGTTAGGTAAATATGGCTGCTGAATCTGGTTGAGACCGGTTTTTGTTTGTCTGGACTATAAGAAAATCCCATTCAGTGTTAATTTAATAAGTAGCTAGTGTCTAATGCTCACCATCAGTCCTCAATATCAGTGTCTCTGTGGTGAGTTTGCTCATGGAAGCTTGTTACCTACTAAATCCCTCAAGAAGAGCTTCTAGGAATAGTATTTCTTCAGTTTGTGTGTGTTGATAATAGTTACCTGTGCCCTTTGTACAGGAAAGTCAGTTTTTCTGAATATTTAAATTCTTGTATTATATTTTCTTTTCTTAGGGATCTTAAAATGTCCTTTTATTTTATTCTAGTATAAAGTATTGTTGCCAGAAAGTCTGATGGTAAGCTCATTTTTCTTTCCCTTGTAAACTATTTTCTCTTCCTAGTTAGACACCTAAGTAATTTTCTTCTGCTTTTTAAAAAAACTGTTTTTCTTCTTAAAGTGTAGTAATTTACCAGAATATGCCTTGCTATTCAGGCTCAATTTCTCAGGTGCACTATGTACATTTGTGTTCTTTCAATATGTAGGTTCAGATCTCTTATTATTTCAGATATGTTTCCTTAAGTTACAATTTCTAGCATTGGCTCTGTCCCCTTCCTTTGGTTTTCTTTTTTACGGACCCCTGTTGCCACATATTCAGTTTTTCTGTTCAATGTTTTCATTTTCTCTCAGGTTCATTTTATCTCCTTTTTTTTCACTTCTTTTTTACTTTTAAACATTTTCTCATTTTTACCTTCTGTTGTTCTGAAGGCGTTATTGTTATATTTATTTAGTCTTGTGCTCCTGGCAGTTTTCATCTTTATTTTTGAAATAACTTTATCCTCTCCTTCTAATTCCTTCCTGAGCTATCCTATAATTTCTGAAGTTTTATTATTATTTGCATTTATGATGGTAATGATATCATTTCCTTAATGTCTTTTAGCTTATTTTGGTTACATCATTTTAGTTCATCAGGTCAGAGATTTGCTTTGCTTTGTGGGTATATCTTTCCGGCATACTTTCATTGTCTATAAAGAAGTTATTTTGTACCTTATTCTCTTTGTTCTTAGAATAATTTTGTGTGGGTTTTTTCCCCTCAATATTTTTATGATTTTTTTATGTGAATATACTTTTCCTGAACTTTGTGAAGGAAGCCTGGTTCAGGGTAGCTTTCCTACCTAGACAGAGCTCCCTCTTTGGTTGTTTTTGGGTAGTATTTAAAAATATAATAGCTCACCTTCTGAGATTCCCTGGCTCTCTTCCCCTACCCACTTTTAGAGGGACCTTCTCTTTCTTTTTGAGCCTATGATCCCTCTTCTACTTAGTTTTGATCCCACGCCAGCAGTTTCTCATCAGTATGGAGACCCAGGGTTGAGGATGCCTGGCTGATCAGTTTGAGTGTTTATAGGGTCTGGACCACTCTGTTCCCTCAGGTGCCTTCAGACTTTGCTACAGACTGCCCTCTTCTACTAATAGGCTAGAAAGAACCTTCCCAGTTTCAGCTGCTGGTTTCAAATTGCCCCCCACCCCACGCTCCCCAGTGAGCATCTGTTGGCTATTGAGGGACCTTTCTTTTCTCAAATCCATCAGATACCTCGCTGCTGCCCTCTGCTTCCTCTCACATAGATGCTGAGACCATATAGGCCTGGGGGTGTTAGTGGTTTGTCCCCGCCTGCTTGTGTCTTAGGGTTCATGGCGATATCTTCTTATCCAGTTTGCTGTATATGTCTACAGTTGGGGGGGGGGGTGGTCTCTACTTGTTTTGTTGGTCTTTATGTGGATAATTGGTGACATTCAAAAGCCATGCCGTCTTCATCGATTTTATGTATAGGTGTTTTTTGTTTGTTTTTATTTGAACTATTGCCAAATCTTTCCGTTAAAAACCAGTTTGTTTCACTTATCTCAAGAAGTTCCAATGTGTGGTTACACTGCGCTCTGTCCCCACATGGCAGCAGTGGGCTGGGGCTTCGTAGCGGCATTTCCCACTGGACGGGCGTGAGCTCCCCGGTTCATTGTGGCCTCAGCGCCCTCCATTGTTCTGCCAGCCATTTGCCTTGTTCACACCATCTTTCTGACTCTACATCTCTAGAAGGCTTCCACACTGTGACTCCACTTCTAGGATCAGTGACAGGAAGTGTCACCGGAAAGCAACCTGGACTGGGCTAAGGCAGGTCTGCCCCAGCACAGCCTGGAATGTATGGGTCCTTGACTTCATGCAGGGAAGAGTTCACAACATGAGTCCAGGTGATTTTGAGATTAAGTTTATTAAAGCTGGGGACAGTGGAACAAAGGAGGGCTCAAGATAGAAGAGGCAAGATCACAGCAACAGGAGTGAGTCTAGGCAGAGATGCCTTGGCCCTTTAGAAAGAAAATCACAGAGGTAGAATAGGTCAGCCACACTGGACTGTATGGACTCGGGAAACAAGTTACAGAGGCAAAAGGAGGGACCTTGGAAACAAGTTCAAGGGGTTTAGCCAGGGACAAGCTGCCACTGCCCACTGCTCCCCTGGTTGAAAGTCTTGTGGGAACCTTTAGAGCTTAGGAGAAAGAAACAAAGATACATGCCTGAGGAAAGAAGTGGGGGGCAGGGGTCATGGGCATGAGAGAGAGAGAGAGAGAGAGGGAGCGAGCACACTGGGTCCTTTGTCTTAAGAGTTTTTATCTGTTTTCTAAAGGCAGGAATTAGGAGAAATCTCAATCAGACTATTGATTAGCTTTCTAGGTGTGTCCTTTCATATGCTGATGCATCAAAATGAGCATAGAGAAGGATCAGAGTCATTCTCTGGTCAGTTTCACCTTCAAAGAATGTCACCAAAAGGGGACCAGGATGGAGGTGGGTCTGCCCCTGAATGGTCTGGAATGTATAAACCATGTGCTCCTAAGTGTCCTTGGTTAGGAAAGATAAGATTTATCAGCTGGTTGTAAAAACTGCCATCTGTTCAGCTGTCTGTCTCAGTTTCCCCATTCCACTTGCCAAGACATTTTCCTAGCTTCTTCCCAACCTGCCTCAGAAGTAGGGATTATCCGGGAGCCCCTCAGCTCCTCACCCAGAGTTTTGTACTAATGTCCCCCCACTTGTTTTCCCCAGGGCCCTACTCTTGATGATTGTGCCCCATTTTTTTCCTCCTGGAATTCTCTCAGACATTGAGTTTCTACCTTCCCAGGCCTCCTCTGTCTGGCTCCAAAACATACATAAATGCTAAGGCTGCCTGTGGACACAGGCCCCATTCGAGAGCCGGAAAGGTTGACGTCATGGAGGCCAGTTTTAACAAGATGACACAGGCCGCAGACGGACGAAGAGACCAGCCTGGAGCCAGGGTTTCAGTCAGTCAGGCAGCAGAGGAGAAAGCACATCAAAGTCCTGTTTCTGGAGATGGTCCTGGAGTACATACTAGGCTGGACAAGGGCGGGAAGAGTCATCCACAGTCTGTGGAAAGAAAGAGTAGGGTCTGGGTACAGAGCAGGGTTGGATCAGGGATGTATGTGGCAGATGATGAATCCCACCCTCTGTGCCCCCTTTGTACACAGCCTGGTGCTCAACTTAAAGTGTGCTACTCCCCAGGTACCTTTGGGCCACCCTTTGTGTTGTAGATCCCAGTAAAACATTTAGACCTGTAAGAAGCTGCTTACAGTTCCCCGAAAAGCCTCAAGCTCCTGCACCTGTACATTGGACCTGCTGCTCCTCTTGTACTGCCTACCCTCTATCTTTGCCAGGCAGTAAAACACCTCAGATCCGACCTCCTCCAAAGACCTCTTAGGTCAAGTGCAACGCCTCATCGGTGCTGTCACAGCACCCCCGGTGAAGCAGTCATCACACTGTATTACCTGTTACTTATTTGTCTCCACTAAGCTAAAAGCTCATTCAGAACAAGAAGAAGGTCTTACTAAATTCTGCATCTCCTACAGCTAGCACATCACAGGTGCTCAAAAAGTGTTGATAAATGCTCCTCAAATCACATGTATCATACAATGATATGCAGGTTGTACTAGTGCCCATTCATAAGAGGGTCACAAGAGACCAGCCAACTCACTCTGACACGCACTGCTGAGAGAGGCTGGGGAATTCACAGCATCCAATGATCCCATCAGCATCTTTCACCTGCTAGGACTCCCTTTATAATCATTTTAATTATTTTATTGCCGGTTTCATCAGGGAGATAACATGAGGGAGAGCAGAGAGACAGACAGGCCTCCTGAGTTATTGTTCAGAGATGGGAACAATGTCCCATTAGCCGTGGAAATTTGAGGACACTCAAAGGTTTTCAGAATCAGTTGTCATCATTGCTCATAAGTTTCAAAGAGCACATTCAGAGGCAGAGACGTGGTCTGGATAGAAAACAGTGGCAGGTGGGAGCAAGCGGGAGGGCTGTTCACCCGTGGAGAGCTGGGCAACTTCATTCTGAGGGCTGCGGGGGGCATTCATAGGTCAAAGCTGTTTGTAGAAAGTGGATTTACCTGCCTGGCACTGGACCTCCCTCTCCCCTCAGCGAAGGCCCCTTGATTTCCTTCTATAGGCTTGTGTCCTTAGGGAAATTTAGGGACATCTTAGTCAGAGGCTGTGAACACTAAGGCAATCTGATTATAAGCCAACAGTGACCCTGAGCTCTGATCCACAAACTAGGCTTTGGCCTTCACCCAGAATAGAACCCTCAGCATAAACCAAGTTCTAGATCTGAAAGCTGAGGCAATACCCCATACCGAAGTCCTCCTATGTGGACCTACCCAATACTCCAATGGTTCTCAATCTTGGCTGCACATTAAAGCCACCTGGGGGCTTTTACCAAGCATACCAAGGCCTGGATTTTACCCCAGACCTGATGAATCAGAATCACTGGGTGGCACCTGAGCATCAGTAATTTTAAAACTCCCTAGGAATGTTAGGTATCTAATGCTATGTAACAAGTGACTCCAGAACTTAACGACTTAAACTGTAGATATGTATTGTCTCAGAGTTTCTGTGGGTTAGGGATCTCGGAGTGGCTTAGCTGGATGGTTCTGGTGCAGGGTCTTTCGTGAGTCCACAGTCAAGATGTTAGCTGGGGCCGGAGGCTCTGTTTCCACGATGGTTCTTTCACGTGGCTATTGGCAGGAGGCCTCGGTAATGTGCCACATGGACTCCTCCGTAGGGCTGCTTGAGCATCCTCAAGACAAGGCAGCCGGCTTACCTCAGAGTGAGTGATTTAAGAGAGAATAAGACAGAAGCCACAATGTCTTTTAGGACCTAGCCTTGGAAGCCACACTCCATCATTTCCACCATATTCTCTTGGTAACAGAGGGGCTAGGTAGGGGCTTATATACCAGGAGGTGAGGCTGTTTGGGGGCCATTTGGGAAGCTGGCTAGTATACCAAGGTATCTCCATAGTGTAGCCGGGGTTGAGAATTACTGCTTCTAGTCCCTTTGGGGCTGAGGCTCAGCCTTTGTCATGCTTAGCTCAAAGTGTGATCCTCCCTGGAGCATTTCCCTTTTAATAGATGTGAAGCTTTAGGCTCCTGAGATAACCAGCATTTTCAGTGCTACTGGTGGCGGGTAGGAAGGGGAGGCATTCAGGTCTCTCAAAGGTGCATCACACATTACTACTTACAAAGCCCTTCCATAGCCTTTTCTCCGATGATTCTGAAGCAGGCAAGACTTATTAGTGTTTATTCTCTTCACACAACAGCCAGAGTGGTTTCGGTCTTTTTAAATATAATGAATACTTTTGTACATAATTCTTTGTTCTGCTAGCAGATTATTCCCAAAGGGTAGATTCTGTAGGATGAAAATACATGTCCAAATCTTTTCTTTTCTTTTTTTTTTTTTTTTTGCTCCTGTATGGAGATCCAAGTATATTTGTAGGATTTTTTTCATTGTTTTTCATCTCTTATTGTTTATTTTATTTTTAGCATGTGAATCCAATCTCACAGTCCTATTCAAAACTGAGCAATGGATCTCAACAATCATGGGGTAAAGCCACAAACCCTTCCCATGGCTGATGGGCTTCCGCAGGGTACGCCCCTCCCACCCCCACTCCAGCTTCATGTCATTTCACTTTGCTCCTTGCTCAGTGCGTTCAGGCCACACAGGCGAGCTGCAGCACCTAACTCTTACTGCTCTGTTCCCCTCCTTAGGACCTGTGCACAGGCTCTTCCTCCACATCTGACTCAGGTAACTTGGACTTACCTCCCAGGATTCAGTTCTCTTGTCTCTTCTTCAAAGAGGTCTCGCCTGGTCTCTCAGCCTACAGGGCTCTCCGGCAGCACCAGTCCTTTCCCTCGGATCACTACTGCAGTGTATAATAGTTCACTCACTTGTGCAATGGCTTGTTTACTTCCACTAGACTGGCAGCTCCGCGAGGGCAGAGGTCATGCATTTTTTCCCTGCTGCCTGGCCCTCAGCCCTGAACAGAGCGCTTGGCATATAGTAGGTGCTCACTAGGTGCTTGCTGACTGACTATTTGGAAATAGAAAACTGGGGTCCATAGTTATTTAGAGACATGCCCAAGCCCACCCAAGCAGGTAGCAGGATACCTGCCTGGGCCCTGATGGCAGATATGCTAAATTGAAGATCCTACTCCATCGCTAGAGTCCATCCCGTTCCTGGAATTCCATCCAGCAGAGAATTGCATAGAGCACCTGCTCTGAAGCGGCTCCACAGGCTCCCCACCAGTGCAACAGTCAGGTTTCTGTGACAGTCAAGGGGTGGCCCCCTCACCAGAAAGTGATGGTAGCCTTTGGCTGGGCTCCGGTGCTGTGCTGGAGGCAGCCCTTATCAAGGTAACCCTGATATTTCCACTTTAGGCCTTCCCATCCTGAGCATCTGTGTCTCTTGAAACAACGCTGTGAGTTTCCATTTGGCCTTTGGGGCTGTTGCCAGGCGGCCTGTCCACAGAGCTGAAGAGCACCAGCTATACTTACTTAATAATCCCCAAACCATTGGGCTGTTTTTGCCTGTGACCTATGTCCTTGTTGCTCTCAGGGGTGTCCAGCAGAAGTGAGGGACAGTTGGATGACAGCTTCCATGAGCCTTCACTGTCCCCACGCACTGGGCCAGGTGCTCTGTGCTGCTGGGGTGGCAGGTCAAGGATGCTGGGGGACAATTAGGAACAGAAAGGTAGCCAGAGCCCTTATCTTTGATTAACTCCCTCTAGCTCCCAAGTCCTTGTGCTGCACCAAAAATTACTTTTGTTGGTGCCATACCTGACCCTGGGAGGGGATAGATCAGGGCCAAGGCTTCCCCCCAACAATATATGTTCATCCTGGGAGCCACTCCACACCTTTGTTGCTGCCTCAGAACTTGTCAGCTGATCTCTGTGGATGCCCAGATGGAAGTCAAGGCAAACCTGAACATGGCAGACCTACCTGGGAAACACAAAGTTCCACTTGGGTCTCATGGCTCCTTAAGCTCAGAAGATTGTACTCACCACTCCCCTTAGCGTATATGTGCGCACACACACTCACACTCGAACATGCACACTCAGACCGGATTGCCATCACTCTGAGCAGCTCTCAGTCACTCATGGGTGGGGTGATGGCATTGCCAGATTAGCCCCCAGAACCTCCCCAGGACACCGCATAGGCTCACGTTCTAATCCAGGCCACTCCCAAGTGCCCTGATCATTAGCCTATTCCCTCCCTGGTAGGTTACTTACGATTCTCCACCATCCCTTCTGTCAGACCAGCCAAGCTTTGTGCTTTTTAATCGTGTTATTTTTGCACATACTTTAACAACTCTTTTCCCCCAACTATTTTCATTTCATATATACATTTCTCTGACATATACCTGCCTATTTGTACTCTCCAGAGACAGTGTGCACTGGTAGGAAGATCATTGAATGTGATGTCTGGCAGAACTGAGTGAGTTGGTTCCCTCTTTCTTCATTCTCCCCCTTCCTTACTTCCTTCCGTAAGTGTTTCTGGAGCCCTATGTATGCCAGGTCCCATGCTGCCCCGTGCAAGACAGTACACGCAAGACACGCAGCCTCTGCCCTGATGGAGTTTACAGGCTAGTGGAGTGCTGATCCCCAGCCCTTAATTACTGGCTGTGTGGCTTGGGAAAGTCATTTAATATTAAAAAGCCTCAGTTTCCTAATCAACAATACTGAGTTTTAGAATAATTACCACCTAGGTGTGTTGTAATAATTAAACAGAGTAATGTACATAAAATATCCAATGCTAAATACATGCTCAGGAAGTTGTGTGTTTCTCCCCTATATTCCTCATTCAGAGAGAACTCTCACAACGTAACAGAGATTCAAGAGTGTTTGTTGAAAAGAGAGAAGAAGGAAGGGAACGAGGGAGAAAATAGTGAATGTTTATCTGAGCATTATCTCTACATTGCCAGCACTCACCCTACTCCTTTTACTTTCCTGTCTGGAGTGCAAAGGGGGATGCTGATTGCAGCTTAGGACAGCAGCGCCAGATAAAGACACCAGCTTCCCCAGCCCTTTTCAGGTCACCCGGGGCTAGGCGCTCTCCCATGGAATAATTGCACATTTAAAAAAGAAAACAGCTTCCAGTGGCTTTCAGGGTCCTCAAAAGCTATTGCTCCCAGGTTTCCCGATGAACTTCTGCCCTTCATATTTATCACCCTCTAGTTTCTCTCCCTCCTGGCTTTCCAGACAGTGGTGCAGACAAAAGGGCCATTTATAACAGCTTTTCTGACGGCTGGACATTATTTAATTACAACTCCTGGCAGCCACATAGTATGCTGCAGGCTATTTAAAGTTCTACATGGCAGGAGGAGAAATGGGGAAACTTACAACCCTTAGGGAGCAGGCCAGGGTGGGAGCAACCAGAGTGGGGAGCAGCCAGGACAGATGCTCAGGTCCCCTTGCTCTCAAGTGGCATCTCTCAGAGCCCTGGCCTTTGGTATTGGAGTCTCTGTGGGGAAAGGTGGAGATGAGGTCAGTCCCCCAAGGGTATTGCAGCACCAGCAGCACCAAACTGAACAGAATTGTCACTTATCCAGATTAGCCCCCCATATTTTACAGAGCAAGCAACTGAGACACAGAAAGGAGAAAGGGCTGGTCTAAAGCCACACTATAACCAGTGCAATTCTGGAGAAGTCATTTAAGAACCTTGGGCCTTACGGCTGCCCTTGTATGAGAAAACCTGTCTGGCTTAGTTTTCCACAAAGCAGCCCCACACCTGCCAGTGTCATCTTGACAGGCAGAACTGCCGCATGTGTTACACTAGGTATGAACAGGTGTGTAACCATGGATGCCAGCGTTTGGTCATCTGGTCAACCCCAAGGAAGTTATTGGTTTTCCATTTAGCTTTTACATCCACAGTCTCATTAGCTCCAACTGGGCGAAGGAGCTAGGTCTCCCCTATAATGGGCCAGGGCAAAGGAAGGTGAGTCTACCGTAGGTTGCTATACACTGGGGAAGGAGGGGCAAAAGTCCCAGTATGAATACAAATAGCAGTGACAATGATCGTGATAATAGCTCATGGATTGAAGGCTATTATCAGCCTCATTGTTATGACTAGAAACATGTTGCCCTTTTGATATTTCCATGAACTATTTGTGATTCACATCATTTTACAGTTGAGAAACAGAGGCGCAGAAGAATTAATTACACCCTGAAGTTGCTCAGCCACAAGTTGGCCAGGATTTGACCCCAATTCTGTGATTCCAGAGCTTCTGTTCTTTCTACCATGTCAGTAATTCTCAATCCTAGCCACGCAGTAGAAATCCCCAGTGGGTATTTAAAGCATATGAAGGCCCAGGCCTTACTGCAAGCCAATGAAATCACAATCCCTTAAGGCTGAGAACCGGAATCAGCATTTCGGGGGCGAATCTAATGTGTAGCTATGCTTGAGAGCACCCTGTTGGACTGCACCGTGCTGGAGAGAGCCCCTGCCAGTGTGGTACCAGAAGTGTGAGCCACTCACTCTGTCACCTCCCCACTGCTGCTACATCATCCCCCATGGCCATGGCAGGGTGCTGCTTGGTGGGCAGCGCTAGGTACCAATCTAGTGACATCTGTTGATCCTGGTCTTCTGTGGCTCTCCTGGTTGCCCTGCTGCCATCACCCTCCTACCTGTAGCCTCAGTTCCTAACCCCGTCATTCTACGCTACCAGCTCTGACCAGTCTGCTACCATTGACAACCCTCACCAGCAGGGTGGAGATTAGCATATCAGGAAGTTCATTAGGGCCTGCTCTGGAGATCAGCTCCAATGGAAGGGGAAGGAAGGTCAGGGAGTAAGTCCTTCAGTGTTTAAGGGCGCTGTGGGTGGCACATCACAGCATCCACATCAGGCCTTAGCAGTGAGGGGGCGAGGGAGCGGAGGGATTTGTGTGGGAGCTGAGGAAGGACCCACCTCTCCAGAGGGTTAGAATGACTTTACTGGAGCTCAGCATGGAGCTGCCTTGAACAAGGCTTTCATTTACCTCACTCTACAATAGTATTACAGCCCTTCCGCCCCCCTGGGAGCTTCACTCAATTTCCCTCAGGGGCTCAGCTAAAAACAATTTCAGGGACTTGGCAGATCGGCACTCCCAGTTGGCCTTCATTAAAAATCTGCAACCTGCCGACACACCCCACCTTCTCTCTCCCCAGGGTGGAGCTCTGGTAGAGAGCGGGGCGACAGGAGCAGCTTTTTGCTCCTCTCTACCTGGTTTTTCCAGTGTCTTGGAGTCAGCGACCTGTTCCAACCTGCCATCAATTCCACCACAAGAACCAAGACAGAGTTTCCTGCCCTCACAGGGCTCACCGGGGAATGGGGGAGAAAAAAAAAAACAGGACCTTGCAATGAAACTGACCTCTTGTCATTCAAATGGCATGCATAGGGAAGCTGCTTTGGGGTCAGGGGAGGAAGTGATTCTCTCTATGGAATCAGGGCAGATATGATGGGGAAGAGCATTCCAGGGAGCGGCAGGTGGGTGCAAAGGCTGAGGCCCCAAAGCCGCAGTGTTAGCAAGCAGCATGTGCTCCTGCGCCTTCCCTGGGCATGGCAGGGGTGGGGGACTCAGGAGAGGAGAATAGGAGAGTAGAAAGATAGGCAAGGGCAGAAAATGGAGCTCCCTATACCCATGCACAGGAGTTCGGACCTTGCCCTGAAGGTAAAGTCTCCTCTTTCTTCAGCACGAGCTGTCACATTTTTAAATGTATGACATAATAAAGAGGACTCTCTGCCCTGTTTCTCCCCGTTCCATCTTCCACTCCCTGGCCCCATCCTAGACTCACAAAACAAACCTCACTTTTGCCTTATGGGGCTCTGATTTCTCTTTGTCTGTCTCAAATTGGGCATACATAAATAAACCCACCTTGCTGTACCAGTTCTTCCCTCACTTCTGACACCGATGGTGGTCAGGGCTTCTTCACTGACTCACAGGCACAGAGACTGTTACTCTGGAAGGGTCCTGGGAAATCATCTGCTAACCCCCAGCCCTGGCCCCACTTTACAGAGAAAGGCTCTGACCCCCGCAGAGGGGAAATGACTTGCTCAAGTGCACACAAATCGTCAGGGGCATAATGGGACTAGGCCAGTTTTTCTTTTCCAAGATTTTTCCATGATCCTGTCAGCTCATTCCGTTCCTGTCCTGGGAAGAAAAGTCAATCCTAAACAAACCTGTGCTGTGGGGAGTTTTGTCTTCCAAGTCCTCCTAAAAACCTCTTCAGACTCTGTCTTTTTCTCACGACTGTGACCCTTTCACACACCCCAAACATTCAGAACCTCCCTGTTGACCAAGGCCCCTTCTAGAACCCTACCCACCTGTGCTCTCTCAGAAAAACTTCTCTGCTTTTCTTTAGAAACTCTTGTGCCATCAAAACCACACGGCCTCCTGTTCTACCCTCTCTATTATATTAGTGATTTCCAAGGAAAAATAGAAACTTCACTGAACTAAGAACTAGAAGATAATGTCCCAACTCTGCCGCTTCTTCCAACATTGTGCAAACACCTTAATTTCCTCATGGGTAGCTAAGGTTTATTTTAAACCTCTTTAATTTCCTTTTAGCTCTGATATTCTGGGATTCTAATTTATCCAGTGGCGTGCTGGAGTGAGCTCTTTCAGGCTTAAGAGAGTCCATTATACGCATCGCCTCCCAGCTCCCTTTCTGTATCCGTAGCTTGAAATCAGCCATGGTAGGAGGACTTACACCACGGAAATTGACAAACGTTAAAATCCAGTCCTTTGTGTGTGGAGGGGTGTGGGGTGGCTGGTTTACAAGCACCCTCACGGAATCCATCCCCTCATATCTTAATCAAAAGCAAGTATCTGCATTCTCACAAAGACTCCTAAAACCAAACAACACCTTAATCGAAAAGAAAGCATTTCTGATAGTACAGCAAGCACGTGAGAAGGTGTATTAAAGGTGGCCGACCATGGTTTTCATTGCCCGTTCTATAGCTTCGGTTCATGCTGTTCTCCCCCTCTCCAGAATTCCGCACCCCATCCATCCACCTTCAGGTCTCACAATTCTACCACCAGTACAAACCAGCTCTATGTAAAATCTCCAGTTCCCTCGTCAAGATTCAATTTCGCCTCCAGCTGGTAGAATAAGTACAGGAGAACACATCTTTCTCCCCATCTGGATGGTGGGTTCCCTGAAAGCATGAACTGTATCTTCTATTTCCTCCACCAACCAGGCTAGCCCAGTTTCTTGCAAACAGTGGGTGTTCAATAAATATCTGGGTCAATGGGAAGTGCAACATTTGGCAGATGTGCAGGAGACATGTGCTTTCTTTTTATCGTGAACTGTTTTTGTTGGGAATAGAGTATAAGCTTATGGAATGAATTTAAATAATGTATAACTTTATAGGAAGAAAAGCAAGCCTCCCCCTCCCCCCATTCCTCATTCATCACCAGTCCCAACCAGAGGTAAGCAGCATCACCAGTTGTATGTGGATCCTTCCAGAAATAGTCTGCACACGCACAAGCCCATATGTCTGTGAAGACACCTTTTTATTTTGCGCAAATGGAAGCACACTGTTCTGTAGGATTCCTTCCTTAATATGTCTAAAGGATAGTTTCATCTCAGCACACCTAGGTCCTCATTCTTCTCCATCGTATAGATGGATCATATTTTATGTAACTAGTTCCCTAGTGATGGCAATGTAAATTCCTTCCTGTCTTGGGAATTGCCAAGAATGTGACAAGTATATCCATGTATCTACATCTGTGCCCACATGTACAAGTATATGTTTGTAGTAAAACAAAACCTAAAAACAGAATTTCTGGATCAAAGAGTAGGTATGGTTTTAACTTTGATAGATATCACTCCATTTTCTTCCAAATGCATAGACACCTGAATGCTGTTGTCTCTCTAGCACTCTTTATCTGCTTCTTTCTTCTTCCCCATAACTCACTTCCACCCTTTCTGGCGTTAGAAACTGCTGTCATTATTTTCACAGTCATTCCACCTAACACCTGGAAGGGGACAGAATGGACCAGCTTTGTGCTGCTGCACCAGGGTGGTGATGGACAAATCACTCATCCCTCTGATAAACAAATGCCTCAGCTCCAGCATGCCAACCTCTTGACACTACTTGTTTGAGCATGCCCAGTTCAGTCTCTCTAAGCTGCTTCCCATCATTGCTCATAGATCAATAGTCAAGATAGGGAAGAGACCCAGAACACAGTTACCACTCATCTTAGCCACTCTCTCTAAGACAAGGAGGAGAAAGACCAGTGGGTGCAAGCAATGCTTCCCAAATCTCTCACAGGCAAGGCATGGACCTCTTCTGTCTCTGACACCCCTTTTTTTTACATCTTTATCTTCTAAGGTAGTTGTTTTTGCCTCTGGATGTCACATCTCAGGAGGTGTAGGGAAGCTGAACATTTGAAGCTATCTGGTTGGTGGTAAGCCAGAGGCTCAGGAATTCCTGAATTCTGCCCTCCTGATATCCTCTCTGCGCTGTGGGGTTTCCACCTAGGGAGTTATTCCAAAAGAAGAATAGAGAGATTAGCAAGGAAAATTCTTTTCAGAGCTGGGAGAATCATCAGTTACTCTGACATAGGACTTCTGTAGTTAGTCATGCCCGAGCATACACACATGCACATGTACATGCATACACATGCACATGCCAATAGTTTCTGATTCTAAGATGACTGAGTCAGCAAAGTAGGCTTGGCCAGGCCATAGGCATAGAAGAGGTAGACCAGCATGTTTGAGCCTGTCCTGAGAAGTCTAGCCCTGCTTGGCCTCCTGACTGCCTGTGACCAGATGGCCAAGGAGGGGCCACACATATGGTATGAACTCTGCACTACATTGGCCCCACCCACTAGCCAATCACAGTCTAATAAGTGTCCTGGGTCCTGAACTGTCAACCCTCCCCTCTTGGATATAAGTCAGGAAGGCAATGAGCAGAGGGTTGAAAATGTTGGCACGGGTACGGGCAGGCCTTCTCCTCAACAACCAGCATGCTGAAGGGATTTGGAAGCATGTCTTATGAGGCACACACTCCTGATCTCAGTTGGTGTATTTATTATTGTATCCCAATACCTGGCATAAAGGAGCCCACTGAGGACACAGCCTGGAGGAAAGAAGTCTCAAAGAGGACAGGTCACTTCCTTTATGGAAGACCGTGAAGGAAAAGAGGGAATGGACGTGTTCTGTGTTTCTAAGGCTAATGTTGACCCAGTGGATAGAAGCTACAGAGAATATAAGGCAATGCTTTCAATGGACAGATTATTCCAAATAGGGAATCATCTGCTTTGAGAAGTCATAATTTCCCCATCACTGCAAGCATTCAAATATACGGGGAAGTGTTCTGGCTGGGATTCAAGGATTTGGACTGGGTGGACCCTGAGAATTAAAGAGTCTATGAAATGTCCCCTCCTGCCTAGAAAATCATGCTGCAGGCCATAGACACCCTGTTTCCTCAGCACCCTACTGGAGCCTGAGTATGTTCTAGCTCTATCTGTGGCAGCTAGAGGAATTGTGTGCACCAGTAGACAGTTGTTCTTCACTCAAGGAATATTCTCCAAATAGAGACCTGGAACCTTCCCCCCACCTCCTTTCTTCCCTAACCTTGGCAAAGCAGAACCCAGGTTGAGCTATTAAGCTGCCTGCTCATTCAGAAGCTTGTTTGCTTAGTCTAGCACAGACAGGGAGACAGCTGTGGTCTATTGGTGAGATCCCAAATACATATTTTCTCTCTGGCCTCTGCAAAGGTGGAGAAATGGGCCTCTCAGAGACGAGCGGGCTTTGGGGCTTTCTATTGACAGTACCGACTAATATAGAGGAGAAGGGAGACCTGTCATTCACTCGGGTCATCAATCTTGAAGCCCAAACCACTCCGAACACAGGTCCCCTAGAGTCAGAACTTGACAAATGGCAAAATAAACTCAGCACGCGCAGATGAATGAGGGGGCCCCCAGCTATTAAAAAGCCATTGCCATCTTCCTACAACTGCACAGATCGCCATCCTCAGCTGCCTGTGTGGGCAAGACACCCAGCGGGGCACACAGACTGGCACCTGCAGTAATTAGCAGCTCGGCCCAGGCACCAAAGTCTGGCTTAGTTTCCAATCCCCATCACCCTGTGGGAAGCTGCCCTCCAGGAATCACGTGGCCCTCAAAATTAAAACAGAATAATCAAAGAGCAAAGATGAAGGCCCATGGGAGAAGCCAGAGAAGATTGGCCAAGAGCTAGATTCACTGGCAAGAACCCCGAGTACAAATGGGAAAAAGAATAAGTGAACATGTCAACTGCTATGACAAATGGTCCAAGCTTGGTCAATTTGTTCAGTGAAGGGAGGACAATGAGGAAATTAATGAATCATGCTCCTCTGAAGACTTCTAAGTCATGCCTTGATTTTGGCCTCATAAAATGGGCATATGAGTTACCTCCAGAACAATAACATCTCGGAATACAAGCATGAGTCAGATCAGGAAGCTGGGCTCAGCAGACTCTCCTGTGCTGACACCAAGTACAGGCCATGGCGTCCTGTCCACAAATGAACAGTGAGCTCCAGAGGTTCTGCCTGATAGAGCATGGACCACTGCTCCCTGCTCTGCACATTAGCTAGAATTTGGCTTGTGCCACTGTGGAAATAATTTTCCTTATCGAATGCAACTCACCCCACAGGGCCCACAGGCTCCAGCTAGAACAGGAAGGAACATAGGCTTCTCAACCATCCTAGGCTTTCAATCAGCAACCAAGTGATCTTTGGCCTCAGTGTCATGAGGACAAAATGTGATCGAGTCCTTTTTTGTCTTTCACTGTTTCCCTCCCTCTGCTCTATTATTCTGTACTTAAGTGTCTCTTTGTGTCTCTCCCTCTTTTTCTGTGTCTCTTTCTTGATCCCTGTCTCTGGATTTCTCTCCAGGATGTAATATGAGGTCCCCTATAGCTCCCACCACATTGACAGTCTGCTGCAGGCTTGAGGTCAGTGAGCAATGCGAGGAATTTGGACCATTTTGAATTGAATGAGTTCTCTCTATTTATGAGTGTGTGCATGTGTTATTCCCCTCCCCTTCTCTCTGAACAATAAAAGGACCTTCATGTGAAAATTTCTGGAAGGCTATCATATTTTCTAGTCCAAGCCCATCATCCTGTTTTAGCTGAGCCCCAGAGAGGGTAAGCGATTAATGCCATAGAGTGAATCAGTGCAGTACTAAGGGGAAAGCTGAGATTTACCTCCAAGTCCCCAGAGGGTGGTCTGACTGCCCTCTGTGAGCTGTGGTGGGGAATGTCTGGGAGCATAAATCAGAATGTCACTGTCAGATGGTCAGTCCCACGACATGCAAGGACATCTGACGGAGATGTGGCCTGGGTGAGAAACTTCACGTCATGATTAGAAAGAAGAGGAAGAAAGCAGGGCAGTGGAGAGGGGCCAGAGGAGAGAAAGAAACTCTTTGGAACCTGTGGATGTCACTGCATATCCATTATAAGATGTCATTTTGAGGGGCAGAGTGGGGCCTTATATGAAATCAGTGACAGAACCAAATTAAACTTTAAAAAAGAAATGTGTTTGGCATTCTCAGTGTAAATGGATGTTGTTAAAGACTCATGATTGGTCTCTCAGGGAGTCCTTGGGAGACCCTGTAGTGCCTGCCCTCAGATTATCAATGGCCTCAGGGTCATGTGAGCTCCACAGATAACTGAGAAAGAGGAGAGCCCAACCGGGCAGACTCGCTTCTCCCCAGGGAGGTCCAGACAGGCTGAGGTGGGAGCAGGAAGGCATCATCCCAGGCAGGGGCTTCATGCTTCTGCCTCGTCCTCCTTCCTCTGCTCCTGCTCCTCCTTCTCCTTCTCCTACCCATGGGCATTGTCAGCCACTCAACCTAGAAACACCCCTTTCCTCATCCGCTGTATCCAAACTGTCACTGTGTCCTTTCTTCTCTATCCACAAGATTGTCTCAGAGTTAATCCATCCAGTCTCCTGGCTTCCACTGAGGGTTTAAACTCCTCAATTCCCTCCTCTGTTTCAGCTGCAACCCCCCAGCTGGCTCCCTTTCTTGCATCTTTCTGCCTCTGATATATTCATTCTAGTAGTATGTGTTCAATGTACCTTCCACCTACAGAGTCTCTGGGTATTGGAGGCCCAAGCAAAGGTGGGGTTAAAACAGGTAAGTGAGCAATGTGCCCTGGGAGCAAGATTTAGGGTGCCCTCATATTCGGGCTCACACAAGCTCAAGAGCAGCCTGAGAATGAGGGCCTCCTTAAATCATGCTTCCCCATAGTCCTCACCCCTAAGCCAAGTGTGACTAAGATGGAGTGGATCTGCCTCCGTAGAGCTTACCTGCTAGGGAGAGATGGACAAGAATCAAATAATCCAGACAAACTGAACCAGTACTGGGGAGGAATAGGTCAGGGTGCTAATGTATAGCAGGTAGGGCTTGACCCAGTTTTGGGGGGTATAGGGGGGAATGGAATGTGGCACTGAGGAATGATATTTGGGCTGAGAGCTGAAGAGCAAGTTGGATCTAATGAGGTGAAGGCTGGGAAGGGGCGGGTCAAGGATTGAGGGCAGAAGGAATAGCAGGTAAAAATCTGCAGCAGAAAGGTGTAGAAGTATATGCAAAACCAAACCAAAGGAGTGAGTGTGGTACAAGATGAAGTTGGGGAAGGGAAATGGGGCCTGCCAAGGCTTTAGTTGGCCAAGGAGCAATACAGAGAGTCTAGCCCAAAGGGTCTTGGAGCAGTCCTGGTGAGAAACTGAGAGACTCAGACCAAAGTAGCAGCTTTGGAGGGGGAGATAAGTGGGCAGAGTGGAGAGATATTTAAGAAGTAAAATTGACTGGATTCATGCTGCAATCAGGACAGAGTTGAGGGCCTTTAAGAAGGCTTGTTGATTGATCCATGGTTACTCTGTGGCACTAATGGGTTTAATCAAGGGAATAGATCTCAATAAAAACAAATGATTAGTCTTTATAATAGAAGTGTCAATGGGCCTTTAATGAGTAAATTTGCTAATCCTCTTCCCTACTGAGGCACTCAGTCTTGGGTGAGAACATTTGGAGTCAGAGCTCTTGATTTGGGGGCTATGTCCCACTTCACTTGGTTTTGAGAACCTTAGAAACCCAGCACCCCAGGGGACAGCATAGCATTTCCCAAAGGCACACCTCCTATATTTCGATCTCCATAAAACCCTGGCCATCAACCCTGGTCTCAGAAGCTAAGTGCCTTTAAGGCATGAGGACAGAAGTATGTCACCAGGATCAAATAAGAACAGGGAGCAACTTGCTCATAGCACCATATCTGATACCAAGGTGGAGGCGACAGGGGTGGCGGGGCTCTTTCCACACCCCCTCAACCTCGTTAGCCCTTAGCTACCTTGTAGTCCCTGGCCCCTAACACAGCCCCAGACCTTGACCTACTAATAGCCACAAAAGCCCATTTTTGTACCCGTATTCGCAATTCCCTTAGCCTTCTGGTCTTGGACCTATCACAGGGCACCTCCTTCTCTCCCTCTCTGCGTTACCCCTCTCACACTCCCACAAGCAACAAAGATGATGCAGGTAGCCTTCCTCTAAGTCTACACTAACCCACCCCAACCCAACCTGTGGCCCATATCCAGCCCAGAGACCACAGGAAAAACAGAGAACCATGGCCTCGTCTAATAGATGTATCACAACTTTGGCCTTATTGAGGCAAAGGTTTTAATTCTGACTCTACCTCTTCCTCGCTGTCTGACCTTAGACAAGTCATGTGACCTCTATGGGCCTGCCTTTCTGTAAAGAAAGATTAATGATGACCTCAAAGACCATTGTGGTGGGGAAACGCCTAGCCCAATGCCTGGCACATGGAGGCTCTCGTTAAGTGAGTGCTCCCCTCTCCCTTCCTCTTCTCTGCAGTTACCACAATGCAGGGGAAGGCAGGTGGGGATCATCACTCATGGCACCTGGGTTATCTACAGCATTCCACATCCCACAAAGGCTGTGGGCTCTGTGCTGTCGGACGTGAACTCCTCACCCCTTTCTTTTCAGCCTGGGAGAGAGAAGTAGGACCATGGAGAGCTGAAAAGTGGCCCAACAAGGTTTGGGGCAGAGGGAATCAAAAACAGAAAGCAGGAGCAGCCAGTGCCTAAAGGCAGCTTCAAGTTTTGTTTGTATTTCATTGAACTTGAAATCAAATCATGGCACTCACAGGTTTGTTCAAGCCCTACCCAACCACATTGGACAGTCACTCATGATTGTTACCTCCTTTCTGTACCGCAGCCTAGAGCTGGTGAAACCTTTTGACTTGTGTCTCATTTGACCTACATAGGGATGTTATAGTTAAGGTGGATGTCATTATCCCATTTCACAGATGAGGAAACTGTGGCTCACAGAAATCAAGAGATTTGTTCAAAGTCACATGATGAGTCTATGATAAAGCCAATCCTCAAACCTGGGGCAGTAAATGCCAAGGCCCATCTCCTCCTCTTGCTCCTCTTTCCCCCTCTACCTCTTTCCCCTCCTCCCCTTTCTCCCTCTTTGTTTTTGTTTTTCTTCCTACTGCCTCCTGGTTCATAAACTACTGACTCAGAATAAAACCAGCATGTCCGCTGATTCTCTGAAGCCCCACCGAAGCAGATAGATGCATGGGTTATTGCCAGGCCTAGAAGAATCCAGAGTACCTTCTTCTCCTTCCCTGTCATCTTCTCTCCCTCCAAATTCAGCCCAGTAGGAAGCCTCACTTGTCCATTGAGGGGGACTTTTGGAAACTCTCATCCAATTACCATTTTAATTAACATCAGATTGACATAATGACAGACCAGCTCTGGAAGTGTGGCCCAGCTGCAGTGATATTCATTTGGTAACTCACAATTAGAAAAGCTCTTTTTAACCACCTCAAAGTTTTTCTGACCATTCGAGAACAAATGATAACAATCATACAATCTAAACTTGAAACAAAAGGGTGGGAAATTGCTATTCTAATGACATTTCTGAAGAGGATTGCTGTGAGGACCACACATGAGAGCCCAGGCTGGGCTGTCCATCCTGAAAGCAGTGTAATGTTGACTGTGACCATTCATTCATTCATTCATTCACTCATTCTTTCACACATTCCTTCACCTATTCTAAAGTTATTCATGCTTTCCTTTTCATATGCATTTGTTGACTTGTCCTTCATTCATTTATTCACTCTTCTGCTCTTTCATTTATTCATTCACACATCCATTCATCCAACAAATATTTTATGAACATCTCTGTGCCAGACACAGTTCCTGTAAGTACCTGCTGGCATCCTATACTTCAATCCTAGGCATCACTGGTTGGATGCAAAGGGAACTGCTGCCCTTGCAGAGTTTACAAAACCCTCCTCAGCCCAAGAAGAGCTGCAAAGGAAAAAGTACTATGCTGGACACCTTTACGTGTTCCATGAAGATAAGTCACATAGGCATGGAGCAAGGGATGGATGTCCACTCAGAGGAGGGCAGCTCACTCAGAGAAAGGTCTTGACAAAGACAAGGGTCTAAGATTGGCAAAAGTAGTAAGCAATGGAGGGAAGAATAGACACAAAAGCTCTGTGATGAGGACAAGCACTGTGACCACAGCCTGATCTGATGGGGACATGCTAGGAGGCTGGAGGTGAGTCAAGGGCACAGGGAAGGGCTTGTACTTACTTAAGGGCCTTGAGTTGCAGGTGAGCATGTCCCTCAAAAATAGTATTTCTCAAACCCTGATCAACAGAAAAATGTGTTACTGAGCTAACCTGGATTGTTGATTTTTTCCCTTTAACTTAGAGAGAAAAATAACAAGCTAAAGGATAGGGTTCTCTTAATTAATATTTTTCTTATCTCATGTATGTTTCTAAATGATTAGTGTCTCTTAGTCACCGAGACCAGTGTCTAGTAAGAGAGGGTATTCAATTAAGCACAAATTATGTGTTCATTGAGTTGCATAGTCCAGAGCTCTGTGGTTTCTGCTGTGGCTCCTTATCACATTTACCCATAGTTGCTGTCAAGCGCAATCTCACAAAGAATGCCTAGAGCAGCCAGGCTCTGAAATTCCAGTGCTCAGATCTCTCATTCCTGACTGTCTCAGATGGGTACATCTCCTCGGGTCTGCCTTGTGACAGCCTCCTTATCATCATCTCTGAAGCTGACCCTGAGGTTGGCCATTTGCCAATGTGTCTGTCTACCATCAGTGGTTGGAACTATTAAGTCCAAGTCATATTAAGTAAACTGAAGAGATAGCACTCTGTTGAGTGGTACTAGAGTGAATTGCCCTGAGCTGCTTTGGACTGGTGTGGACTGGGCTGAACTGGACATGCTAGGTAGATTTGGACAACCAGAAACTGGGCTGAGCTTAATGGCAGCACACAATGCTAGAATAGAACAAACATGACCAGGAGGTCAACCAAACTGGGCCTGATCCAGGAGGATCTGTTGTTCATTAAACCTGACTCAGTTACATCCCTAAGGCTCTGCAGCTGAGCCTCTAGAGCCTATGAAACAAATAGTCAAGCTTCCTCTGCCACCTCATCCCCAAGATTCATCTTTTATCAGAGCCTCAGAAAACATCACCACCTGCTACAAACCTTCATCTCCTAGCCACAATTCCATTTGATCTGGATGAGTTAACTGATGGATAGATGGGAGAATAGAAGGGTGCAGGTGCAGTGAGTATGGCTGAGAGAAGATTGACGTTGACGTTGAGCATTTCTACCCCTCTTCCCCATTCTGGCCAAACTCCTGACATTTGTTTAAAGTATAGTGTTAGGGTTAGCCTTGGAGTTTGCTCAGACAGAGTGTTAAGTCCAATCCCTAGTGCCTCCCAGATGGGGGTGGGTAGCGTAAGAGTCCACATAGGGCACTTGGCTCCTTGAGGGTCACTTCAGTTTCTGTGCTAATGCCTCATTACAGACACCTCTCACCTTGATTCAGGACCGGAACATTCCATACCCACTGTCGTCCCTGGGCCCTCTGAGCATTCTTGGACATATCCCTGTCCCCTCTCATGTCTCATTCTGTTTGTTCCTTCCTCCCCCACTCATGTGGCTTTCCTACCTTGTTTCCTTCTGGGACATCAAGAAGGCTTTCTTGATTGTTCTGCAAAGATTGAATTGGTGTTCTGTAGTTTTTGGACTTCCCCAGGCCCCATCCATCCATCCATCCATCCATCCAACCATCCATTTATCCATCTGTCCATCCATCCATCCATCCATCCACCCATCCATCCACCCATTTGTCTGTTCATTTATTTATTGCCAGTTTATATCCATGGCATGGTAAATAAAGGTTTGTTACTCAGATGCAGAGACTCAGGAAAAGGGGATTTGTTTTATAAGTGTGTTGTCAAGCATCTAATAACTACTAAATAATTTTTGTAATTGAGTGTTTGACTCTACCATTATTTTACATATGGCTTGTTCTTGTGAGTTAATATTTACCCCACATTTTAAATATGAGCAAACTGACACTCATGTAACTAAGAAGTACCACAGCCATATTCAAACCCTGACCTGACTTCTTTTCTTTACACTGGCCAAAGTGTCCTGCCCTTCTTGCCACCTATCACCTACAACCACAACCCAGAGATGGTCCCGGGTCTTCCTGTTTCCTGGTGTTCACATCAGTATACCACATTGCTATGTCATTTATTGGGGAGTGAAAATTAGTCAAAACAGAAAAGAAAAGCTACACATGAAACAAAAGTTGGTTATTGAATTAAGCTGTTTTCTCTTTTTTTAACATAATTCAGTCAAACTGATTGATGTGCAGGGACCCATGTAATGCCTTCTGCCTGTTGAACTGCCCAGGATCTGAGCAAGACAGGAAGCTCCTGGGAAGCCATTCTCTGAGGCTTCCACTGCACATGTTACTGTTTTCATAAGGGGTGGAAGTCACAGATCTTGGACTGCATTGGGATCTGGGTTTGGCCCTTACTGCCTTCTCGCCTTGAACAGGAGGGATTTGGAAGTGACATCATCATGTTCGTATCAGATGCCATCAGGGACTTTCTGTTGAGCTGAGTTTCCAGCCAGCATCCTCTTTGCCCTGGCCTGACATTTGATCCAATACCTAAGTTGACCTGGCTGTAGACTGTAGGTCTACCAGGCCTACCATTACCAGGTTACCAGGCCAAACCATCCCCAACTTAGAATTCCTTGAGCTTGCTTGGCTTGCAAGTCCTGATGATTTTGCATTAAATCTACTTAGAGTAAAGCATTTATTTGATCTAATGTTCCAAAACCTGCAAAAGACTACAGTTCCAATTATTTCTCTAATCGGACTGTTTCATTACTAACTTTATTGGATTAATTTTTGATTAATGTGCCTGGGACCCAATAAAAAGGACTTTTCCTTTTTTCCTCATCACTGAAAGAAAATATGAAGTTGATAATTTCAGAAAGATTTGGCCTATGCTTGCCCAGAGCGATGCATCATGGGAGTATCACCAGGCTGTTTCTGGAGACGAGAAGAAAATAATAACACTTGGAGAGAGTCTTAAATGATTAGTGGCTGTTAGCCAAACAGATCAAGGATGTTACACAGTTAATAATAACGACTGGTTGTCGTTATCTGAGTGCCTGCTGGCTCCAGCACAGCTCTGAGAGATTTAGCATAACATAACAATTATTAGATCAGCTACTGTAATCAAACTGTCTGGTTTCAAATCCCTGCTCAGCCACTTATTACTGAGTGACCTTGGGCCCTGAGTTACTGGCCTTTCTCTAAGCTCACTTCCTCCTGGAACTCTTAGTGAAGTGCCCAGCATATAGAGCAAGTGCTCAGTAAGTGTCAACCATGGTCATTATTATCTGTTTTGTTCCCATCTGCTACAGCACATCATACAAGTGAGGAAACTAGGACTCAGAGAAATCAACTAACTGGATCACATGGCTAGAAATGGCAGAGCTAGAGAGCCAGTTTTCCCAGACCGTGAACCCAGATGTGTCGGACTCAAACCCAGTGCTGTTTCAATGACATTTCACTTTCTCTCCTCTCTTTTCTATCTGAGAGTGTTTGTGGGCCCAAATATGAGTCTATTATCACTGTTAGCTTTTCAGCATCTCATGCAAATGCAATTTCATAAGCAGCCCTTTGATCTTCCAGAATTCTCTAGCCTCTCATTATACTTGTAAATTCTTTAGGGGTAGGAACATACATTTCACATGTTTATAGATTTTAAAGTCTTAGCACAGTACCCTTCCCACAAGGAGTCAGAAAATGATTTAGCAAATGCTTGCATAGCCCTTACTGCGTGTCCGCCACTGTTCTAAGTGTTTTACAAATATTTACCCGTGTAATTTTACCCAAGTCTCTGAGGAGGCTACTGGTATTACTCCAATTTATAAATGAGAAACTGAAGCAGCGAAAGGTTAAGAAATTAAGAGGGACACACAACTAATAAGAGATAGAATTGGGATTCAAAGTCTGCATGGTGCTATGTTCTGTGGTTCACAAAAGAAAGAACAGTCAGAACTTGACCTTGAGGAAAATTCTATCTTGTACACATAAGACTTGGCCCAGATACTATTATTTATAATTTATGCCCCACCCACATTGTAGAAAGAACACAGATAGCCTTTAAAGGGCTAAAAATATATATCAGACACAGAACCCTAATAGTCCCATCTCACCAAGTCTATGGGCCAATGCACAAGTTCATTCTATTTCTGGAATGCCCATCCACCTGGAAAATTCCCAATCACCCATCAAGTTTTCCCTTCTTGTACCAATTGTACCCATAGGATCTTAATCTGTGGGGGTGGCTAAAGAGACTTTAATCTGTATGGTGACATGGAGAGCCTAATGCCATTGAAAGATGATTTTTATTACTTACCCTTCCTAAGAGGAGGGGACAGGCCATGCCATGCATGGCCACAGGGCAAAGTAACAGTTTTAATCAGGAGGCAGAAGAGGTGAGGAGAGTGAATGGTCCAGGTCCTGGATTGTGTTTTTCATGGAAACAGCTAGGCGGGGCAACAGTTTAGGATTGGCTAGTTTGAATAATGTTACCAAGCCCTGGGCTATAGGGGTTGTCTCTACCTGGCCCTAGGGTGATTTAGGGCTTTGGAATATTGCCCCCTGGAATGTAAGAGCCAGATAGAGGAAGTTGTTCAGAGGTTGAGCTCCAGATTGGTTAGTTACATATGCAAGGTGTGCTCCAGAGCCTTTTGCCATCACTAAGAATTTACTAGCCTTGGGAAGGGCTGTTTCTCCCCAGTCAACGAGGTCACAGATGCCAGAGCATTAAGAATGCAGAAAGTAAGAAAATATAGTTCATATACTAATCTGGAGAATTGTCCTCTATTTCTCTGTTCCTACTGTCTCCTCCTTTCTCTACTTTCTGGAAGAGGGTCCTGTTACAGTATCTGGAAGAGGGTCCTGTTACAGGATTCTGTTTGCAATGATTCCCATATCTGCCTCTGTAAGGCCAAACATCATGTCCTATCCATCATTCCAACCCCAGTGTCTCCTATGGTCCCTGGTACATGCTATGTGCTTAAGAAACATTTGATGAATGTGAGGGAGCACATGGTCCAGAGAGCAGGGAAACAGATGTATCTGAGATGATACATACCTGTCTCTCTGCTCGGAGTGTCCTGGCAGTCAAGACAAAACAGAAGAAAAAGACTAAGAGGAGGAAGAAGAGGAACCATCACACGGGTTTAGTTGCTCCTGCTGCCTCTCAAACAAGTCATTCAAGTTTTTAAAGGTTGAGACTTCTTTCTTTAGGCACTAACTTCTATGGGATACTTGCTAAATCGGGTCTTGTGGGGAGAACACTGAGTAGTCACATAATGGGCTCTGTTTTGACCGGAAATACCTATGTAGTCTTTATGCGGCCATTTCATTCCTTGAGCTTAGATAAAATGGAAAGATTATTGTTGTAACAGCTACAAAAGCATGTCCGTGGGTATTTAGGCTAATGAAATACAAGCATCCTGCTCTCAGGGGGCTCACCAGGACCTCCACAGCCCAGAGTGGTGTGTGCTAACACCACACATGTGTTATTTCTCTTAAATGTCACCCAACTCAATATGCACTTGACAGAAGCTGAAGAGCTGTCAGGACACGACTGAACTCTTAGGCCAGGGCCTAGAAGGCAATTGATTGGAAATTGAGCGATCTGCTTCAGCTCTGGCCCCTGTGCCCCGGAGACGCTCGCGCAGTCTTTGAGAGCCTAAACACAAACCGTCTGGAAGCCTGGGTTTATCCTCCTGTCCTGGCCTGTTGTCTGAGCTCTCGTTCTCAGGCTTGTCTTTCTTTTTCTTTTTCTTTGGGAGCGGGGAGGGGTAGCTTTGTGAAGGTATAATTTACACACCACAAAATTCATTCATTTTATTTTGGATTTTCTAAAATTATTTTATTGATCATGCTATTAGAGTTGTCCTGATTTTTCCCCCTTTGCCCCCCTCCACCCAGCACCCCCCCCACTCCCTCAGGCAATCCCCCCACCATTGTTCATTTTAAATATCCAATTCAATAACTTCTAGTAAATTTAGAGTCATGCAACCATTACCACAATCTAACTTCAGAAAATTTCCAACACCCCATGTCTATTTATTTGCAGTCCCTCCTAGTTCCCAGCTGTTCCAGTCGACCACTAAGCACCTTTGTTTTTCACTCTGTCACCTAAATACTTCCCTACCCAACTCTGGCAGCTCAGGCTGTTGAGGTCTTTTAAACAAGAACATCTCTTTGCTTGTTTTGGAAGTCAGTATAAAAGAAGAAAATTTGTTTTCACTTAATAAGTGACTTGGCAAAACTGTAGCCTTGCACTCATCTAGAAATACCAGTAGCCAGAAATAGTAAGGGTACAGGTCTCTCTGTGAGTTACAGCAGCTTGCCGACAGAGGACGCCCTGCGGCAACCCCATTGTGAGGCTTGGGCCAGTCACTACCTCTCTCTGGGGCTCAGCTGCCTCACGCAGATGATTACCAAGGTCTCCACCAGCTGTAGGTTTATAGGATTCATTCTGGAAGTGAAAAAGGGAAAACAAATGATGATGAAGGTTGTTTTCTTTTCAAGACTCTTTCTTGTTCAAAGGTCAACAAGTCCCACACCCACCTGAGAGATCATTTTCATCTACACAGGAGCTTGTGGCCAGTTCCTCCAGATGAGGCTTTTCACTGAAGAATAAAATACTTATAGGCAGCCTTATTTTGACAAAAGCAACATGCGGCAGCTACACATAAGTAAATTACTGTTGAATGCAAAAATAAGATCACCCCAACTAGACCACTGATGGGGGAGAGAGGAGACCTTCCTACATGTAAATGCAAAAGTGACTCCTGAAAGGGTCCTGGGGAGGAGAGGTGGGAAGCTCTGTGCCTACTTTCTTTCTCTTCCAAATCTCTACAGTCTCGGTAGTGCACTTATTCATATGAGACACCTGCATTCTGCTAAGGATGCTGAGACTGGTAACCAGAGAACTTCTCAGAGGCTCTGCCTGAGTCCATTCAGGAACACTGGGTGGGCTCTGTATTGATAACGGGATCTGCAGCCAGGTCCCAGACTGGACCTCAGAGCTGATTTACCTACAACAGGTAGAGGCATCAGAGCCAGAAGAGAATCCAAATCTTAGTACAGGTGGTTAAAAAGGAGATCTAAGGGTAAGGCAAGACCATAAAATGGAAGAAAAGACTGAGGCTAAAAATGAGACTATTCATGGAACCCATTATGCAATGCAGCTTCTCAGATTTAGTCTCCTAACCTGGTCTACCAGCAGCTTTCCCCGTGGACTTGGGGCTTGTGAGAAGATTGGTCTAGAAGGAACCAAATAGAGACCCCAAAATGAAAGAGTGTAAAGATCCTCTAAGAGCATTCCCAGACAATAGCTCTCTCACCCTGTGGACTAATATGGCCCAGGAAATTAGAGTCAGAGAAGAGAACCAATTCTCTCATAATCTTATGGGTCGGTCATGTCATTTGAAGATATCTGAAGCTCCCAGAAAGGTCACTCTACAGAAAGAGTGAGCTCCCATAACTTAATTTCCTTTGTTACATGTGAGCTTCATTTTCTCCTGCTCTCACCTCCCTTCTATCTCTTTTTCAGGCCTGCCAAGTCCTGTTTATTAAAAGTGTTGTGTCCAATTTACCCAGCTTTTAATTAACCTGTCAAGTTGAAACGGGATTGTCTCCTGGGAAGCGAACAAAGATTTTTATGGTCATTTAATTTTTGCTTAGGATTTAAAATCTTTCTTCTGGCATGCTTAAAATTATTAATGAGATCCAGGAATTCTTGCCCATTTGTGTGCATTAGAAGACACAAATCATTAAGCTCAATTAGGGGCAAAGGAAACTTGTGAAGTTAGAATCAGGGGTAGTGTTCAATCACGTCTAACCAAAGCAGCCAAATGATAGAGGTGTGACCGACCATTAGGGGCTGGGTGGGGGGCAGGAGGACAGCAGAGGAGACCACAGATAGCAGAGTTAGGGAGAAGGGCATGGAGACAAAGGAAGGAATGGAAGGAGGGACCATTGGCCAACGGGTCAAAGAATAGAGTTCAGGTAGAAGATCAGGGAGGGAGGAAAAGAAGAAAGAAATTAGGGAGGTGGATTATAGGAGGTGAGATAGTACTCAGCAACAGTCTGGTTCTCCTCTTCTAAACACAAGG
Source organism: Macrotus californicus (assembly GCA_007922815.1). Taxonomy (NCBI): domain Eukaryota; kingdom Metazoa; phylum Chordata; class Mammalia; order Chiroptera; family Phyllostomidae; genus Macrotus; species Macrotus californicus. The sequence continues at coordinate 198,744 of VMDR010000313.1, forward strand.
GAAAATTGTACCTCCCTGACTCCATGAAGTTAGGCATGACTATGTGACTTCCTTTGGCCAATTAAATAAGAGCAGAAGTGACATGTGTCTCTTCTGGGTAGAAGCACGTAAAAGCTTGCGTGCAAGTGCCCTTGTTTCCTTGTCGGTTAGAGTGTTGAGATGTGGACATCATTTACATAGTTCACTTCTGCCAGCCTGCACCCCTGAGTAACCAAGATGACTAGAACCCTCCAGTGACCTGCTTTAGGTAGGTAGTGTAAATGAGAAATAAACCTGCATTGGCTTAAGCCACTGAGATTTTGGAAGTGTCTGTTACTTTATCATAATTCAACCTATTGCAGCTAATGTAGGTGAATTGAAAGCAGAGACACTGGTTTGTAATATGGAGAGGCTGGGGTGGGGGAAGCCAAGCAGGTACCAGAAAGGTGAAGATTGAGGACAAATGGGAGGGAAGGTCTGAGCATCTTGAGTTCTCAGTCCCTGGACAGTGGACAGTGGTTTTCATAGAAGAGTTCTATGGAAGGTCATCAAATGGAAATGACAGAAAATTCTTCCTAAAGTCTTAATTGTATGCTGTTTGCATAGTTCTAAAATGCTAGATCATTTTCAGCATAAAGGCTCCAGTTTCTCCCCGAGGAGAGACTTCTCGCTCCCAAGTCCCCTCATTATCAAGCATATATCAGGGGTGGAGTAGAGTTGGACAGGTCCCCAATACTCACAAACTCCTATACTCAAGCCAACATTCACCCTCTGCACTTCTCCTACTTTATACTGTTCCCCTCAATGCCTCTTCTACTTTCTTCTAAGCTCACCTCCTTTTGCTTGGTCTTCCCAAGACCAGAAGATTGGTCCCAAGATTGTTCAAATGCTTCAGACTTTAGGTCCTGGAAGACCCCTAGGTCTCCCATTTCCCTGTAATGATACATTTGACTAGATCACATAGGTAGAGCAAGGAACATATTGCATGGCATACAAGGGCCTTGACATCTGTTAGCTCCCACCCTCCCTCGGGAAGGTACCCCTCAGGTCATTTTCATATATCCTTCTCCAGGAACCTCCTGTCCAGATGGCTTTGCATTTAGAGAAAAAAGGGAGAGGTTGGTAGCAACATTACGCTCAGCTTCAACCCAGACCGGCCTCTGCATGATCAAGAGAGAAATACGATGTGTAGTCCAGAACAGACTTCTGGCCCAGACAGTGCAGATGCGTGTTTAAGGTACCTCTGGTCTGCTTATCTTGTCCCCTTCTCAGACACATTTCTTAGGAAGTTAATTAGCGAGGTTGATAGGGCCCCTGGCTTATCTGAAAAGGGCTCGCCTTTCTATTCCCCAAAGGGAAAAGGTCTCAGTGTTGGATGGACACTAAACCCAGGTCTCTCTTTGACCTGCCCACCGCTGTCACACACATACACACAGGTACACACATGCACACACACTTCAAGAGACCAAATTCCTGGTCTTTCCATCCATGGTTTTCTCCCCATCAAAAATGTCAAGAAACTGGGAATGGGACACATATTATGAGATGTAGAAAAAAGTGGTCACAAAAATGTGGCCACACTAAGGACAGAAGTTGCTTCTCAGTCACTGCTGGGGCCCTGGCCCTGTGCCTGTACATGGTGGCCAACATGAATTGGGATCTAGAAACTGGGATCTAGATGGGGGTAGATTTTTTTCATCCTAATACCACCTAAGGATGGAAAGTGGGTTGAGCTTGGTCAGAGGAGAGTATAGAAGATGAACATGGAGTGGGAAAGAGTGTAATCACTCAGAAGTATAAAAACAAGCCCTTGACCTCATTGCTACCTTCCCTTCTACCTGACCTCCAAGCTCAGGGACCTTGGATGATTGACTTCCTGAAGCCTGAGCATAATAGGCTGTCACAGATGCTTTGTTGGAAGGAAGCAAACTTCCAGCAGTGCCTGCTTAGTCAAAACAGAGTTTATTAAGCAGATTTCAGGAGCAGGAGATAGAGAGGAACCCCCTGAAGGACAGGACCTTGAACCCAGAAAACCATCGGGAACCACAACACATATGATCCTACCTTGCTTCCTTTGGGCCCACCTGATCCTTCATCCCCATCCCTCTCTCTGTGTCTGTCCCATCTTCCTGTCTCTTCTTCACTGAGCACATAGTAGGAGATGGCCACCCAGAGAGGCTTCCAAATCTCTGATTGTATCAATCTGCTCTGACTCTATTATTTGTTCATTTATTTGTTCATTCAACAAATATTCATTAGGCTCCCACTATATTTCAGGCCCTGTTCTAGATGTTGGGGATACATCAGTGAAAAAAATAGATGAAGATTACTAATCTCATAAACTTAGATTCCTGTGGGAGGGGGAGATACACAATAAGGGCCAAGCATGATGTACAAGTCACTTACAAAGTATGTCAGAAAGTGATCAAGCCAAGCACCAAAAAAAATGTGGGGTAAGGTCAGCAGTAGGCAGAGACGTCTCCCTATGCCCTCTCTGCAGCCTGCATTGTTCCCACTGTCACAGAAAGCTCCCCAGTCTAAGATTTCTTTTTTCACTGTGAGCTTCATTGAGAAGGTCATTATTCGACAAGTATAAATCACTATGACTAAAAAAAAAAAAAAGGTCAGATTAAAGAGATTTAAAAATAAGGTACAGAGAATTAGTAAATTATTCACAATCAAACTGGGATCTCAGTCAATATGAAGAGTAAAATGAAAGTGTTATGGAGCTGGAAGATGGGCAGTGCCTAATGGGTTCTTCCACTAGACCTTGAGATGTGCCCCGAGCTTTCCCACTGCATTGACTGGATGCAGATGGGGTGATGGGAGGATGATTAGTTTCTTTCTTCAGGGCTCCAAGGGTGGACCCTTGGCTTCTGCCTGGCTTAGACCTCCAGGTCCAGCTTTAGTCCAGATAGAAAGTGGGTCCAATGTGCTGTAGATGAGCCTGTAGCACCAGTCTCCCTTACCGCACATGTATATGTCTTTCCTCCAGTGTCCTTATCTTCCTGCCATCCCTGTTGTCTCTTATCCTTAGATATCCTCATATTTTCACCCACTTTATACCCACTAACATTTACTGAGCACCTACTATGTGCTAGGCCCCATGCTAACCACAGGGAGTACAAAGCCGAGTGACATAGGATCCAGCCTAAGAAGCTCACATTCTGAGATAGACCAGCACATAAACCTGCACAAGTGGCCCAGATTAGTGCTTTGACATGGATTGTGCAAAGTGCTAGGTGAGCATTGAGGGTAGAGAAAACCTTCTACAGAAATTTGGCAACAGACATAGTCCCTGACTCTGCTGCCCCCAGGATTGGGACCCCCTCTGGCCACCACTGCCATCACATTCACCTTCATCCTTTTCACTTCACATTGTAATTGTGACCTTTCCAGACAGTGAGCAGTCTAGGCAGGGCCTGTGTTTCCTTAATAGACCCTATGTCCCTAGCCCACAGCATGGAAAGATGACTCAGAATATTTTATAAGTTCCTGTGTTCCATGACATTTGTGCTGGGCCTTGAAAGATGAGTCAGAGTTCAACAGGTGGGAGAGGGAAGAAGAAACTCATAACTCGCTGAGCTATCAGGACTTGCTGTACCCTCATCCTCACGCTCAGCTAATCAGGATGAGAGCCACAAATCAGCCAAAGGAATAAACTACTAATGGAGGAATTTCAGGCATGGGAGCAGCAGAGAAGTGTGGTAGGTGAACTTCCCATTGTCTGCCCCCATCACTGACGTTCCCTCTGATAAATTTCAGCAGTGTGTGGAAGATTGTGAGAGAGGTGGTCTAGTTGTGTCCCTGTGATGAGAAATGCTGCCATTCTTCTACCCTAGCTCCAAGGCCAGCCCTAGACACATAAATATCTATAAATTATTTGGGGGCAGTAAGGCAATGAGGTAAAGCACAGAAAGTAGTCAAAAACCTGGCTTCAGGCCCAGCACCACTACTTTCCAACTCTGGGTCCCTGGGAAAGTCACTTAATTTCCTTGAGATCCAATTCCCCACATCTGAAAGATAGAGAAAATAAGTATAACCCACTTCATGGGCTTTTGTATTAATTAAATGAGACAACATGAATTGAATGTATGTGCCTAGTACATAGTAGAAACTCAAGAAATGGGAAATGTTGACCCTGGTTTCTGTCGTATCAACACCAGTTCCAGAGCCATAATTGCTAAGAAAACTTCCTGTTCAGCCGAAATCAGAGGTGCACCTCTTCCCCGGGGATGCAGTGAGAACCAGGACTAAGTATCCTGAGTCTCTTCCAACGCAGTGAGTCAGTGATTTTCTGTGCAGCCTGGGCCCAGGCACTGCCCCTCGCACCGCCCCTCTCTGGGCCTCTATCTCTATTTATAAAACGAGGGAATTGGGCTAGATGACATTTACATTCCTTCTAATCTCCACTTGTAAGTTTTTCTGGTTATGAAGGGAATCTGCTTAAGTGGGGAAATCTGCTGTTCTCTTCCAACTGATTGCACAGTGAAAAACAAAAGCCTGAAAGTAATTCAAATGTTCTGCCGATTCGAAAGTAATTCAAATGTTCTGCCGATTCCATTAACTTCTTCTCTGGCCTTTGTCACGAACACTTACATAAATCAGGCCTCACGTACTTACTTGCTTATTTCATTATCACCATCACCTAATGTTCCCGTTTGATAAATTTTGGAGCTGCGATTTGGGGAGGGTAAACACATGGGTCAAGATTCCACAGCTACTAAGTGCCAAAGTCAGTGTTTTTTCCTCCAAGTTACGGGGCCTCTGATGGGAAAAGCCCACGTACCATCACCTTCACGCACATCAACATTCATCCATCCCGTCTAACTCCAGACCCTGGTTCCAGAGCTGGAAACAAGCCAGGGTCTCTCTCATCATAAGTTACAACCAGAACCCTCGGCATGTGCACATTATACCTGTTAGGGTGAATGATTACAGATTGGAGGCCAGCTGAGTGTCTGCATAATAGTCCCGCAATATATATTTATTAAACAAACAAATAAATGAATAAATGGACGAATGGAGGATGGATGGATGGATGGGTGGTTGGGTGGGAGCATGATGAGAGTAGGAATTTAGTCTTTTCCTTTCTGTATATTCCTTTCTGTATTTCCTTTCTGCTTCCAAAAACACATGACCCACCTACACAAACATGAAGAAAAATACTGAAGACATTGCTGTGAGCCCCTAGGAATGTTTCTGTTCTAAGGTGAAGCAAATGAGGAGCCTAGGATACAAAACTTAAGGAGGCACTGATTCTCCACGAATTTTTCCTCCCTAGGTACCTGCCTTGCCTCACCCTGCCTCCAGGATCATTTTCCCTCAGTTCTGCTCTATTCTCTCACCTCTCCCCTTCCTTCCTGGTCCACATTATTCTAACCTTGACCTATGTCTCTTTTTAGCCTAGTGTTTGTCAACCCCAGCTATACAATAGTGTCATCTGAGAGACTTTAAAAAAAAACAACACTTCTGTGGACCCAACCCAACAATTCGAATTGGAGAATTCATTGGTGGGGCCCAGGTGCCAGCATCTGTGGAAAGCCCTCCACCCCAACTTGCTGTCAGTGCGGACAGCCACCGCTCTGCCCCTCCTGTTGGGTGACCCAGTTATGAGCTATTTTCTGTAGCATAATTCTCACCTTTTCCACCATCTGTAACAGATGTTCTGGAACAGGCTTCCCTCTGCTCCCACCAAGCTCTTCCAGGGTTGATTAGTGAACCATCTCTTTCCCTTTTTACTCATACTCCCTGTGCTCTGGGATGAAGACAAGTCCACAGAGGCCAGAAGCAAGAATAATAACATAAAACATAACAGTTAGCATTTATTTAAGGCCACAGTCTGCCAGAGGCATGCTGAACTCCTGATAGCTCTTTTCCTTACTGTCACGTTAACCCTGTGAAGCAGCTTTCATATTTAACCCCCACTTTGGAAATGGGGTAAGAGAGGCACAGAGAGGTGAAGGAAATGGCCCAAGATCACTGGTCTGAGAAGCAGAAGAGTTGGAATTCCAGTGCGGAAGCGGGCCCCCAGGCCTAGACCTTTCACTGCTGAGCCTGGTCTCTGTCATCAAGATATTGTTCTAGTCACATCATGTCACCAGGAGTCTTAGACACCATGGGTGAGTTCCTCCTCTTGGCTCTAAATATGGCATGGCAAGTCTCCTCCCTGGACCCTCCATGAGCCAGCCGTGCCTGGCTCTATCTGAACCCTAGACTGGTGCAGCTGAGGTCACCGACTGGAATCTCTTTTGGGCACACAGATGACCTCATTTCATCCTCTTTGCAGTCCCAGGACATGGATTATTATCTCCCATTTTACTGAGCATATGAGGTTATATAACTTACTCAAGGCCACACAACTGATCAGTAGTTGAAATTCTGACCCATATCTCTAAGTAGAGTCCAGCCTTTTCCTTCCACCTCAGAGGAGAAAAGTTACTATGGGTGACTGATGGAGACTAGTGGAGAAGGTGAGAATTCAGCTGAGACGTGAAGACAAGGTAGACTGCAGGTACGTGGCAGGAAGCAGGGAGGGCGTTTCAAACAGGAGGAACAGTGCAAGCAATGGCATGGAAATGGGACCCAGTGGGACTCAATGGAGCATTAGAGACATGGTGAATAGCACACTTAAGCTGGAGCAGGTAATTTATATAGTGCCGCAGTGACTGTGAGATTGGAGGGTACAGTAAGGCATTTTTGGAAGGTTATTGAAAGCCCAGCTAAGAAGCTTGGGCTTTATTATGTAGGCATCAGGGAACCATTGAGCAGACAAGCGATGTGTACAAAGCCATGTTAATAGAGTAGAAATCATCACAATGAACTGGACAGGGCAGCAAGGAGTGAGCCAGGATGCAGGTTTGGAGGTGATTGCAATGGGCCACGTGAGAGGTCAAGAGACACAGACTTGGGATGATGGCTGGGAAAATAAGAAATGGGGGAGAGATATGAGAGATCTTACAGAAAACTCAGTAGGACTTGTCTACTGATTAGCTGCAGGGATTAAAGGAATGGCACGCATCAAAGATGACTCATTAGCCATCAGGTCTGCGGCCAGGACAGGAGCTGCATAGATAACATCCATGGTCCCTGCTGCTATAAAGGGTACTGTGCAGAAGGGGGTCCTCATAGGTAAACAGGTAGTTCAGCTCAGGTGATAGCTGCAATCGCAGGGTCATCCCAGGCACCGTTTCAACATTGGAGCGCCTTGGTTCCCATGGCAAAGACCTAGCCAATGAGGACAATTTCAAACTCACTGTATGTGACCCAGCCATGTGACACCAAGGAGGAAGGGATCACCTCCGCAATGGAGTGACAAGGAGGGGATCCTTTGGCCATACTGATGATTAGGGAGAGAGAACAACATGTACAAAGGCATAGAGGTGTTCCATGACATGGCATGGTTTAAACTCCAAGATCAGGAAGCTGAATAAATCAGAGAAGGGCAGAACAGAAGTTGAGGAGTCCAGAGGAAGCAGCTTCAGGGAAAAGAACATGAGTGCAGTAGTTAAAAGCGCAGATTTTAGAATCAAAGGGACATGAATTTGTTCCTAGTTATGGAATATCAGAAAGTCACTCTACCTCTCTCTCTGAGCCTAGTTTTCTCATCTACAAAATGTGAATTGTATTACTTACAGCCCAGTATTCTTGAAAGGATTAAATAAGAACATATAGATAGGGCACTTAGCATGTACTCATAAATAACAGTTGAAGTTATTCTTATAATCATGGTTGGGTTTAGGTATCACTGACATGTCAGTGAGAATACCCATCAGGCAGTTAAATATGGGAGAACTGGAACGCAACTCAAGTTCAAAGCAAGAGGAGGTGATCGTCAAAGCCCTGAGACCACATAAATCCATCAAGGGGCCTAGATGGCAAGAAAAGGACAGTGTCTAAGGACTGAGTCTCTGAGATCATGTAAACAAGTTTACTTGGTTCAGGGAAGACTAAGAGCTGACCACTGAGTGAGAGGTTCGGAGCAGGTATGTGTGATCTCATAGAAGCCAAAGGAGATGATAACTCAAAAAGTAGGTCGGAATCAAATACTTGACAAAGAAGTTTCTATGTGACCTTTGAGAGAATGATTTCTGTGGAATGACTAGAACTAACAAAGTTGTAGAAGATTAGGAGAGCAGACAGGAGAGAGCCTGTGGAGGAAGCCAATTTGGGAAAAGCCAGTGACCTGGGGCTCCACTCTAAGGTCCATTCTATAAATAATTCTGTTTGGGGCAGGGAGGCCACAGATGAGGATATTAGACATGATTTCTAAATTTCTTTCTAACTCTCAGATTCTAAGCAGCAGTCTGGGACGTGGGGCATTGTGGGGAGACAATTAGAGAAGATGTGCTAGCCTGGGACGTGGGGCACTGTGGGGAGACAGTTAGAGAAGATGTGCTAGCCTGGGACATGGGGCATTGTGGGGAGACAATTAGAGAAGATGTGCTAGAGACATAGCTAGGCCTATACCGTTGCCTTCCTCCCCTCTCTCTAGCCCACTGCTGCTTCCTGGTGGGAGGAATGAGTGGCAGGCAGCCTCTGAGTTGGCCCCCAACGATCTCCGCTTTCTGTATTCATGCTTTTGTGTAATCCTCTCTCCTTGAGTGTGGGGGGCTGGCTCTTAGTACCCACTTCTATTGAATAAAATAGGACTAAAGTGATTGATGCCCCTTCTGAGATTACAAAGAGACTCAAAGAGTCTGTGAGTTACAGAGATTGTGGCCTTCATCTTTCATGTTCTCTCAAGTTTCCTCACTCACACCAAGGAAAGCCAGTTATTGTGTGGTGAGCTGCCCTGTGGAGAAGCCCCCAGGGCAAAGAACTGAGGGAGGCCCCTGCCAGCAGCGAGTGAGGAGTCCAGTCGTCCATGAGAACCTGCATCCTACCAACAGGCATCCCCCCAGCTGAACTTTCAGATGGGATTGCAGACCTGGCAGACACCGCGTGGCCATGCCAGAGACCTTGAGGCAGGGGCACCCACCTAAGCTGCATGTGGAGTCCACAAAAACCATAAGATAATAAATGTTTGTTTTTTTAAACCACTACACGTAGGGGGTAATCTGTACACAATATATCACCGCAAACTACATGATGTAAACAGAACAACTGAGCTACGTTTTAAAGAAGAGGCAGCATTAACTAGAAGAAGAACAGACAAAAGGGGGACAAACGTTCCAGGGAGGAGTGGCATGTGCCAGTCTCAGGCTTGGGTCTCAGTGTGCCATGATCTTGGAGCCCAGCACAGAGCCCAGCACTGAATTGGTCCTCTGCGCTGGCTTAATGAAGTTCATCATGGAAAACTCATTATCATCACCTCCCCACAATCCTTAGAAATATTGTATTGTGTTCAGCTCTCATTTACCCAAACTCACTGCATTATTCCAGTTCATAAATACTTTGCCAAGTCTCTTAGGATTTTCAGGAATGCATGCCAGGCTTGCTGATTTGCATGCACAGAGACATACAAGAATCATTTTGTCAGGAGCCGTTGTGGTATGTTCTTTCTGCACCTCGTCCTCGATCTTTCTTCTGCAGGCAGACTTAACTAATGGGCTAGGTGTCTTAGTCCTGGGAGAGCTAGCATTAATATCCTACCCCACTTCATTTATAAGAACTAGTCTCATGGTCTCTTCATGTTGTCTTTGCCTTGCTGACATATTTGCTGAAATCCTGCCAAACAATTTTTCACCCAGGATGCAATTTCTCTTTGAGCCTCGAATCCACAAGCAGAACTAGGGTGATCTCCCTCTGGGATAGATCAGTAAATCTCACCACATCCGTTTTCTTCCTCATCCATTGTTTATATCAAGACTCCTCAGCCTTCTTTGCAGTTAAGCTGGGGCTTGGGTGACTGGTCAATGAACTATGAATGGAAAGGCTGTGTTGTCCCGCCTGTCGGGGAGCAGTAACACATGGGAGTGGATTCTTCGTGGCCTCTGTTCCCCTGCTGAGCTGCTCACGGAGACCAGGCATTGAGATGGAAGTATCACAAGATGGAAACAGCCTGGATTGCTGAGTTACCATGTGGAGAACAGCCACGCTGCCCTGGACTTTGCGTGGGCAAGAAACAGACATTTGCCATGTAAAGTCACAGAAATTTGAGGGTTTATTTTACTGCAGCATAGCCCGGCTTATATGGACTAAGGGATCCTGGCGCTCACTGCCCTAGTCCTCTCCTTGCTATGTGGTTAACTAGCCAATTGCCATAGAAAGCAGCTCTGGGCTAAAAATCTCTGGAAATGTAGTCTGAGCCATCCCTGGTGAATGAGTGGTTGCTGCTGATGAAAGTCTGTATCCTTCAGAAAGGTGAAAAGACCTTCAGATAAATATGTGTACACGAGGAGTGGGGAGGGAAGTAATTAGCTTCAGGGATGGCTGGAACTAGTCACTCCCGCACTGGGAGGTCTCTCTCAGACCGTTTTCATTCTCTGCTTCTCTCTGGTGTGGGCATCACTCAGTTTTTCTGCAGTTGCAACACGTGCTTTCTGCAGCCTGGGGCCTGTTCTTATAGGTACTGAGTGGCTTGAAACCACAGATATTTCTTCTTTCACAGTTCTGGGCCAAAATCAAGGTGTTGGCAGGACCACGCCCCCTCTGGGGGCTCTAGGGGAGCACTTGTTGTTTCCTCTTTCAGTTTTTGGTGGCTGCTGGCAGTCCTTGGCTCCTGGTCCCATGACTCCAATCTCTCCCTCAGTGGTCACAATGCCTTTCCTTCTTCCATCTGTAGTCAAGCCTCCCTCCTACAAAGATACTGGAGATTGGGTTTAAGGGGGTCCACCTGGATAGTCCAAGTTAATATCTCCATCTCAAGAGCCTTCAGTTAATCACACCTGCAAAAGCTTTGCCAATATGGAATAATTTACAGGTTCTGATACCTTTGGGGAGGAGGCATCCTTTAGCCTCCCACACCTGGCTAAGAGAAGAGGAGCTGTCTGTTGCCAGAACAATGAGAAGTTGAACAGAATAAAAAGTAATGAAGTTCCATAACCATTCCCCTCCTCAGTGTCTGTCACTGGGGGCCAGGCCCCGGGTTTGGGAGGGAATCACCTCTGCTGGCTCGGGTATCTGGGCAGGCAAGGAGCCGAGGTACTCTCCTCTTAGTGCTCACTGTGTTCCAGAAGCACTTTGGAGTCTGAGCAGGATCAGAATCCTTTGATTAAATGCCTTTCTGAGCCTCAGTTTCTTCAGGTATGAATAAGGATTAGAATAGGACTTGTTTCATAGCTTTGTTGCAATATTTAAATAAAAGAATTCATGTAAATGCATAGTGCCTGTCACACAGTAACCTCTCAGAAGTCTTCATGGAAAGGGAAAGGCCCCAATAGAAGCAGCCTGTGTTGGAGGAACTAGAATAATGGATAAGACAGAAAATCTGAGTGCTACACACACACACACACACACACACACACACAACGGCACTAAATGAAACCACAGAGATCAGAAGGGGATCATACCTGCCAGGGATCTGTAGACATCAAGGATGCTGGTAGGATTGTTCTTAAGGTAAAGGCCATAGAGCAGGGGTGGCGTCATCAGTGAGCGTTCTTGCTCCTGGTTGGAGAATGGTGTGGTGAGGGTGCAGGTTAAGACACAAGTGAGGGAGGGCTGTAGCTTGGATGAAGGTGGTGGCAGAGTCAAGAGAGAGAAGTGGACAGATTCAAATTCTACTTAAGAGGTAAAAATCAACAAAACGTGGAGGCGGATTAGATCACAGCATAAGATGCAGAGATATCAAGATATAACTCCCAGGTTCTCATCTGAGGGGACAGTGGTGTCAGTGGTGACATTGGTGGAATAAGTGACACACGAAAAGCACCAGGTGTGGTAAGAGGGGTGGGAGTAAAGGGGAAGGTGATAGAAGGCAGCCACGTGGAGAAGAGAAGTGGGGACCTGGAGAGACAGAGGGATCTTTCAAAGACGGGTGGAGATAGGAGTTTCTGTCATCAGCTTAAAATTGGCTTTCAAAGATGTCGAAGATATGGAAGAGAGCATCTAGAGAAAAAACAAAAGGAGAAAATCTATCTCAGTTTCGCAAACACCTTTCTCATGCCAAGTCCATCTACATCAAAGACGAGTAAGACACCGTGCCTGGGATCTGTTAGATAATTAGTTACAGTGTGACAAACAGAGTAACAGACACCTGCCAAGGTCAAGGGGAGAGTGATGATCTCTGTGAGGCAGTAGAGGCAGGTGGGGGCCGTCAGCCTTGACCCATGGCCAGCACAGGAGCCCCTCACTCATGGGGCAATATCTTGTCTTCCTTAACTTCTGCCACTCCCCCTCAGTCTTCAGCCAGCCCGGAGATGGGGGTTCTCCTGATCTTCCACCCAGTCTTTGCAAACACAAAGTCCATTCTTTCACGTCCCGTGGCTCTGTCCCTGATAAGGAAATCCCCTTCTCAGCCTCCCCAGGCCACCCAAACTTTGCAGAGTTGCAAAACTTTTGACTGCAGCAGGCATCATGGAACAGGGCAAGTAATCAACCCGCTGCATCTCGCAGCTGTCTCATTAGTAATGAAATCCTTTTATTACCAGGGATTTGCTTAAAACATGTTATTAAACAGATCAAAATGAGCAATAGCAATGAAAGTTGTTAAAATGCAAGACATATGAGAGAACAGCTTTCCCCCCCCCCCAGAAATAAGAGAAATTGGAAAGTTCCAATTGGCACGATATTGTGTGGGAGGAAAATGAGAGTGACATTGCCGCGAGGAAGGAGGGGACACGGGGACGATGGCTCCTGCCTAAAAAGGTGCTGCTTACCTAGGAGGAAGCCGGGGTGCCGAAAAGAACAGCCCCTGGTGTGACCCAAAAGAAAGGCCACAGGAGCTGTGGGTAGGGATGGATGCGGAGCCCTGGAGGACCCAGACAAAGACAGGCTTCGGTCTTGTCACTGTAGCAGAGTAACGGTGGCTAATAGATGTTGAGTGTATACCAGGTGTTCCCGTTTTACCGCGTTCTTCACTTCCACGTCTTAACCCTTACAACGGCCTATGAAATAAGTAATGTTGTCACTCCCATTTTACAGACAAGGAAACGGAGCCTCCGAGAGGTTCCTACCTTGCCCAACTCACCCAGCTAGTAAAGGCTGGAACTGGGGTTTGGAATTTGAACCCCTATGTATCAGACTTCTGAGCACATTCTCCTGACCATTGTACTCTGGGGGATGTGGGCCCTGCCCTCCAGGGATCTACAGTGGCACTGGGGGTCTGAGTAAGATTTCTGGATTCGAATGCAAGCCACCCAGTGATCTAAGGAGTGTAGGGCTCAGCAAGGGGCAGGGTCTCAGATTCAGTCCTTAGGGTCTCAGATTTGGCTGGGCATTTTCTCAGGACTGAGTCCACAGGCATGAGAGAGCAGAGAGCCTCGTAGAAAGGAGCCTCCCTTGAACAGAGACAACTGAGCGACAAGTCCTTCTTTCAAGGTCAGTGATCTGCCCTTGGCGGAACAGATACAGCAGGGCGTGCATCTTGAACACACCCACGTGTCAGTTGTCCTCCCCTGCCCTTGGGCTGGGACAGGTGGGGAAACTCGGCTTATTAAAGTGTAATTTGGAATTTTAGTTTCTCAAGTGTGAATGGCACCTGGAAGTTGATACCTCCCTCCAACACTGTAATTCCTCTCGTAACACCCCTGACAGACAGTTTGAATAAAGGAGTCTCTGTGTTGCGGGGGCCACTCATTCCCCTTGTGAGTAGTGCTGACTTATTAGAACATTACTTCTATGAAAGCCGAAATATGTCTGGCTGACACTTTTACCAATTAACATTGATTCTGTCCATTAGCCTTACAAAAATCATTCTTCAGTGTGAAAATTGGATGTTCGCAAAGGCCGGTCGTATTTCTCCTTCAGCCCCTGCTCCACAGGGCAGCCATCCTTCCGTGTCTTGGATTTCAGTGCTCTTAGTGTCAGGTCACTTTTCTTGGGACATGGACCACTTTGTCAAGGCCTCGCTTCAAAGGTGGTGGCCAGATGTGAGCATCACACTCCAGGCTCTGCCAGGCAAGACAAGTCCAGCAGGCCCATGAAGTCCTTCCTCCTAGAACTTCTGCTTTTCATAATGCACAGTCGGCTTCCATTCCTAACAGCCGCACTGCTCTCTGGCTCATGTCTAACTCTCTCTGGAGTACACAGTCTTTCCCCACCGCAGGTCCTGCTAGATCACACCATTCCCTTCTAATCCCTGTGCAGTTGGTTTCTGGACCCGATTAACGTCTGCTAAATGAGTTGATCCTTTGTTCCAGTTTATGGCAATTGTTTTGGGTCCTGATTCCGTCATCTGATGTAATCCCCATCCCTGCCCCTGTCTTGTCATCTGCAAATTTGATGAGCAAAACGTCATTGTATTGTTCAGAGTCATTCACAGAAACGTGGGATTTGTCAGGCCAAGAACAGAGGCGCAGGGTGGGCCCCGTTGCTGCCTAAACTGACTGTCTCCAGAAGTCTAGGTGTTGAGACGTGGAGGAATTGACCCACTGCGTCAAACTCACAAAAGGGCAGCACCGGAGTCCAAAGGCCAATTTACTATTGATATTGGGATGTGCGTCTGCCATGAAGTCCGCAATTGCCAGTCACTCGGTGGCAATTTCCTATGCATCCATTTCATCACATCAGCAACCTGTCAAGGCCTGTCAAGGACTCTCTGTTCTCTGAAGTAGAGGCTGCACATACTGTTTTCAAATGGCAAAGAAGTGACTATGCTTAAGGAATATTTCCATGAAGACAAGTTAGCATGCATGGTTTTCCTGTTCTGATACATACATCCAGGGCACGAAGGCAATTCCGGCGTGGCCTCACCCTCAAGCTGCCTAATGACAGAAAAAGATACACAGTCAAGTAACTGAATCTGTGTGGGAAGAGTTGTCGTAGAGGGGAGGACAAATTGCTGGGGGACCCTGCATGGGAGAGGCTCACCCCGCAGAAGGCGCTTGTAACAACGTCACCAAAAGATAGGACATTTGAGCCAGGTTTTGAAGGAGGAATGGGAGCTTGCTCGGGGGAGAAGAGGGTAGATACTCTAGGCGCGGAGAACCCAGGTACAGAAAGAGACAAGACGTGGCAAGTCTGAGAAGCAGCAAGAACTCTGGGATAGGGGGCAGGTAGAAAACGAGGCTCAGAAAACAATTTGTCCTCATCTATGTCAGCACCCATTGAGCTGCTAACATGTACTGCATATCGTTGACCTCCGGGGGTGAAAGTGGTGCAGGCCGCCCTGGCCGCATGGCGCAGCTGGTTGGAGTGTTGTCCTGCACAGCAGAAGGCTGTGGCTTTGTTCCCAGTCAGGGCACGTACCTAGGTCACGGGTTCAATCCCCTGTCAGCGTATGTACGGGAGGCAACCGATCATCATTTCTTTCTAACGTCAATGTTTCTCTCTCTCCCCCTTCCTCTTTCCCTAAAAATCAGTACACATGTCCTCAGGTGAGGATCAAAAAACACACGAACGACAAACCGTATCATGGCACTCAGCTGCTCACAACCTTTTGGTGGCTTCTCACCTCATTCCTCGTGAAAGACAAAGTCTTCACAAAGGCCTGTAAGGGCCCCCATGGTCTGCCCCTGCTACCCCCTTGCCTTCATCTCCTGCTCCTCTTCCTCTCGCTCTCCCTGCTCCCACCACACAGGCCAGCTTGCTCCTCCTTGAACTTGCTAGCACATTCCTGCCTCAGGGTCTTTCCATGTGCTGTTTTGTCCGCCGATGAGTCTTCCTGCAGAGAGCCACATGGCTCACTGCCTTGTCTCCATCCGTCTCTGCTCAAATGTCACCTTATCAGTGGGGCCTCACCTGACCAGCCTTGATAAAAGAGGGAGCACCTTCACCGTGGCGCTCTCTGCACCCCCTTAATCTGCCTTATTTTTCAATATAGCGCTTACTGTCATCTGGCCGTGCATTTACTTATTTATTTCTTCACTATGTCTTCTTCCCTCAGTAAAACAGAAATTCGGTAGGGCTGTTTTGTTCTCTGTGTTGCATCTATAATCTCAATAGTGCCTAGAACATGATAGGCACTCAATAATATCTGTTGAATAAATGATTGAATAAATAAATAATTAAAGATTTCATTTGCCTCCAAATTGCCTGAGGAGCATTTAAAACTATAGATTTCTTAGCATACAGATTCTCAGGCCCAGGAGAGACCTAGCTGGGGCAGACTCTCCAGGCGCACCAACCTCTCTGGGTTTTCCTCATCTGTAAAAGAGAGACCGTTCCTCATAGCTCTCAGGGCTGTGGTTCAAGGTAAGAAGATCTCTTAAAATAAATAAAAGGGCTTAGCGCCCTGTCAGGCATATAGAAGCTGCTTAACCCGTGGGAGACTCCTCCTATATCAGTGAAAGATTGACTCAGGGGCTGAACTTTGAGGCTAGAACCCTGTTCACTGGCATCCCAGTTGTGGCTCCACCCACAGGCCCATGTCATTGTGCACTCACAGGGTCTGAATCTACTCTGCTGAGGGAAATCCATCCCCCATCCATCCTCTCTTTTTTCCAGCATCTGAAACATTTCCTAGCACCTGCATGTCTGGCCAATTCTACCTCAATGCCCTATGGACCCCGTTTCAAATCAGTTCCACAGGATCTAAGGATATATTGACCTTTTTCCTAGGTATCCTTTCTGGCAGGGACCAGGTCTGCCCATAGTCAGTGCTCCTTAGCTCTCCTTTGAAGTTTCAGAGCCACTCCCTCTCATGGATCTTGAATCCCATCCCCTCCCGACCTTGGTCTGTTGGCACCGGAGCTCCACTAGTGCCACTTATGGAGGTGCCCCTGGCAGCAACCTGACTAAAATCTGAGGGAAGAGAAGATGGCGGGAACTCTCCCGCATGGGAAGCAGAGCCAGAAGCCCCAGTGTGCTTCTGCCCTAACAGCAGCTGCCCAGCATTCCTCGGCCCCACTCTGACTTGTTACAGGCACCCCGGCACCTGACCCCACCACTCACTCAGCCCCGCTGGCTGCAGTTTTCCAAAAAGTAGATCCTGCAGGCAGGAAGCATTTGAGCTGGCTCAGCCCCTGCACCATCCCATCTGATTTGGCTCCAGCTTCAAAAGAGGCAGGGAGGGTCATCTTTGGCTGATGGGAGACTTCTTCCCATGTGTTCTTTCTGGTCCCACTTCTCATGGGGCTCAGGCTATTGTTTGGGGCTCCCACTCTGCCAGCGGCATGATCACCTCTCCGCCTCTCCCCATGACCTCCACATGGGAGAACACAGGGGTCTCTTCCTGAAGCAACCCCTCCTCTCCAACAGCCACTCCCATGCCCCAGTCAAATAAACACACAGTCGCTTTAGCTTTTTGTTTTCAATTTCCGATTCATTTCAGAGGCTTTGGAACTAATCTTCCCAGAGCCCTAAAGCACAATCTCTGAGGATTAAAGCTCCCCACCAGACCTCATTCCCACAAAGAGGAAACACACTGCTTTGATATTTGTTTTCTCTACCATTTATGTTCACCCTCTTCCCATCAAAAACAAATCCTAAAGCATATTTATAGTTTGCAAGAGCTTTGCACATGCGTCATATCATTTGATTCCCCCCACTTGTGATGATGCCCATTTTACAGGTGAAGCAAGCAAAGTGCAGGGAATGTAAATACACAAGTAGGTCGCAGGGACAAGTTTGACAGAGTCAAGATATGCAAGCCACATCTGGAGGAGGAAGGGAAGGTTTTTAAAAAGGTTTTATTTATTTTTTTATCTATTTTTAGAGAGAGGGGAAGGGAGGGAGAAAGAGAGGGAGAGAAACATCAATGTGTGGTTGCCCCTCACACGCCCCCTCCTGGGGACCTGGCCCGAAACCCAGGCATGTGGCCTGCCTGGGAATTGAAATGGTGACCCTTTGGTTCACAGGCCAGCACTCAACCCACTGAGCCACACCAGCCAGGGCAGAGGGGAAGGTTTTAATAAGATTGCTATCAGGTCTCAAAAAGGCCATCCTTTTTGTTGTATTTTTTTAGTTGTTTATTGTGCAACGTATGGTATGGCCCCTCCCTGTGAGCCTCTTGCATTTAGTGATGCTTGCTTCCTGCTTTCTCTCTCTCTCTTTCTCTGTCTGTCTGTCTGTCTCTCTCTCTCACACTCACACACACACACAGTCAGGAACTTGTTCAAGTGGCCGGCTCCTAAATAGAAAGCTGAGAGACTCTCCCAAGCCCTGCTTTCCTAGTCTACCGCGCTGTGCTAAAGAGAGGATCCCAGTGGGTATTCTGGGAACTGGCTACTTCCTGGGGATGGATTTCCCGACATGACTCAAAAGATCTGCCTTGTACCTTCTGAGCTTCTCCAGCTGGATGGCACGGAATCCCTCACACCTCTCCTGCCAACCTGTTTGCAGAAAAGGGCAGGGTCTCAGAGTGGCATTTCCCTGCCTCGGTCTGATTGCTAAGGAGCCTGAGCTCCTCCTCCTGTCTGCCTTCCCCCAGCGGGCAGGAGAGCTGTCCTAGTAAAAGCCTTGTGCTCGCATTTCCTTTTCCCTGAGGTTGACTTTCTTTAGTCAAAATCCACACATTCTCTGGCTGATTTGTTGGAAAGCCCATGCGGCACGCATGCTTAGCTGCTCATATTGCCCATACTACCAGGCTGCCCATTTGGGATTTTGTTCTTTGGCAGAAAAGGTCATTGTGGAGCCCTGTGGGTGGGAGCACATGCTGAAATTGTGCTCACTTCAGTCCAGGAAGCTCATCCTGGTTGGATTTGCGTGCATGGTGGGCTCCCTGTTTTGCCTCCTGTAGGTTTCTGGGACTGAGCATCCCATCAGCCGTCCCCAGAGCAGATGCCGTGGGGGATGCTGTCTCACTTCACTTATGTCATCTGTAGGGGCTGGTATATATAATAGTCCTCTTCACATCAACATCACTGGGCATCATTTCTGGTCCCTCATTGCTCCAGGATCTTGGTATTGGAAATCAAGACCTCCTTGGGAGACAGTGCTGCAGAGATCTGATTAATTCAATTGGAATGAGGTCCATGGGATCAAAAGTGAGGGGACTTAGGGACAACCAGGTACCCTTTCATGATGACAGGCACCCCCATGTGCCTTGTGCAAAGAATATGCTCACAAGATGGATCATAGAAGAGACATAAAATCAATAACAACAACAATGGCAAAAATCACGTTCTAGTGGAAAGAACATTGGCTTCAGCACCAGGCAACTCTGAACTAGAATATCACATCTAACTCTTAAAAAATCCTTACCTGCGGATATAGTTATTGATTTTTAGAGAGAGAGATGGGGGAGGGTGTTGGAGAGAGAGAGAGAGACATCGATTGCCTGCCTCCCATACACATCCCAGCCAGGAATTAAATCCACAACCTTTTGGTATACGGAACGACATTCCAACCAACTGAACCACCCAGCCAGGACAGACCTGCCTCTTATTAGCCAAGAGATCCCAGGCGAATTGTGTGGTCCCTCTGGCCTATCTCCCCAGCTGCAACATGGGGCAATGGTTCCTACACTACAGGGACGTTACGAGGAATACGTGACATAACACAAGTGGAGTGCCCAGCACAGAGCATGGCATGCGCTGAGTATTCGGTTAAAGCATCTTCCTGTGCGTTTTGTCATTTGACCTTCACAACAGCCTTGGGAAGAGACCAAGCAAGCTGGAGTTACTCCCAATTATAACACGGGAAGCTTTAAGGAGGTAAAGTGACTTGTCTGCGGTCACACAGGGCCAGCAGAGGAAGAGCAAGGACTTGACTCATCTAATTCTTACCCCTGGATTCTTTCCAATTAGGCAGCTCAGGCTCCTCCATTGTCTACCTAAAGCACCAGCTTATTCTCACAGTGGAGTCATGGACCAGGGACATCCTCTGCTTTGAACCTTCCATGTGTCAGGTCCACCACTCCTGGGACAGGGGGTTCTGTGGCAGGCTCTTGCTGATGGTCCTGAGATCTTCTTCTCAGCTATTTGGGACTTTTGGTTGGGACACTTAACCACCCTTTGATATTTTGGTTCCCTGGGGTCTTTTTCATTTGATCCCAGTATTTGAGTCCCCACCAGGGAAAGTGGTCTTCAATGGGAAGGAGCAGGCCTCTGTCATCTGCACCTCCAGTCTCCTTTTCTCCATCCTCAAGAATAGGAAGGGTGTGAAATTGTGTCTGGACAGTTTAAGTCTAGGTAAATGTCACCTAAGAAGGAGAGGTTCACCAGTGTTATGAACTAAGTGTTTGTACCTTCCTATTCATATGTTAAAGTCCTAATACGAGGGGATTTGACAGTAGGGACTTTGGGTGGTGTTAAGTTTAGATGAGGTCATGAGTGAGGGGCCCCATGATGGGACTGGTTTCTTTATAAGAAAAGGAAGAGACCAGGGTTCACTCTCTTTCTGCCATGTGAGGACACAGTGAGAAGGCTACAAGCCAGGAAGAGAGCTCTTGCCAGGAACCAAATTTGCCAGCACCTTGATCTTGGACTTCTTGACCTCCAGAATCGTGAAAGATAAAAGTTGTCTTAGCCGCCCAGTATTTTGGTAGAGCAGCCAGAGCTTACTAAGACAACCAGAGAGAACGTTGCCTCCCCAGACTGTCCACTGCCCAGTACCCTGGCCCTCACCCAGGGCCTCTTGTGGAAAGTCTGCCATGGTGAAGGATCCTGAGCTCAGGAGGAGGAGAGAGGGTGGAGGAAGAAAGCCAGCAGATGCTTCATCACCAGTGAGGAAAGTTAAAGATATTGGCCAAAGAAGCAATGTTCAAATAGAGGGGTAAGATGAAGCTTTAAATGGGGAAAGAGTTAAGAAGTGAAAGGCGCAAAGGGTCAACAGCAAGTCGGGAAGTACACAGTGAGGGGGGTGAAGTCAAGTCACTCAGTACCACAGCTGAGAAAGGCTCTCCTTATTGCTCTGACCCCTTTAATGCTGTGTTACAAATTGCCCCCACACCTAGCGAGCATAAAACAACCATTTATTATGCTTATGGATTTTGGGAGTCAGGAATTCAGATAGGGTGCAGCAGGAAGGCTTGTCTCTGATCCTTGATGTCAGGACCATCGGTTGGAAGCCTTCAGGACTAGAAGTTAGAATCATCTGAAGGCTCATTCACTGGCAGTACACGCTGGGGAGACTCAAACAGCTGGCCCTTCGGGTTCCATGGACATTTCTGTCTTCTCCATGTTCTGCCTCCAACCTGGCGGCTTTAAGGTAGCCAGACGTTTTACATGTCTGCTCAGGGACCCCAACATGATGTTGACAGCAGGTGGAAACCATGTCACTTTTTATGACCTGGGCTCAGAAGTCCTGCAATGCCCTCCCATCCTGTCCTACTAATCAAGGATGTTACAAAGGTCCATCAGATTCAAGAAGGGTGAACATAGATACCACTTCTTTTAATTGATTGATTTTAGAGAGAGAGAGAGAAAGGTTGATATGTTGTTTCACTTATTTGTACATTGATTGATTGATTCTTGTATGTGCCCTGACCAGGGATCGAACCCATAACCTTGGTGTGTTGGGAAAATGCTCTAAGCAACCGAGCTGCCTGGCCAGGGCCTAGACCTCACTTCTTGATGGAGCAATGCCAATGCCACAGTGTAAGGAGAGTGTGTGGAACGGTATACTTTTCCGTGAAGCTGTCTTGGAAAATATAATCGGCACCTTGTCCAAGGTCCCTTCTCTATGACACCTTCTCCTGCTGCGATGGGCAGCTTGGGTGCAAGCCTAAAAGCTCAGGCAGTGGGTCTCCCCTTGAAAGGATGGGGCTAGAGATGAGAAGACCCAAGGCCGAGACAAGGGGGGTCCTTGTCATATTTTTTAGAGAAGAATGAAGCAGTCCCTGGAGACCTAGCTGTAAAAGAGAAGAGCTATTCACTCCTGTGTCAGCCATGTTGCTGTTTCATTTTGTGGTGGTTCTTACCGATGGTGGAAGTCTCATCTTTGTCGATTTTCCTTAGTTTTTGGTAAAAATATTTCTGAAAATTAAGCCCCTGTCAGCGATGCTAAGAAAAACCAAAGGAAGGCTCTGAATTTATTCACGTCTGAGTCAGAGACAAGGAGGGGCCGTATCCCTGACAGGGCAGGCTTGAAGGAGGGCAGTATCAGCAGTTGGGGGCGTGGCAAACCCAGGGCTGAAAAGATGCATCGCCCCTCCCACTCTAACTCTCTCTGGACAGCTTGTCTTAGCTCAGCCATTGAGCGTTTTTTGTTGTTGTTGGTTTTTTTTTCTTTAGTGAGATTCTTTTACAGATAGCTGCAGGGGAGGATCAGAGTGGGAACACCTCAAGGGAGAGGTGAAATGCCCAAGGGGTACAGCCACTGCACTTGAGCAACCATCATCCTCACACCTGAATATTTCTCAAGGGAGTTCGTAGAGTTCATCCTCTGTATGTCATACACTTCCACCCTCTGTGTGTCTTCCCTGACCTGCCCTAGATACCACCTTTGAGCCTCCGGCATCCTTCCTGCTCTACTGAACTCCCAAAGAGTGTTCTTTCCCCAAAGGGAGTTCCCCGAAGGAACACCAGCATAAAGGAACATGCAGACTCACTAGGCAACAGCAAAAGGTCTTCCTTCACACTCCATCACCAGAAACAGATGCCCACTCGGAAGGTCCTTGCGCAGACCCATTATCCAGCTGAGCTGTAGTGTTCCCCATTGCACCTGGTACACAGGACACGCACAGTGTTTGCTGAACCGTGTAAGCACGGGAAATGCTCAGTCCATAAAACACTGGAAATGAACATATTTGCCACCCACAGCATTTCCCACCAAGCAAAGAGTATTCTAGTTGTAAATATTTCTCCTTATTATTCATTAATAGAGTATACAAGGTTCTCAAGGACTTGAAGCCCAATTCTGTTCTTGTACTGTGCAGATAGAAATACTATAGTTGGACCTTGAAAGTTATAGTCCATTTTTTATTTGTCATCCATTTATTCACTCCAAAATAACCATTGATTATTGCGCTGGGCTTGGCCTTGAAGATAAGTAGATAAGAGTCCCTGCCCTTGAGGAACTGATGTTCCTAGTGGGAAAACAATGAAATAAAGAAACATTTTAGTGGCTGTTAGAAGAGAGAATACTGGGAGCTAGTAGTGAGGCATGTAACAGGAAAATAATCTAGATTTGAGGAAGGAGTTATCAAAGAAGGCTTCCTGGAGGAGGTGACACCTGAGCTGACTTTCGAGCCATGAGTAAGAGTTGGTCAGGAGAATATGAGAGGGTGGGAAACACATGCGCAAGTAGCAAGGCACGGGACAGTATGGTGCCTCCAAGGAGCAGAGAGGAGCTGAGTTCCTGGACAGAATGTGAGGGAGTACAAGGACAAGGAGATGAGGCAGGAGAGAAAGGGAGAGTGAAGAGGCTTAAATGCTCTCCTGAAGAGTTTGGTTTTTCTCCAGAATTATACAATCATAAAACTAGCTTAAAATTTGGAATGTATTCAATAATTCACATAAAGTTAGTATACTATGCTATACTTGCTATCTGTTGACTACTAATTGGATATCTTGGAATTATGGGCAATTAAAGATAAAAGGCCCTTTAGGAATTATCATGCCCAAACCTCTCATTACAGCGAACTCCAGGAGGGAGAGATGATTTCCCAGAATAAAGACTCATTTGAGGGTCTTCTTACTCTCAGGCCAGCAAACAACTCATACATAGCATCTTGGGGACAGGAATTGACAGGTTGGTAAACATAGCGGGTAACAGACACGCCTTGAGCTTGGGAATTTTTCTAGACAGCTCCCCAGAACTTCATAAAGGACTGAATCTTGTAAAGTCAGATTTATTCATTCACTAAACAAACATTACCTAAGTACCTGCTCTGTGTGGGGCTCTACAGGAGGCTCCAGGGAGCCAAGAGAAAATAAGACCCCGTTCCTGGGGAGGAGTCCGTGTCCCAGTGAGGGAGGAAGATAACAGGCAATAACTCACGCAGTGCGAAAGGAGCTCCATCCGGGACTGAGGGGGCACAGTGGTGCCTGCAGCGTGTCGGGGAAATGCTGGGTCTTGAAGAATGAGTGGGAATTAGGACAAGCGTGTAAAGGAGGGGTGGGGTGATTGATATGTATGAAGTTGGAGACGTCCACATGTCCAGAAACATCATGGTCCCACGGAAGCAGAGGAGTGACAACAAAGGGGGCTGGTATGATGCTGCACGGTGGCAGAGCCTCACATCCGTGCTAAGAGGGGAGGAGGGTGCCCTGATCAGATGTGGGTTTTAGGAAGATAAAACCAGAAGCTTAGCTGCGGAGTTAGGCTGGAGGCAGGAAAATTTGTTAGGAGGGTAGCAGTATTCAGACACTTTGGTGGAGGACTCTTGATGGCATAAGCCAGGGGTGTCACACTCATTTTCATCAGGGGCCACATCAGCCTTGCGGTTGCCTTCAAAGGGCCGAATGTAACTTTAGGACTGTATAAATGTAACTACTCCTTAACTAGGGGCAAGGAGCTCGGTGCTGCTGCCAGGTAGGAACAAGGTGCCAGGCCGGATAAAACACGATGGAGGGCCGGATTCGGCCCGCGGGCCTTGCATTTGCCACCTGTGGCATAAGCTTTTACTCCTGTGTGGATGCCAAGAAAAATTGTCGGGATCATAGGGTATGGTTTGGGAGTGTCATTTTGGGGAGTGAATCTTCAAAAAGGTTGTGTCATCTCTGTAAATAAAGCAGAGAATCATAGATCATTAAGACCAAGCCCCCGTTGATCAGCATGGGAAACAGGCCCATGAGAGAAGGAAGTTAGCCAAGGTCACCCAGTTATGGTAACCAGCCTCCAAGTAGCTCTTGTGAGTTGCATCAGACAAGCAATATGGTGCTATAAGAAGAGCACTGGACTGTGAGGTCCAGCCCTTCCTCACGCTTATGGACTGACTGTTGGTGCTTCCCGGATTCGAATATTCAAGCCCTAAGACCCAATGTGATGGTATTTGGAGATGGGGCCTTGGGAGTAATTAGGGTTAGATGAGGTCATGAAGCAGGGGAGGCCCATGATGGGATGAGTGTGCTTTATAAGAGACACCGGAGAACTCAATCCTTCTCCATGTGCACACCCTGAGGGAAGGCCTGTGAGGACAGAGAAGAGGCAGCCATCTGCAAGCAGAAGAGCACCCCCACCAGGAAGTGAATCTGCCAGGGCCTTGATCTTGAACTTCCCAGACTCAAGAACTGTGAGGAATACATTTCAGTTGTTGAAGCCACCCAGCCTATGGTATTTTGTTGTGGCAGCCCACACAGACTAAGACGCCATATTCAGAGTGAATTTTTCTACAAATCACTGTCCTTCTGGGCCTCAGTTTCCCTACGTGTCAAAGCCATGTGTGATCTCTGTGAGTACTTCCAGCTCTGTGATGTGATATTTCCATTAGCCAGTGAGCAAAGAGGATGAAAACCAAAGCAGCTCCCTGGATTGTCTTTGGCCACTTGCTCAGGGAGGCTGACGGCAAGTGGACCCAAAATCCAGGTGGCAGCCCCAGAAAAGAGTGGGAGGAGGGCGGGGGTGGCATTGACATCCCCCACCACCACCACCACCACCACGTGCACGCCCGGAAGCTTGGAGGGCCCAGGTGGGAAGCAAACAAGCAAACCCACTGACGTTCGCCGAGCCATAGATCACCTTCCAGAGCAGCCGCCACGGCTCGCCTGTTGCCTTGGCAACTTTTCTTTGGATTTTTCTCATTTCCCAGCACTCTGCCCCAGGAACAGGGCCCAACTGACCTACAAGTGGAGGCCAGGCAGCCAGGGACGGTGCAAGTGTGGCCTGGGGGCCACAGACATTGGTGGCCAGTGAGCAAGGCCTCGAAGCTCAGAAAGCAGGGCTGGGACTTTAACCCAGGTGTGCCCAGCGGCCACCATCCTTCCTCACAGCAAAGCCTGGAAAAGGAATTTTTTACATGATAAGTCACCTGGTCTTATGAAACCACTGTTTTTCTCTGGCAGTCATTTGTAGCAGTAATGGAAAGGTCACTGCTTTCTACTCCACAATGAACTCACTATGTGACCTTGGGCAGGTCATTTAATCTTTCTAGTCTGTGCTTTCCTAAACCATAAAATGAGCCGATAATTCAATTCAGGAGCCCGGAGGCAGGCTCTCTTGTGCTCCTCTCCCTGCCTGAGAGGCTGTGGAGGAGCCCCCTGATTGAGCTATTTGGAGGGTCTCTGCTTGGGAAGTGACAGTCTTTTGAAATGCAAAGGTTTACCAGTGATTTTATTTTTCCCCACCATTATCTGTGCATTTAAGAACTGATTTTCTGAGCATTTCTTCCTTTATAGGGAAAAATGCTTTAGGGGCCAATATATTAGACAAATGCCCATTTTAAATCACAAGGAAATAGAAGCAAAGCATCTCTGAAATTATTATCAAAGTCATTAGGAGAAACGGTATTTTTTTTTCTTATCAGACTTCAATTTACATACAGATACAGTTTTAGGAAGACTAAAAGGTGGGCAATTCCAAAACTGATATGTCACTCCAATAGGATAGCATCAACTCTCTCCCCCCCTCTCCCCCATGCCCCCACTCCGCCCCCCACCTGGGCCTGCCTTTATTTATTCAGCAGATACTCAAGCAGTGCCAACTTCGGTGACTTATTCAAATGCATTTAAGGAGCACCTGCTCTGTGTCAGGCATGGTGCTGGGTGCTAGGGATACTACTATGGTGACAAACAAGGTCCCTGTCCCGGGGGAGCACGAGATCCAGCAGAGACAGACACAGGAGTAGGGCTCTCCCACCCATTGTCTTTGCAGCCTCGCAAAGCCCCTGTAAGGAAGGTGCAACTGTTGCCATTTAAAAGGAAAGGAACGAACTCTCCTGAGATCCATCACTGTCCTACCTGCAGAGTCTCTGCTTGACCCAGTTGGGATTCCTGCCTTCGCCTCCAGGCTGCATTCCCCAACATTGCCCCAAGCTTGCCACTCACCCCCCATCCTGTCCGCCTTGGTTTCCAATTGGCAGCATCCATCACCTTTCCAACCCCTGCCTCTCCACCCCTGAGCGCATTACAGCGTTACAGCCTGTGTGCCCATCCCTAGGCCCCATCGCTGCTACTTCTTAACGGCAGATCCCTGAACCACTAAAGCATGTACAGATAGCCCTCAGTGACTTTGAGAATCCCTGTAATTTCATGCAAAGTGTTGGTGGAAGGGGAACATGTGCATTTGGGGGGGGGGGGGGGAACAGCGAAGTTAAATTATTCACCAGATTCTCCAAGGGATCGAGAGCCCACACAAAGCTGAGTTCCGCTTAGGGCTCTGCCTGACCACTGGTGATAAATATATTTACGCTCAAGAGAAACAAGCAGCCGTAGATCTTCTATATGGGAGGCAGTTTCCTTTTATTTCGACCCCATGAAATGGGGCCCGACCAATGAGCCAGTGTGAGGAGGGGATCAACACGGAATTGTGAAATGGCTGAAACTAAAAGCTCCGTTTAATAAAACCTGCAGAATAAAAACCCTAAGAGCAGGTTGCCTCCTTGTGCTTTGAAAAGAGAAACCGTGTGTTGGGAGCTTGGAAAAAACATACAAGGATGCGGCTTAGGGTCTTTCTTTCCGTGGGGAGGGGCGGGGGCAGTGGACTGTAGAGGAGGCGAAGGGCATGCTGGGAAAAGCTGGAGCCCTGTCTGGGAGACGGTTGTGTAGGTTGTCATTCACTCCACAGACGTGCATCGAGTGTCCTCGGTGATAAGCGCGGGCTTGCCCGACCGAGACAGGTCCGGTTTCAGCAGCGTTCCTTACGGCACCGCTTGCAAACATCCAGTCACTTCGGTCCACCCTTCACAATCGTTGCCGTGGCTGCGAGCTGGTTGTGTTATTATTTATTCAACCATATCATTTAAATGGACTTGCTTTTTAAATGTAAGTACCAAGCTGAGCCTTATCTGTGAAATCACAAGTTTGAAGCGCTGGCTGTATTTTTCTCTAGTATAGACGAAAACAAACGTGTAATTGCACGTCCCTGCTTGTCTGAGTTAATGCGATCTCCGAGTATCTGTAGTTGGCACATACACCGCATGCTGGAAAACATTACTGGACGGGTGGAAGTATCTGTAAGGAGTAAGTTGGGCATTTCATAATGGAAAACTCCAAATTGCCTACATGAAACAGAAAGTTATTTTTATCTAAGATAAAAGAAGTCTGCAGACAGACAGTTCAAAATCTGGTGTAGCTCCTTCAGGGTTAGCAGAGACTCAGACTCCTGTTGTCCAGCAACACTATCCTCACATGTGCTTCCATTCTCCAATTCACTCCATGGCCCAAGACGGCTGCTGTAGCATCACCCTCACATCTGTGTTCTGGCAGGCAGCAGGAAGGGAAAGGAGGGCAAAAAGGGAGAGTCCCTTTAAGTAAGCTCTCTCTGAGGAGCTTTCTACAAGTGTTTTCAATGATTTCCCTTACATCTTCTTGGCTAGAACTGTGTCAGGTGGCTGGCTGTAGCTCAAGCTTCTAGGGAGCAGTTTTGCTTCATGGGTGAGAATCAAGTTCTAGGTGCCTCTTGAGCCCTAAACCTCCCTGCTTGGTCTCCAGTGCTTGCCTGAACTTCTGCCCTGGTTCTGATCCTGACTTTCGGCTGCCTCCACCAAAACTAGGGCTTGGCCCTGAGCCTTCGAACAGGTAAGCGGTGGCAGCATGATATCAATGCTTTGGTTTCGTCTGACTTTTTCTTCTAAAATGGGACCCTGCTTCAGGAACTCATTTCATTGACTTGGATGCACCTCCTTGATCTAAAATCTGGACCCTACCAGATACCAAGAATCAGTGCTGCCAACCCCAGGCTAGATCCTTCAGACGTTAATTTCTGTTCTGGAGTTAGCTGAGCCCCTTTCCCTGCCCTGAGCCGTGAATGAATTCTATTCGGTCTGCTCGGGCTGGCCAACCTGTTCTCCTTCTGCCGTCAAGCTTGCGGGTGGCCAGACCCATGTGCTTCAAATATACCCACTCAGGTCTTTGTCCCCCATGTTGCCTCCTAGAGTAACAGACCCTCTTCCTCTTCCTCTGTTGCTGTTAGGTGTTGTCCACTGAGACATTTTTACTTCTGCTGCTGGCTCTTGTTGTTCCATGTGGAAAAAAATACAGTTCCTTGACCCTCTGCCTGCAATTGTTTCCAGTTTAGTCTTTGCTACATTCTATTCCTGTAAATTAAGGATCTTCAGTAGGTCCAGTTGCCTCCTAGTGTGGACCTTTTCTGTTAATGCTGTTTGCAACAATCCCTCTGCTGTAGTATGTAACATTGTTATACAGTAATTAGAGATTAGTTAATGTTTAGCCTTTTATTTAATAATGAGTTTCATAATGGGAAAAGCACAGTTGCCAAGCTTATGTATTATTCACCTATCATGTTCTCTTTTGCAACTCAATGCCCAGCACAGTCAGTGTTTACTAAAAGAATGAATAAATGAATGAGTACATGATAATATTGGTTCTCATTTGTCCGTGCCACAAGGACTCCAAGTCCATAGGCCATGATGCCATTAACTACACATTACATGCTACCATTCATGGGAGGCACCTTGTGAAGTGGAGTTTGAGGAACTGGAACATGAGTCAGCAAACTTTTCCTGTACAAAGCCAGAGAGTAAATATTTCAGTCTCCACGGGCCATATGGTCCCTCTTGCAGCTATCCAGGCTGCCACAGGAGCACACGAGAAGCCAAAGGAAGTATACGAACAAAGGAAGATGGCTGTGCTCCCATAAAACTTTGCACGTTTCACAAAATATTATGCTATTATTCTCCTTTTGATTTGTTTAACCACTAAAAAATGCAAAACCCATTCTTAGCTCACGTATTGTCGAACCACACATCACCAATCCCAGATCCAGGCTAGGATTGTCAAACTTCGGTGTGCATAAGAACCAGATGGGATCACTTTTAAAATACAGATCGCCAGACTCTGCAGGGATGGGGTGAGACATCAAAATTTGCATTTTCAGAAAGCAAGGGATTCCACTGCAAGTAGTCCTAAGATCAAGCAATGAAAAAATGAACCATATTAAGTCAGGCGGGTTAGGCAGTCAAAAGAAAATGGACTCCAGGGCTTCATTTGGTTGCAGCATTAGTTCCGGGCTCCAGAGGGCTGCAGGTTCGATCCCTGGTCAGGGCATATACCCAGGTTTTGGGTTCAAATCCTGGTCAGGGCGCGTATGGGAGGCAACCGATCCATGTATCTCTTTCATGTCCATGCTCTCTCTCTCTCTCTCTCATCGATAGAAAACATATACTCAAGTGAGAATTTAAAAAAACAAAAACACAAACAAATGAACTCCCAAATCATAGTGGTTTAATACAACATAAGTTTATTAGATGGAGTTCTGGGTAGTTATTCAACTCATGGGTGACTCTCCTCCACACACATATTCAGGCCCCCAGGTCCTCCTGAGTTCCTAAGTCACCCTGGAAGTTGACACTCAGAAGCAGGGTGGAGATGAAGCATTAGGATCCCAGGATGTGGGAGGGGAGGTTAATATGGGCCAGGCCTGGAAGGGGTGTGCATCGTTGGCCCTCCATTTTGCTGGAAAGAAATTGGTGAATGGTCTTACTTGACTAGAAAAAGGCTAGGAGAGGTGGTGTAGCTGGGTGCCCTGGAAGAATGGAAGAACATAGACTTTCGTGCCTAGTTAGTGGTCCCACTGCCCTGAGCTGAAAGAAAAAAAATGCTGAAGATCTGCCTGTGCAAATTTAAGCTGTTGCAATGGGCAACAGAAGACCTAGATTTGAGACCCAGCTGTACTATGTCCACGGGAACTTGGGTCTTAGCTTCTTAGTCTGAAAAATAAGAATAACTACCCTATCCTCCCTCCCCAACTAAATGGCAAAGCTCGCTGTAAACCCTGTGCACATGTGAGGAATGAAGAGTTCAGCTCTGACTGTGGGGTCCTATGGGGGGGAGGGGGGTCTTTCCAAGGAAACTGAAGATTCTGTGCCTCAGTTTACTCTAGAGAGTGGTTCTCAAAGTGTGGTCCCCAGATAAGCAGCACCAGCAGCACCAATTTGTTAGAAATGCACATTCTCAGGCCCCACCTAAACTCTGGGATGTGCCCAGGGTTGTGTGTTTTAACTGGCCCACGCAGGGTTGCTAATGCATGCTTAGGGTTGAGACCACCACTCTAGAATGTCCCCAACCCCCAAGTTGTCCTCTAAAGGAAAGGGGCCCTCTTTCTTCCTCACAGAATCTGGGGCCTCCTGGAGATCCCTTGCCCTGTGACAATCTTCATGAAGCGGCAGCAATGAGCAATAGAGACACACACCAGCCCTCCCCTTGGAGGCCTGGGCTGCATCAAGCCCTCTGATTGCAGTAGCTAAAGAATCGCTCATTTTCCGCAGACCTAATTACATAATGAGGCCTTCGTGCCTGTGGAGCTTCTTCCAAATTGTGCAGCCAGGTGCTGGCTCTGAGTGCAACCTGTGGGGGCCTCATTTGAATACTGTTAAGACAAGAGGTTAATACTCTGGCCAAAAGCGCTGTCTGCAGAGGTGGCCTTTCTACCTCTCCTGCCTACCCCAACTGAGCAGCCCACAGTGGCTCCTAACTGTGGTAGAGACCAGCCAGTGAGCCTAGGAATGCACACTTGTGGCCACATCATCAGGGAAATGCTGACACAGCTGGTCCCGATGTTTGCCCAGCACTGGGTGCCTTTTTCCAGAATCTGGAGGTCGTTCAGGCTACTGACCAGCTAGGCAAACTTCCTTAAGCCACTGAACTTTCCTGAATCTTGTCTGAAAAAGTGGAATGATCTTGCCTAATAGGGTTGTCCTGAAAACTCAATAAAAATGAATTTATTAAAGTGCCCAGCACCTTCTGTCACTGGGCCAGTGCTTACACAGCTTCCAGCCTCACCCTTCACTCCTGTCATGGTGAATGGGTAAATGCATGGGCAAATGAGGTGGAATTCTCTCAACCTCTACACATGCTTTTATCTCTGTCTCAAATACTCTGTGTGCTTATCCCCATTCCAGGCTGACCCCTACTCATCTGTCAGGTCCCACCTTAGAGATCAGTTTCCCTGGGGAGCCTTCCCTGATCGCCGCTCCCACCCCAGGTCTAGGTTAGTTTCACCTCCTCTGGGATCCCACTGCCCCTGATCTTTCCTAGCCCAGCACTGATCACATCATGCAGTTCCATCTACTCTGCAAGCTTGCTCTGAGCACCCAGGAAGTGTGTATAGCCCCATGCCTGGCAGTCAGTAAGCATACAATAAATGCTGGATGAGTAAGTGAACAGTAGGTGTACAGTAAATGTTGAATGAAGGAATGAATCTTAACAGGGCTCAGGCTGTGATAAGGATAAATTCGATCCAATTCAGAAAACATTTACAAAAATTCTACTATTTGTCAAGAGCTGTTATGGGAACAGAGGAAACCAAGATAGATAAAATACAGTCTCTACATTTAAATAATTTACAAACTTAAGAGCTGAGCATGGAAGGCACGGAAGGCATATCCTGGGAGGAAGGAGCCCAGGCCTTCAAAGCCCCACCCTACTCCACTCCATGCCCAGTAACAAGTCTACCCCATGAAATTTCTCAGGACAACTTGCACTGGAGCCCTGGGCACTGGCTTACCCTCTTTTCTGCTCAGAAAAGCTTCAATCCAAGGCTGCTTCTTTAATCTGCTTCTCAAATTTGTGTCCATGGTCTTTGGTGCTTTTTGTCTTATCTGCCACCAGCTGAAACTCTGGAGATACACAACCTCACACTGATGCATATAGATACACTCACAGCATCCTTCCTGCTCCCGGTACAATGAATAAGATGCAGCCTTCTCCCAGTCTGCTATGGGCAAACGTGGCTACCGAAATCCATGTCCCAGACCTACTTTGCTGAACACTGAGCTGGGCACATGAGCTGGGGGAAGGAGGCAGGGGAAAAGGACAGTGGTGAATGGAAAATCATGCCCTCTGCCCCAAATATTCATTGCAGGAGGTTGGCAAATGCTGAGGGTATAGTCAGGGGAGCAGAGGTCGTGGTGGGAGTCACAAGGAGTGATGTTTTGAGTGGAGGTCAGAAGGTGGCAGCAGGGGTGGTCCACCATGCCCACCAGGAAAAGCTAAAGAGAATGTTCCCTGAGGAGGAGCAGCCTGGTCCAGCCCATGAGTGAATAGGATTCCAGAGCACCTAGAATCCTAAATGAACAGGGTGGCACAGCGGGAGAGCAGAGAGCACAGGGAGACAATGGATGGGGGTGGACGTGGGGATGGGGACGGGCATGTAGGTATGGGGCCAGGGAACAGACCCTGTGGAGGGTTTGGCCCTTTATCTCAAGAGCAATGGAAAATCGATGAGGATTTTTAGCAGGGGGTGAGTTGGTCGGGTTTGCACAGATAAAAGTTCACACTGGCTGCTGCACTGGCAACACGAAGACTAGTTAGAAGGCTCTTGCTGTGGTCCAGAGGAGAGACAGAGCAGTCTCCACTAGAGAATCGAGGTGGAGAGAGAGAGATGGGGATGAATGAATTTGAAGGTGCTCGTGGCCATCATTGATTGGGAAAGCCTTAAACTCTCCCATGGTGCACATGAGGAGTAGAACCTTGACAGAGACCCTGTGGTCAGAATGTGTGGAACAGCAAGTAATTAACAGGTAAGTTAAATTGACCACATCACTCTATTACAAGGCCCCAAATGCTAAGAATCATAAAAGTGGTCCAAAGACCTATATGGACTCTTAAAACAAAAGGTCATTCCTGACTTGGGAATAAGGAAAGCAGGAAGTGACATTTGGCTGAGCCTTAAAGAACAGAGAAGGTATAGGCATGAGGGGGTGGAGGGTGGGAGCACAAGGTCCCCCCGTGGTGATGAGCATGTTCGGGGCATGATTATGGAAGGTGAATGGTTCAGTTGGCTTAAGTGCTTAAAGGGAAACAGCTAACAGGGGATGGGTCTAGAATGGAAAGAGTCTTCAATGCCCAAATAAGGAGAATGGATATTATTTCATGGATTTGGGGAGCCATTCAAGCACAATATAATTATTGAGCCTGTCTTTTGTGTCAGCATGGTGCCGAGCTCTGGCAGTGCCATATCACGACTTTTATGGGGCTCAGAATCCAGTGAGGAGGCCAATGTGTAAGGGGCAGGGGCAGATGTGTAAATGCCATTGACTGAACTTTGGAGGAAGAGTGAGGCTTGATCTGGTCCTTGAAGAAAAAGGACAAGTTCACCAGACAGACCCCAGGGGTGAGGGAAGAAAAGAGTAGGAGAGGGGGAAAAAAATTTCCAACAGCTAGAATAGAAAATACACAGCATGGAGGCCTGAAAACCAGCTGGTAAGTGTGAGGAGCTGCCAAGCATTAAATGTGTCTTCAACTGAAAGTGCACGGAGCCCTGGCCGGGTAGCTCAGTTGGTTAGGACATCATCCCAATACACCAAGGTTGTGGGTATGATCCCTGGTCAGGGCACGTACAAGAATCAACCAATGAATGCATCAAGAAGTGGAACAACAAATCTCTCTCTCTCTCTCAAAAATAAAAATTTAAAAAAGCACCCGGGGAGGTACTGAGGCCAGCAAAGGAGCACAGTCAGGAATCAGTCTTGGAGGACATCACAGGATTGCCTCCAGTCTTGGAAAGTTCCCTCTGGAAATGGTTGGCAGGACGGTTTGGAGAAGAGGAGAGAATCCAGAAATGAGGCTCTATCTCAGGGTTTTGAGCGGTGGTGTCAGGCGAATAATAATTGAATCAAAGATAGCTCAGGCCAGAAGGATCATATGAGATCATCATCTCTAAATCTTCCCATTTTATGGAAGCAGGGAGAATCCTGTTAATCACCCAAGTTCTCCCCATTAGGGAGGGGGACGGGGAAAGCTGGCAGCAGTGGGTAGATTAGAGAGGGGAGTGCCGGAAGGGTACAGGCCAGAGGTAAGAAGGGACTCCCTGGGGCCAGGCAGTAGCTGGGGAGCCCAGTGGGCAGACCCCTAGGCCCCTCATAGTCTGGTCCACTGTGCGTGGGATAGACAGTACTGGAGGGGCTGATTAACATTTCCAAGATTTCTGGCCTATTGTCTCTGAGGAGGAGATGGGGGCTAGTAATCGAGGAGCTGGGTAATCCAGGAGAAAGAGTGGGTTGCAGGGAAGATGATGTGCTTGGTTCTGAGCGTGCTGATTTTGAGATGCCTGCAAGGTGTCCACGTGGAAGTAAAGTTGTAGGTTTGGGTGAATAGCGCTGAACATTTCAGCTACAGATAGAGGGTGGGGAGCATCATTAGAGGGATGGCAGTAGGAGCCACGGGAGAGAAGGAGCAAACCCAGGGAGAAATGAGAAAAGATAAGGACACAGGAGAAAGCCTAGAGGGAGTACCATAAAGGAGACCAAGGAGGGGGCACCAGAAAGGCACAGCAGAAGGAGGGCAGTGTTAAGGACTGAAGTGTTAGCAAACTTGCTCTTGGTCACATAGTCACTCAGCTGATGAAGAGCAGGTCCAGATCCCAGGTGCCCCAACTTCTCACTCATCATCCTCCTCAGCATCCTATGCCACCCCTAGAGTCCCCTCCCCGCTGCTCTGAGTGCATGAATAAAGAAATCCTTCGGAAAGACTCTAAAATGCCCAAGGGCCACAAATGCAGGGTGCCAGCCCTACTGAGACTCTCATTTCCCATGGAAATTTTCTCTGGGAAATAAAGTTGCATTATGAATGCGTTCCGACAGGCTCCACAATCAGACTTTGTGTAATCACGGGAAGGGCTTGGAGGCGGGGAAGCATGAGCCTTTGCGCGTGTGAGAGAGCTGCTGAGAGGCAGGGGTTGCTTGAAGAAAGGAGCCCCTGGGGAGAAAAGTGAGCTTTGTACCTTGGCGGGGGGCCATGTAAACAGGGACAAGACTGATGAGGAAAGGATGGAAAATCATTAGACCTGTACAAAAACATCTGGACCTGGGGCTTATGTTTTCTGAATTGCTTAGTATGGCCACCTAAGGAGAGATGGGCATTTGGAAGGGAGCTTTCAAGGCCAGCTTCAGCCTCCTTGCCTTCCATTTGCAATGGGGCAGGTCATGGGGTCCAAACACCCAGACAGTTGCCAATAGCCAGTGGGTCCTTGGAAGCGGGGAGGGACATGCAGGCGGAGAGGACAGGGGAGGAGAGGGTGAACACTTCCCCCCACCATGCTTGCTCTATGATGGAGGTTTTAGTATTAGTTTTATTTTCCTAATGTAGATATGGGGAGGCTTAAAGACTCAAATACCTTGTAAAATCATATAGTTAATATATAACAGGAACAAGATTTGAACCCAGGGCTCTCTGACACCAAAGTCTATGCTGTTTTCAATACTACAGGGAGAGCAGAGAGTCCCAATACGTAGGAACCAGGGATTTTTCAGGGAGTTTGAAGAATAACCCCTGCCCCACATCATGGTGAGACCTTGTATGGATGCGCAATTTTTACAAAGAAGCTATAACATCGTCAGATCCTTAGTTTCCATGACTCATGGGAGGTGAGGAGTTGCCAAGGTCCTGTGATGCAGAGAAAAGTTAGTGATTCAGTGTTTCTTGAGGCTGCTCTTTGCTGGCTCAGCAGAGGTTCAAGTCACAGTCCCAGCCCACACAAGCTAACAGCTGGGCAGCCGGACAGATCCACTCAGCACTCATAACTAGGAATTAACGGTATGTTTTAGACACAGGACCTCAGCAATGAGTGTGGTAAAGAGGAGCAGGCAGAACTCAGGGAGAACAGTACGTGGAGAGGGGTCTTCACCTAGAGTTTGAAGAGTGGATAGGACTTGGGCAAATTTTCAGCTCCCTTTCGCTTGGAATACTAGCATCTAAAAGCTCGAAGGACAGCTCTCCCCACTAAAATACAGTAACTGACATTTCAATTCCCAGAACACATTACCTTAATGGATAGAATTTTCTCTATATTAAGAGTTAAAAAAAAAAAACAACAACCCTGTTCTCGCCCCAGTTGGACAGCTCAGTTGTTTGGAGCATCATCTCATGCACCTAAAGGTTGAAGGTTCAATTGCTGATCAGAGCACATGCTTTAGGTTGAGGGTTCAATCCCCAGTCAGGGTGCGTATGGGAGGCAATGGATCGATGTCTCTCTCTCTCTCT
This sequence comes from Macrotus californicus, assembly GCA_007922815.1. NCBI lineage: Eukaryota > Metazoa > Chordata > Mammalia > Chiroptera > Phyllostomidae > Macrotus > Macrotus californicus. The sequence continues at coordinate 235,685 of VMDR010000313.1, forward strand.
CTCTCTCCTCTCCCCTCTCTCTAAAATCAATGAATATATCCTCAAGTGAGGATTTAAAAAAATTATAACAAAATAAACTATTCTTAAACTTTGGGTGCTTGCTACCACTTGTCTGCTAGGGAGTGCTGTAGGTGACACGGAAAGTGAACAAGTGGAAATAAATGCTAATGGGAAACCAGCAATGCGTTTTCTTCAAAATATTTTATGTGTGATTATTCTTTTTTTGAGTTGCAGAGACCTGCATACATATAATACGGCCATATTTCCTGCTAGAAAAATGGTTTCAGGCCTGAATGATAGAATTAAATATGTCAATATTTCATGGCATTTCAAAGAAAACTGAGACTTCCAGGCACTCCATCAGCTAAACCACTTTCGAGGCAGTAGCATAGATTGGGAGGTGGGAGCAGGGGCGAATGGAGGGCGTTCTGGACCAAGGAAGGTGAAAGGACAAGTTCTGTAGAGCCGGGAGTGAACGCAGCCTGGCAGGGACAGATGGCAGCCCGGGTGACTGGAAAGCTGCTTTTGAACTTTCAGATGCCATGGGAATGGTGGCCTGTAGTGCTGGAGGCAGAGCCAATGCTGTGCCCCCAGACAGCTGACTCCCTGGCCAGTGCTCCCCCACGCCCCGTCCCCATCCTGCCCCAGTGCCTCTCTGTCAGACAGCACACACAGATGTGCCTTAATTCAGCGTTCTGTTTGGCCCACCAGTGTTTTACAGAATTTTTGATTATTCATTCATAGTTTTAAATGGGAGGATTTTACGTAAAAATTCAGATCTCTGGCTTCTCTGTAACAATCAGAAGAGAAGACAATAATGAACCTTCATTTTCGTATGACAGCAGGTACAGATGAGAAAGAGCTGCAGCCTTGAGCAGACCAGGGACGCCGCAGTCCTCACTACTCAAAGTGTGGTCCCCAGACCAGCAGTCTGAGCACTGCCTGGGGCTTGTTAGAAATGCAGACTCTCAGGCCCCCCCCCAGACCCACTGAATCAGTCTGTCCACTTCCATAGTATCTTTGGGGGGCTTTGTTTGCAAACTGGAGACTGAGAAGCCCTGATCTGGTTCCCCCTAGTTCTGGCCCAGCCTGTTTCTCTTGTTCAGCTCAATGGCCTGGTCTGGGGGACATACGACATGCCAACTCTAGATCTAGTTCATTCTGACACCAGGTACCACCTAAACCTGTCACCCTTGACCACCACCATGAAACCTCAGGAGAGAAAAGTCCAGCTTGAACCCTCCTCCGCCCAAGAAACCATTAGGCCAATTCTATCTGCCCCATACCCTGTTCTGCACTGTCCCCAAGCTTCCTCGATGTTCCTCATCACAGAACCTCACCCCCTCACTGCTCTGCACATCCCATAATCTCACCTAACTTCCTAGCCCCTCCACACCCTTGTGTGGTGCCCCCTGGAGCTCACACTCTATGGGCAGAAAATAACCTGACAACTACAGCCCTTCTCTGAATCTTCCCTTCACCCTCTCACCCTAACTGTAGCCCATTTATTTCATCCCTTTCCCTTGTACTTCTACCCACACTGAAGGACTGAAAGTGGGGTAGCTCTTCTCCTTCTCACTCCCAAGTAATGCCTTCTAACCCTATAGATTCCCAACCCATACACACACACAGAGCTCCTTGGAGGTCAGTGCAGCCTTTGGCACCAGCTAGCCCTCCTTGTTGCCCCTGCCTCGGTCAGACCCCACTCACTGGTCCCTGTGTCCTCTCTTCTCTTCTATCATCACTCACAGTGACTTCAGAATCCCCATGGCCTTAGTTTCTTGATCACATTTCCTCCAATAACCCATTTTTCACCCATACTGCCTTAAGCTACCCAGCTCCATCGTCACAGCCTTGACCTAATGATCACCCACGGCTACATCACCTTGAGAAATCTTGACTTTAAGTCCCCCCTCAGATGACTTCTTATCCTACTAGCTCACCCCAGCCACTGCTGGGGCTCCAGCAAATCTGTGACCTCATCGAGGCTTCTAAACAAATGACCCCCACGACCTCTCATCTCCCCCAGTCATCCCCTTAGGGCCTCAGCACCTCCTGATCTTTCCTCCAAGGCATTCTTTGTCATTATAATCTGTATCAAACACCTTTAATTCCTTTGCCACCTCTCTGTCTTTTTACCTCCTAGGGCAAGCCCTGAGCATGATTAGATCTGACTTCACCTGTTCTACGTTGACAATGAAAAACTCACGTTCTTAGGATGACTGGTCCAACTTTAAATCCGTGGCCAGAAATGCCAAACTGGCACTCAGTGCTGCCTGGTGATCCTACTACACTCTCCAAGTTCACGTGCCTATTTTTCAAAATGATTGTTTCACACCTTCTACTCTCTACTCAAAACTCCTATCCCCCCACCCCAAGTACTCCCACATACATTTACACACAATAGCCACAGTCCCGGTCCTTATCTCCTGCTTGAATGCAATTAGATGCAACTAGATAGACACACTCAGATTTCCATTCTGAAAAATATGCTACTCTGAACGCATCTTCTTTGTCTTTCCTTTTGTTTCAATAAATGAAGTGTCTCTCTCCCTTTCAAAGACTTCAAAGACCCCTCCTTTTGGGCTGTGGGTCCGGTTCATCTCTCTTCAATCCATGTCCCCTGCACCGCCCATGACTCCCTTCCACTGACATCTTTTCCCTTGACATATAAACTTGGTCTCATTTTATATTTCAGCCACTGCCCTACTTCTCTGTTCCCCTTCACGGCCAAACTCCCTTCCAAAAAACAAAAAATGTGCCTGTAGCCGTTCCTGTTTCTGCCTCAGGTGGTCTTCTCGACCCACTGGAATAACGTGCACATCCCCACCAATGCAGGGACCCTGCCCAGGCCTTCTGCCCAGGCCACGGGTGGCCCCACCCAGCAGTCACTTGCCTGTGCTCACACCACTGAATTCAGCACTTTCGTCTCTCCCCTCTCCCCAGCCTGTTTTTCTTTTCTTTCTTTCTTTTTTTTTAAAAAATATTTTATTTATTTATTTTTAGAGAGAGAGGAGGTGAGGGAGAAAGAGAGGGTGAGAAACATGGATGTGTGGTTGCCTCTCATGCGCCCCCAGCTGGGGACCTGGCCTGCAACCAGGCATGTGCCCTGACTGGGAATCGAACCAGCAACCTTTTATTTCACAGGCAGGTGCTCAATCCACTGAGCCACACCAGCCCCAACCTGTTTTTCTTTTGGCCTCAGTGACATCTCACTCTCAGGTTTCACTCTCAATACTGAAGTGCCTCAGGGCTCTGTTTGGGTCTCTTTCTCTTCTTTATCTACACTTCTTTCCCTTGGTGATCTATACGTAAATAACCCCCAGATCGATATTTCCCCATCTTTAATCACCTCTCAGAGCTCAAGTTGCAAAGATCCAAAGGCCTGCTTGACGTCTCCACATGGATGTGCCACAGGCCTCTCAAACTCAGCAAGGCCAGAGCAGGACCCTTGGTTCAAAACACCCCTGTCCCTACCACTCTAGTGCATGAGCACACATGTTCACACACATGCACACAGACAAAATCCCAGACTAGTTCCCCCAGAAAATATCACCACTGTTCACCTTATCATAAGCGAAATACCTTGGAGTTCCCCTTTAATCTCTTTCACTCACTACTATCTTCCTCCAACAATCAATCACCAAAGGCTGTGATTTTACTTCCAAAATACAAACGTGTTTCTGTGTTTCCACTTCTGCTGTTAACACCTCCAAGCTCCCACCATTTCTCATCACACTACTGGAATAACCTCCTAACCGGTCTCTGGCTTCCATTCTTGGCCCCTAAAATTCATTCTCTATGAGGAGCCAGAGATATTTTTAGAAAATTTTAAAAACATATTAATTGATTTTAGAGAGATAAGAAGGGACAAAGACAGAGAAAGAAACATCGATTGGTTGCCTCCCATACATATCCTGACTGGGGATTGAACCTGCAACCTAGGTATGTGCCCTAACCAGGAGTTGAAACCCCAAACTTTTGGTGTATGGGACAATGCTCCAACCAACTGAACCACACAGGCCAGAGCCAGAGATATTTTTTAAGACATATATCAGATCATGTCAGTCCCCTGCTTGAACTTACTTATTGCACTTGGAACAAATCGAAATTCTTTCCCCAAGGACTTTAATGACGTGCATAATTCAGCTTTCACTTTACTCTCCAACTTCATTTGCATTGCTCTTCCCACTTGTCCACTACTTGAATACGCCTACCTCTTTTCCAACCCAAGGCCTTTGTACCAGCTCTTCTTTTTATTTGGAATTCCTTCTCCCCCTGCTCTGACCACCCAATCAAAACTCATCACCCAATTACTCCCGAGCGCATCACTGTGTTTTAAATCTCTGTTCCATATTTACCATTCCTATTTCTTCTAGTCATTTAGTTATTGACCATCTCCCCCCACTTGATCATAATATGTATGAGAATAAGGCTCCTCGCCGTACTGACTGCTATGTTCTCAGTGCCTAAAGTAGAACATGGCACAGAATAAGAACTCAATAAATATTTGTTGAAGCAATGCACACACACACAAGTTTACCAACGAAAAAAATTGCGGATCTCCAAGATTACAAGGATAATGTTTAGCCTTCCAGAGAACAGATTTCTTTTAAAGAACTTGAGCACCTTACTGCCTTTGAATGCAAACAAACGCTCATTAATTACAAATGAGCCCGGCTCCCTGGCAAAAAGCTCTATCTGGAAACACTTGGGTAGTCAGGAGTTCGGGTGGTTCATTAATTGGAAAGTTCTCTTTGTAAACTTTTTTTGTTTTGCTTTAAAAGTCTTCTTGTGGTTTGTCGATTCAAGCTGCTATCCTCAGCCCCCAAGAAACGAGATTGTGCTGCTTCTACAGCAGCATGTCTCTCCCAGCTAAGACATTATATTTGCTCTTTCCTTTCACTCATTTATTCGAGTGTATGTTGGCACTCATTTGTGCAGGAACCAAGAATCCAGAGCTGAGACTTGGTCTCTGTTCTCAAAGAATTTCCAGTCTACTTACCAACAGACATACATAAATACATTCTTCAGTATTCAGTATATAGTAAGTTCATGACATAAAAAATGTGTGAACAGGGTTAAGTGAGAAGAGAGACCACAGAGAAATCTAGAGTCAAGGAAGCCCTGTGATCACTACTTAAGCATATGATCTTATTTAACCTTCATCCCAACCCCATGAGATAGGGGTTTCTACACCCAATTTACAGACAAAGAAACTGAGGCCCAAGAAGATCAAATTCTTGGCTCAGGATCATGCAGTGGTAAGTGGCCAGACCAGGATTCTGATCCACTTCTTCTCGCCAGGCTCTTTCCCCACCACAGTTGTGTCCCAGGCACCCGTTACCTGCTCCTGACCTTCCTGGTGCCACCTGCCTGCTGGGTAACAGTGACTGTCAGCTGATGGCCGGTATGTGCTTGGTACTACTACAGAAATAGTCCTCATTGTCCAACACTGGACATTCCTGACACTGGCCACCTGATTACAAGCATCTGCTTCTCACTCTGCTCTGTGCTATGTGCTCAGGGAACTGCCTCCTTCTCTACCAACTGGTCAAGGGGGTTAAAAGTTAGACTGAGAACCTATTCTGTGTGTGACACTCGGGGCTAGGGGAAGGGAGCTACAAAGATAACTGAGACATGGTCCCTGCCCTGGGAGAACTAATTGTTTGGTGGGGAAGTTGAACATTTAAACTGATTTTCACACCATAAAGTGTGAAGTGCTATCATAAGACATGAACAACAAGTCCCCATGGGCAGACAGAGGCTGGAACACAAGACTCAGCCTGGAGGAATCAGAGAAGGCTTCACAGAGGAGGTAATGGCTAGTCCAAGTCTTGAATAATGAGTATTTCCAAAACAGAGAAGGTAAAAGCCAGTCCAGGTATAGAGGAGAAAGTGTGGGCCAAGACACAATGCTCTCCAGGGGACCCCATGGGGATCCATCTGTGACTTTTACACAGAGAGGAACTCCGATCACATCTGGATGTGTACATCTGGGGATAGTGGAGCTGTGCTGATGAGGGGAGGGGCCTCAGTTGGCTCAAGATATAGGTCGTGCTGAGTCTGTGGGCCACAGGTGGAGGTGGGCACAGAATTCTGAGACTGGAGAAAGCAGAGGAAGGAAACACAGCTGAGGCTGCATGCCGCTCATGTACAAAAGACTGACAGCCACGTCACTTCACCAGTCAGAGAGGTGGCTGAGTACACACAAGTACACAGCCCAGCAGGCAGCTGAAGACGCAGCAGACACCATCTTGTGCCAGGGGAGCTTTCAGTCTGGCTGGAGAGATAGGATTTGGACACAAGCAAAAATCAATGTCTGGAGGAGATTAAATGTCCAGGGTAGTTGAACAAATTCTTGGAGTAGCCAGTGGAATCTGTTAGGAATCACAGAGTACCTTGGAGAGTTTTAGGGGGAGATAGGGATTCTATGAGTAGTTGAAGGATCAATAGGCTCTCCAGGGAAAGATTCTTGGATGAGGGGCTTGTTCTGGTCTGACTGGTCTAACCCTGAACATGTTACAGCCCACGGGGCCCTTGTCATTGGACAGGACCCATCTAGACTCTGGCCCCTCTGAGGTGTTCTCAGCCTTTTGTCTTACCTGCTTGCCCTCTTTCCTGCCTAGAATTGCAAACAGATCAGTCCCTGGCCAGCCTCAGCCTCCCTCTTACTCCTCAGACCTGCTGCTTAAAGCTGCATCCGAATGCTGTCCTTGGCTCACCTATTTGGCTACAATTTGGCCCTGGGATATATGCATTTTTGGTCTCTCTGAGTAGCCTCTTAGAGCCAACCAATCTTCCTCCAGCACCCTCCCCTGCCCAGCCTACCCAGCTCTGTCCTGGTTCCTAAGAAAGAGACGAGGGAATAGCATCATGGGGATAAGCCATTGAGGCAGACTTGGCTGAGCTTTGCCCAGAAGTTCTGCCTTCCTCAGACAAGTGGAAATGATCAGACAGGGCTGCCCCACGGATGATCACCTCCATGTTCTACAAGCCCCCCAACCAGAGCTGTGGCATTTCTGGGCGGGAAGGCTAAGCTGAGAGTTAACGATCACGTAGGGTCCTAATGCAGATTTCATCTGTCAGTGGAGAACAGGAGCAGACAAGCTATAGGGATAGGGTGGCAGGCAGACAGAGGGACCCTAACAATGTCAGACAGCAGGGAACATACACACAAACACACATATGTACACGTGAACACATATAGATGCACATAGACAAACACATAAGAATCACACACTTACAAAACACAAGCATATACATAGACTTGCTCAAAGGTGCCCATAAACACATGCACAGATACGCACATGCCCCTGCACACACCCATGGAAGCCGTGCACATGCCTCTCCACAAAAAGCCACTTTGTACTTTAAAGCCCCAGCACCAGAGTAAGGACTTCACAGGTGGGCCCTTCTACTTTGCTAACTGCCTCACAGGAAGCCCCCTGGAGTGGAATTGTTAGATTTAAGGCCAACTTCTCCCAATGTCACCTGCCACTTGATGGTGGCATGAATTGATCTCTGTTCATTCACGACACATTTTCTTCTGCTAAGCAACATTAAGTTTGCATCAAAATATTTGACTGCTATGGAATTATTCTTGCGGCTACTTCCCTTTGGTCACATTTTTCTTGCTATTTATTTGTGCAGGAGTAGATGTGGGTATTTACTTCAAGAAATGGCAGTCTAAGGCAGGCTGTTACTCAGCACCCTGGTGAAGAGGCATCGGAAGCCAGGGCAAGTCCCCAACTTAACCCCACCTCTCCCTAAGCCCACTCCAGTTTACCCCATGGACCATTAAGCATCTCTCTTTAAAGGCTCATCAGTTGTGTATCCAGAGACAGGATATTGAATAATGCAATACAACCAGATATCTGGGCATTGCCCAAAATTTACTGGTCAAACTCTAACTCCACTGGACCTCAGCTTCCTCCTAAGCAAAAAGGGGACAACTGTAGTTAAGGTAACCAGGCCCACATTATGCCTGCAAACCTGGAGTAATTATCAATAGTGTCTCCCTATCAATGTTATTACCATATAATGCTGCTTGACAAGGCACCCCAAGGCACCCCATGACTCAATGGCCTAAACCAATAATCGCTTGTGTTTGCTCATGAGTCTGTGGATTGGCTGAGGTTGGTGGGTTCTGTGGCCATGGCTCCACCCAGTGAGCTGGGTCTGGATCTGCCCCACGTGTCTTTTATTCTCCATGGACCAGCAGACTGGACAGGACATGTTCTGCTCATTGAAATGAGAGAATAACAGGAGAGCAAGCCCCACGGGGCATGCCCATGGTATGTCCCCTAACATCCCATGACTCAAGGTAAAAGTCAAGACTACACCCACCATCAGTGACATGGACTCCGCCTACAGGAGGAAGAGACAGGGGAGGGGTACATTTCTGCTGAACAATAATTCAAACCAGGCATTTCTGTAAAGAACCAGATAATAAATATGTTATGTTTCGCAGGCCACGTGGTCTCTGTTGTGACTACTCAACCCTGCCGTTGTAATTCAAAGCAGCCACAGATAACACATAAACAAATGGGTATGGCTGTGTTCCAATAAAACTTTATTTACGAAAACAGGCAGTTTGCCACCCCTCTGATTTAAACTATCACAAATTCCTTTCATTTGCAAAAGTAACCTGGTTTGGGTGATGAATTGCATGATCCCCCTCATGATAAGACCTTCTCAATGAGTGGTCCTGGACCACCCACATCAGAGATACCTACAGTGGGGAGTGTGTGTGCATATGAGGCATGCAGACTCCAGGTCCCTAACCCTTAATCCTGGGGGCTGGGCCTGGGAATCTGGAGGTCTAACCAGCTCTTCCGAGGTAATTCTGATGTACTTTACCATTTCATTGCCACTGCGTTGGATGACCTTAAAGATTCCCCCAAAATTCCAAAATTTGAGGAAACCTTTTAGGACAAGGATATTGGTTCTTCCTTGTGAACTTCATTTTAAACAATGCTCTTTCCTACACATATACAAATAGTACAAGGCTGGGACTAGGGTGGGGCAGCTTGAGGCACCAGACACAATTTAGGGGCAGGAAAAAGTAGGTTTATAGTTTTTTGTATGAAAATAATATAATAATTCTTAAATAAGAATACAAGTATAAACTCTGTGTTTTGTGTACTCTCAACTGTAAACTTCCTTTTGTCCACCCCTGTCTTTAAGGAGGCACCCATTCCTGGGGTCATGCAAGTGCAAGGTCAGCCTCTGAGAGTGAGTGAGCACCTGACAAGCTTCGCCCTAGGCCTGGCCCTGGCTTATCTATGCATACATACTTGCACATTTAATAACACACAGGCACACATCTGCACACACACAACAAACACACTTATACTCATGGCTCTAGTCCTGACCCTGGCTTATCCATGCCTACATGCATGCACATATTTATTCATAGGTACCTGCTCACACACACACCCCACCCCACCCCCAACACACAAACACATTCCCTATGCAGAGCTATTTGACGAGGTAGGAGTCTCCTCTGCCTGGACTATTAATACACTTGAAATTCCATTATTACACACTCATTCTTTCAAATCTTAGAAAAGATTCTTTCTGATATCATCTTCCAGAAAATACATGTGCACCTGGGGAAGGAGCATGTGCCTTAACTAATGTGAGCCAACCTTGAAGACTTATAGACCTTGGAAAGTGAAAAGGTGAACAGGAAGAGAAGACACATTCTTCACTCAATGAACATTTACTAAGCATTTGCTATGTACCAAACACTGACCTAAAAAAAACAGCAGTATCCAACATTTGTGGTGGATTTCATAGTTGATTAAGAATTTTCTAGGCAATGTGTGTAGAGCAACAACAACAACAAAAGGATCATCACCTCTGTTTTGTATCTGAGGAAACCCAATACTCTGGCAAATTATGAGACAGGCCCCTGGCAGGAGAGTTTGGTCCTTCCTCTCCTGGCCCACCCCAGCACACAGGCACAGCCCCCTGGGCACAAGGGGAACTGTAGGCGTTTCTCGGGCCCAGTTGGGAGCCTCACTGAGTAACACAGACCTGCATAAACAGAGCAGAGAGCAAAGGTGAGCGGTTTTGTTTTTTCCTCTTTGAGTTTTAATGCTGCTGACATTTTCATATTTGTGGCATTTGGTTATGTATTAGGCATTTAAGATGCATTTATAATATTAACCTTTTTAGAGGGGCCAATTTTAAAGCAGTCATCCTTGCCTGCTTAAAATGCAACTCTGAGTGTTACCTGCAGTTCCTGCAGTTGGAGTTAATGAATCAAAACTATGAAATGCAGGGGGTGTGAGGAGCGAGCAGATTTTGCTAACAAATGACCTGCAGCAAAATATCGGAAGCCATTCTAGTGTCACCACTGCCAATTTGGCTCTATCTCTTCTCAATGCAGCTAAAAAGATCTCAAAGAGCTGGGTCTCTTACCTGCAGGAGCTGGGGAGCCATCCCAGCCGTGGATCTGTACAAGGTCAAAAAGAGGAGGCTGTCCCGGAGAGAGACAGACTTCACCCAACCTTCACTCAGAAAACACTGCCTGGCATGAGGGCAGGAAAGGGCCCCCACCTCCCTGAGGGCAGGGCACTGTGCTGGGTTGGGTCCCTTAGGTGCACTACTCTCTCCAATCCAGTCTTTGCATAGATGCCAAAGTGGCTTTTTAAAATGCAAATTGGATCCCCTGAGTGAACATTTCCAAGGGCCTAACAGGCATCAAAAGCAAATTAGTGCCCACAGGCCAAATCCAGGTGCCTTTATCTTTGTAAATAAAGTTTTATTGGAACACAATCGTGCCCATTCATCTGCACATTGTCAGGGGCTGCTTTTCCTCTATGACAGTAGAGTTGAGTAGACTATAGGAACCACAAAACCAAAAACACTTACAGAAAAATGTTGCTGACCTCAAACCTACAGGATTGAAACTCCAGTCTACGGAACACAAGATCCAAGATCTTGCAGGCCTGGCCCTGCCCACCTTCCCGGCCTGCTCTCAGGTGCTCCCCCCGTCCCCCACATACCCTGCTCTAGCCCAGTGCTTCTCAGTCCTTTTTCCAAGGGAGGTCTTCCTGTTTTTAACTTTTAAAAACTTCACTGTTTTAAAAAAAGAGATGACAAAATCTACTATCTAAACCCTTTCTCAGTGAACATTCAGTAATACCAAACACATTCACACTGCTGTGCAAGCAAACCGCAAAATTTTCCATCTTGCAGGGCTGAAACTTTGTAAAGATTAAACATTAACTCTCCCCTCCCCCACCCCCAGTCCCCAGCCACCATCATTCGACTTCCTGTGTCTATAAATGTGACTACTCTAGGTGCCCCAGAGAAGGGGACTCACACAGTGCCTGTCTTTTGTGCCCGACATAGTTCATCCAGCACAGCGTCCTCAAGGTTCACCCATGTTGTCGCCTACTCAGCCTTTTTAGACATTGTTGGCTTATCTGCCCAAGAAACTTTACGAGCACAGATATAGTACACATATGTTTGTGTACAGTGACCCTTTGGAAGGTCACAAACCATTGAAATACCTAAGATCTTTCACCCTCCTCCCCAGGAGCCAAGTCCGCCATCATTAGTTACTCCTCCCACTGAGAATGCCCACTCTGGCCATGCCACCTGTGGCCATGTCTATAGCCACATGCCTTGCTCCTTCTTGCTTCTGATCTGTACATCTGCCTGGAGTTACCTCCCCCTCATTCCTTCCAGCCCAAGCTGGACGTCACTTCCTCTAGGAAGCCACCTTGATTTTCCTACTTGCACTCTTTCTCCTCGTTGGCCCAGCGCTATCCTCTGCCACGTGCTTTTCACAGGATGCTGCGGTCTTTGCTTACCCCCCCGGCTCACCCAATCATCCCTGAGATCTCTCTGATAAGAAATGTCTCCATTGTCTCTGTACTTCCAGAGCTAGCAGCACAGTGCCAGGAGCAGAGCAGGCACCTAACAGACATTCACCCAATGAATTAGCTCATTGAATTCTCACGGGAATGCTAACAGCATTCCCAGCCCCTTTGAACAGTGGAGGAAACTGAGGCTCAGAGAACTAAAGAAACCTGCCCCAATCACATGACTTGGTAGGAGCCTAACAAGGACTTTGGAGTCAGACCTCCCCAGGTTAAAATCCAGATTCTGCTACTAACTATCGTGTGCCCTTGGGCAACAGCATTCCTCAGAGCCTGGGGTTCCACATCTGTGGAATGGAGACTGAGTGAGGCTCAGGGAACAGGTGTACACAGCGTGGCCCAGGCAGGACCCAACAAATGGCAGCCACTATTACTCTAAGCGATGGAGCCGGCGTTTGAACCCTGGAGCTGGCATTTGAACCCAGGTCCGTTAGACTTCAGAATCCAAGCACTTTGCTTCTGAGGCTGCTGCCTTTCTAGAGGCCACGGTGTTCTTGTACAGTGGAACGTGAGTCAGGGCCAACACGTGCCCTAGGGCCACTGGTGCCCCTCCGCCCTCTGTGAGAGGGCAGGACCCTCAGGAGCACACAGCCAGCTCTGGAGGGTACTTGGAGAGACCAAAATTAAAAGGGAGCTGAATGTTCTCAGGGGATATTCCCACCTAGCCCAGCAGCCTGATGAATCACACTTCTCTGCTGTAGGAATCCTTCTGTCTCGAAAACCAAGGCCATTTGTCTCTATCCAGAGCCTTCCTGGCTCCTCTGTGCCGTGAGCACATGGACAAATCTGACTGTCCTGTTCCTTTTTGTTTCAGTCCCATTACCTCCTGCCTGACAGGGTGAAATGGGTCTGGCTTTGTAGAATCAGTCAGACTCCAGCCAGAGAGAGAGAGAGAGAGACCCCAAACCTTGGGAAACACAGCTCACTCACTAGACACAGGTAGCCTTGGGCAACTCACTACACCTTCCTGGGCCTCCCTCACCTCCCCTGCACACAGGGACTGAGGCTCCCCTCCCTGCACAGCCCTGTGAGGCTCAGCCAGGGACCCGTGTAAAGCACACAGTAGACATTCATCTGTTTCAGTCCCCTTTCCAGCGCCAGGAAAATAGTGAGGCAAATACGGCACTCACCTCACGTGCCAAATTTAAAGGCAGCCCCAAATCTCAATAACCAAACTAAAGAACATGTTAATGAAGTACTTTTAAAAATCAAAATTAACTTCAATAAACTCATGATGAACATAAGATCCACAGTTTAAATAAAGACATGATCAGTATTCCTGGAGTTACCTTTTGCTTCAGGCTCCAGTATGGCTTGACATGGTGTCAACCTTCCTTCTGAAGGAAGAATGGGTGACCCACCTAGTTGGGGCTATAAAGCACATGTTTTAGAGCTTTGATACGACCCAGAAATTGTGCTGAAGGACAGAGAGCCTAGGGTCAGGGAGGTGTCTTGGGCTTCCCAGTGGAACTGGCAGCAGATCCGGGAAGCGGACGCAGGCTGTGAGCCACCGCACACTGGTCCGGGAGCGCTTTTGGTGCCTTCCCTTCTCCCTGTTCTCTCCTTGGAAAACCCCTAATCACCCCTCAGTGCTTTACTCAAATGTCACCTCTATTCAAAGGAGATTCTGTGACTTAGTTCCTCTGACTTCTGTGAATCTATTACCACCATGGAGCGTTTGTTGTGTGTCTGAGCTGGGGACTGGAAGGCTGAACTGCGGGCTTCTTGAGTGTCTTGAATTCATCTTTGTAGCCCCAAGTCATAGGTGCTTCTTGAGTGTTTGATCAATAATTCTCACTTGGCGGATCCCCCTTGTGCTTGGACCTGCTCTGCCATGGCCTTGACCAATCCTGGTGGCAGCACAGGGCATGCCACATTCCCTTCGCAGCCCCTAAAGTGTGAGGGTCCTGTGTGTCAGCCAGGCACATGGGCTCACTGACCCCACCCCTCTGGTTCCTGGGACCCAGCCTGGTATGGGGAAATGCCTGGACTTGGAAACCCAGTGTGCGGGGATTCGACACCCGTCTTCTCCACTCCCTGTCACATTGGCTGCGCTACTCAGATGAGCTAAACCACAGTTTCTTCAACCCAGAACTGGGACTAAGCTTCCCCACCTGCTAATCTGCGAGAACTTACATGAATGGAACGTATGTAAATTACCTGGCACATAGTAGGCACTCTAGCTTTGTCATTACTATTATTTCTGTTTTTCTTTCCATCAGGACAAGGCATGTTTAACCTGTGCCTGGGCTCTCTCTTCAGCTTTCAGTGAACCAAGTGGGGGTCTTGGCACCTGCTAATTACCATTCTACCTGGATGCTAACGCTGGCATCAGCCTAACCGCTTCCATTTACATTTTCCCATTGCAGGGCTCTCACAGCTTAATGTAAAAAGAGGTAGTCGATCTGTGTCTTTTAAATCCAGCTGCCAGGCTTGGCTCACACTACATGTTTTACAGACTTTAAGAACTGGCAAACAACTGGTGGGTTTGTCAGCCCCAAGTTTTCAAAGCAGTGAGTCAATCCTGACTTATTGTTATTATCTCCTAATAGTTTACAGTGTATTATTCTGTAATTACTCCGTGAATCACGCTGACAGCCAGCATGTTTGCAGCTTGCCTGAGTTATTCCACCATCTTCCACTGAAAGCCTCATTCGTCTTGCGCTTGCCTGCAGGAAGACGACCCCGTCACCTGCTGAACACAGAGGACCCTTTGTCAATCCTTGCCCGCAGAGGATGACACACGAGCCATCGTGGCCTTGGGTTGGATTGCTCCTTTGGGGAAAAGAGGCAGTTGTTTGCATTCTAAATAACCCCCACAAGTTATAGAGCCCGTCTCCCCTTGCGCTGCGAGGGCCAAAGATGCTCCCTTTGGATGAGAAAGTCCCCTTTAGTCAAACTTCCTCTCAACTTTTAGGATTATACACCAGCCGGGTTGATGACGAGTGGGGTCTGTTTGTGACAGGCTATGGGGCTGTGGTCATGGGAGGACAGGTCTGTTGTCCCTTTTTACATTAAACTGTGAAAGCCCAGGAATGGGGAAATATGATTGGTCAGAACCAGGAGCCAATTGAATAGCCCAGTCTCCATCTTCCAGGGCATGCCTGCCTCACTGAGGGCCCCTGCAGTGTGGAGCAGAAGAGAAGACAAACAATGGGAAATGAAGGCGCTTTGGAGCCAAGCAGACCTGAAGTGGAACCTCAGAGGTGCCCCTCACTCTGAGTTTAGGGACTTTTTCCACCCTGCCTGTGCCTCAGTGGTGTCATCCATGAAACAGGCACATAAACACCCTCCCTCATCAGACGCCTCCCCGAGGGCTCCCTCCTCCAAGCTTACTTTGCAATAAACAGGTTATGAGGCTCCCTTTCGGAATGTGTAAACTCGGAAAGGCCCTGGGGTTTCCATCTCAGTGCCCCCAGATGAGGATTCTGCGGCCCCAGGGGATTAGGAAAATAGTTGTGTTTCTCAGACACTTAATGTTAGACTTACAGCAACTGAGCAGCCTCCTTGTCCGGCCTCTTCCTGAGGGCGTTGAATACGTTCATTTTGTGGCTCCAGGCTGAAGAAAGAGTTTGTTGTGTAAACACCGTTAAAGGGAGGGTCTTCCTCACAAACCAGCTTTTTGTTTGTGGGGCAGCCCCAATCCCAGGCTCTAGGAAAAGACTTCCCAAATTGTCAGAAATGATGTATCAGTGTGCAAAATGCAAATTGGCCTGGCAGGAGAGGAGGCCCTGCACCCACTGTCCCCTCTTCCCTCCCGCCTCCCCCTCCCCTGCCCTAGGCCTCAAAGGCACAGCCAAATGATTTTCCAGCACATAACAGCAGCAACTGTTAATTGCTTTTTCCCAGTTATTTTTCCCCTTAACTTTGTTTACTGGGTATAATAAACCTATTTTATTATGAAAGAAATATGTGCTCACCGTATTTCGAAAACTATAGATAAGATAAAAAAAGAGAGGGAGAAATGGCCCACCCTCCAACCACCAACAGATAACTGCTTTAAAACTCCTTGGTGTATTCTCTTTCTGTCATTCTGTTGTTGCGCTGAGATATTTTTACATACTTATAATTCTGCATAAAAAATTTGATTCCTGCTTTTTCCCCTTCATAGTTTAACACAAGAAGCACCCTTTATGCTAACTCTCTGATATTTTTTTTTGTATTTTTTTCTTTATTTTTGTTGTTGACACTATTACCGATGTCCTTCTGTCCCCCACCCTTTGCCTGCCTCCACCCACCCCCTGCCCCCCTTCCCTCCAGCCACAACCACACACAATTTTAAATGGCTGCATGATCTCTCTGTAGCCGTGGTTCCGTGTCTGCAGTCACCGTGCCAGCATCGAACACTGGGGCCGTGTCCAATTATTTCATGCCACAGTATAAATAAGGCTCTGATAAGCATCTCCAGGCCTGAAACTTTCTCCACGTCTCAGATTGTTTTCTTAGGAAATTACTTGGTAAAGGGAATGGATATTTTTTTATCTCTCCTGATCCATATCATCAAATTAATTCTCAAGGTGTTTCACTTTTTAAAAACAAAGACAGGAGGGTGAAGACAAGATGACTGGCCTTCTACCGTCCAGCAAAGTGAGGAAGCTCCGCCCCAAAGACTTGACTCTTCCCTTAGAGCAGTGGGTGGCAGTGCCTAAGAGAGCAGGTCTTGAAAGTTCTCACTACAAAAAAGAAATGGTAATGATGTGGCAGGCTGGAGGTGTTAGCTAATGTTACGGTGGTGATCATCGGGCCTTTGGGAGAGCCCAAATGGGTTGCTGTGGATTGAACAGATGCTGTACAGGTAATGAGACAGGTTGGTACTAGAAGGCCACAGGAACCCAATGAGGGAAGGCCTCTCCTGGGCATACCGCTATCATTTCTGGATGCGTTGAGACCTTGGGAGAGGGACCCAGGGCCAGAGAAAATTGTCTGGAGTGGTACCATCCAGGACATTAGCTGTGTCACCACGTGCAGCTGTCAAGCACTTGAGTGTGGCTCGTTCCAACTGAGATGTGTTGTGAGGATGAAATGCACACCAGATTGCTAACACTTGATACCAGAAAGAAAAAAAAGAATGTAAAGTCTACCATTAATTATTTGTATATTGATTACATGCTGAAATGACTTTTTATGTACTGGACTAGATAAAAAGTATTTTGAGAGTTAATTTCACTGGTTGCTTTTAACCTTTTTAAAAAAGAGTTACTGAAAAATATTACATGACATGTGTGTCTCGCACCGTATTTCTACGGGACGGCGTGGCGGCAGGTGGCTGTGGTGTTAGTTTAGCTTCCGGAGCATGGCTTCCGTGCCGGCTTAGCCCTTCTCAGGAGCCCTGTGGTCTAGTCAGGTAATGTGGATGCACAGGCCTCAGTCCCCTCACCTCTAAGACGGGGCCAATAGGACTGAGCCCCTGGGATGCGACGCGGGCTTGTTGCGGCAGTGCCTGCACAGAATCTGGCTCAATAAATGCAGCCTTTATTCTTACGATCCTTCGCTCATCGCTGACTGCAGGGTGTGGCCTCAAGGCCCTTCCCTCAGCCCTGCCAGAGGCCAGGTGCCCAGTCACTGGAGGAATACAAAATTAGGAGAGAAGAGAGTAGGTGTCTAGTTCCAGACCCCTCCTGGCAGACTTCCCAGGGGAAGGAGTGAGGAACCTGGGATAAACCTACAAGCCTCAGGCCAGGAAGATAAAGCTCCTTCCTTCAGAATGGGTGGGGCTGACCTCAACATCAGGGGAGCAGAGTTCATAGCCAGATGAGGTCTTAAATATCATGTGGTCCCACTACTGCTACCCTTTTACAGATTTAAAAAATAAATAGGCCCTGAGAGGGAGAGTAACTGACCTCAGGTTACCAGGCAGCCGAGATGCAGGCAGAGCCATGATGAGAACACAGCCCCTTTCCCATTGGGACAGGTAGGGTCTCCAAGGACACACCTATACGAGGTCTGTCTGGAAGAAGTCCAGCCATTGTCAGTGTAACGAGAATGGTTTGTGTGACATCGGTGTAACCTGGCAGCTAAGGAAAGTGGAAGGGAATGCAGAAACTATTCAGATGATTCAGAGGCTGCAGTTATGGGCAACTGGTGATTGGCAGCTTCATCAAGACAACACGCCTACTGATGCATCACGTCTCATGCAAAGTGTTTTGGTGAAACATCAAATCACCCAGGTGACTCAGCCCCCCTACAGCCCAGATTTGGCGCCCTGTGACTTCTGGCTTTCCCCAAAACTAAAATCACCTTTGAAAGGGGAGAGATATCAGACTATCAATGAGATTCAGGAAAATATGACGGGGCAGCTGATGGCAAAGGGGAGAACTGTGTGAGGTCCCAAGGTGCCTACTTTGAAGGGGACTGAGGCATCATTGTCCCGTGTACTGTGTTCTTGTATCTTCTTCAATAAGTGTCTCTATTTTTAATATCACATGGCTGGATACCTTCTGGACAGACCTCATATGCATGATTTATAGTGAGAGGACAGTGCCTTCCCTCTTGCCCCAGATATATGCCTCCTCCTCCTCAGTACTGAAGGCAACTCCCTCCTGCAAGGAGAGGACGGATATGACAGATACAATCACCTGTATGGTTGGTTCTGGATAGTTCCACAGATTTATCACCTCTTACCCTCACAAACCTGCAAGGCCAGGATGGTGACCCCATTGGGAAGATGAAATGACTGGCGTAGCAGGAGGCTAAGTGGCTTGTCCAAAGTCAAGAGATAGCTGTTAAGGACAGAGTCAAGACTTGAACTTGAGTTCCCTTATTCCAAGTTTGCAGGTGCAAAGGAAGTACTCCTTGTAGGAGGAACATCATTACAACTGAGATATACTTGGCTGTCACATAGGGGACTCATGTTGGCAATCAGGATAGAAAGCTGTTGGATGACCTTCTTGACCATGACCAAGCCACTTCTGAAATTTTGTCCTTCATTTCCTCATTTGTAAAATGGGAAGTTTTCTCAAAAGGCCCTATGATCCCTTCCAGATCTGACCAGCTGTGATTCTGAGTCAAGGTCCTACCCCCATTAGCGCAGGCTTCCTTACTTCTTCAGGCTGATATTCCCATGAACCCAACAGCCTTACAGCTAGTGAACTTCTCAGCCAAGGAAGCCGAGGCCCTAAGAGTAAGGGGCTTTCCCACAGTCAAACCACTGAGGAGGGATGGTGGTGTGGTTCGATCCTATGCTACTCCATCAACTACTCCACACCGTCTTCGACCTCATCACCTAAACATTCCCACCGCCATTTTCTTGGGATTCTGAGCTTTTTCATGCCTCTTAAAGAAGTTTTTTTCTTAAATGAAGGAAGTATTTGGTCAGTTTTCCCAGCAGCATCACCCTCAGCTCCAGGAAAGAGGAATAAAAAAGCAACAAGAGAAAGGTGTTTGAAAACATTCAGGTTCACTGAATTACTATCTTTAGCAGGGCATCCCCTGGAGACTGATTTAATGTATATACAGCAATCAGTAAGTAGCACAGGGCCTGCCAAATCTGTGTTTTTGAAAGAGCTCAGAAACAACAAAAGTGCTGAAGAGAGGCTGAAGTGGAGACAAGAGTCTTCCTTTTCAACTCTTCCTGATTTTTCCTGCTATGTGAGAGGGGAGAATGGAGCAGAAGAGAGTGGATGAGAGGAAATCCTGAGGCAAGGCAGTTTAAGAGTTCCCTAAGGGTGAGGAGGAGAAGGAGAAAGCAAGCATCACACCTGCACCCTGAGAGGTTGTGTCTCAAGCACAGAAACGTGGTCCTCAGAAGCAGAGATATTACAGGTGGTGACAGGTGGGTATCAAGACCTACAGCATCCCGGTTATCTCCAAAGATGGAAGGAGAGTGGGGGAGAGAGGAAAGAGGAAGGAGAGAGAGAAGGAGGAAGCCTGAGCACCATCTGATGCCCTCTGAATCTTGGATGGATTTACTCCAGCTCATGGTCCTTAACTCAGCCTGGCCGCCTTCTCCAACCCAAAGTCCCCATCAGCACTGCAGTCGGGGCACCTCCGGGTCTCAGCTGTCACCTGAGCCCAGATGTCTCACCTTCCCAACTCACTGTGTCCAGAGCAACACAAATGTCATGTCAAGAGGCTTTTCCTCAACTCAGGGTTTGTCTCCTCCAGTTACCCTCTGTGTTAGTTTCCTAGGGCTGCCATAACAAAGTCTCACAAACTGGGTGGCTTAAAACAACAGACATGAATTGTCTCACAATTCTGGAGGCTAGAAATCTGAAATCATGGTGTCAGCAGGGCCACACTCACTCCGAAGGCCCAGGCACAGAAAGAATTGCCTCTTTTCTTGCTTCTGGGGATTGCCAGCCACGCTTGCTGCTCCTCGGCTTGCAGCTGCATCACTCCAGTCTCTGCCTCTGGTGGCACATGTCCCTCTTCCCTGTGAGTCTGTGTGTCTCCAATTCTCTTTCCTTGTGAGGACACCAGGCCTACCCCAGTCCGGGCGGATTCCATCTGAACGTCACTACATCTGCAAACACTCTGTTTCCAAATATGGTCACAATCACAGAAACTGCAGGTTAGGACTTCAACATCGTATCTTTTCAGGTCTTACAATTCCACCCCCATCCTTGCCACATTCTGGAGTGGGTGGGGGGTCACTTCTCATGAACTAGCTTCGAATCTTATACTTGTAGCACAGCATGTTATTACACTGCAGGTAAATGTCCCTTTACCTGCCACCTCCCACACACTCAGCTCCTTGACAGCAACATGCTCTCATCCACTTTCGGCATTCCCAGCATAGCAAGTGCACACAGTAGGTAGGCAGTCCACTTTGTTGGGGTTCACTAGAAAAATGATACATGAATGCCTTTGTTGGGTTTTCACTGACTCGAAGCGAAGCGTATACCAAGTAACCACTGTTTATGGAGGACAATTCAAAGCTCCTACTCATACTCTGTGCAGGGTGCTAGGCTAGGCTGGGCATTATGGCTACAACAGTGAATAGGAAGCCGTCCCAGCCTTCAAGGTTTAGAAAATGCAGGGAGTACTCTGAGGATCAATGAAGGAAGTTTCTTGCCTTGAGAATCAGGAGAAGCTTCACAAAGGTGACTTGAGTGCTGCCTTAAAGAAACAGGGAGATAGGTGGAAACACGGGGCAGGGTTGTACTGGACGTGAGGAGCAATATGGTCAGAATGAGAAAGAGGGATTGTGAGTGACACCTGGGGAGATAATGGGTTGCTATTTGGGGGGAGAGAAAGCTCCCTGTTGACTAGCACCAGGAGGAGCTAGTTTAAAGAGATTTAAAGAGATTGTGCTGTTTAAAGAGATTGCTGGGAGATTGTAAAGATGCCTGGCCTGTTGACCAGATGAGGAGAAAACACAGGGAAGTGTGTGCTAGATTGGGCAGGCACGTGGGAGATTAGTTAAAAGGTTATCGTACTGGGTCAGACAAAAGGAAATGGGATCTGAACTGGAGCAGTGTTGGGGATGGGGGAGAAAGGAGCAAGGAGAACGGGATTGTGGAGGAAGAATCAGCAAGAGTCCACGATTGACTGTTACGGCAGTGGGGCCAGGGTATTGAGGGAGAGGAAACTGTCCTCCAAGTCCTCATGGGACCTGAATAGAGGTAACAGGAGGCCCTTTGGGAAAATGTTGGTCAGCAACTTTCTAGGCCCTCCCCAGCTTTGGGAGCTGCTGCTGCTTCTTAAGGGAACAGAGGTGTTTGGGTTGAGAAGTACATACTCAAGAGCAGCTTCCTATCGAACAAGAATTGAGTGCTTGCTTTGTGTTAGATGCTGTGCTAAGTGCATTCGGCCCACATTCTCTTCTCTTCTCCTCCACTGGCCTCTGAACCAAGCTTGGATCCCAGGCTGTCAGGGACCGTGGAAGGTTATACCGCATCTCTTTCCAGGGTGGTTTTCTTGTGACATTCCTGGCGAGGGGAGTAAGCAGGACAGCAGGCAGGCCAGGAACCTGGAGGAATGATTAGCATCAGCTTCACATCCCTCTCCCCCGGCTTTCTTCTCTAGAACAGAGTGAGAAGCTGTTGAGAATGCTGCTAGACCCCTGATCCCTGGGCTCCTGTCGTAATGGGAGGAAGAGAATGCCAAAGTGGGTTCAGTGGCTTGGCCAGTGGTCAGGGACAACAGGAAATGCTGAAAGAGAACAGTGACATTTCAAAGGAAGGCTCCCTATGGATGCACCAGGCACTCCAGTTTGGTATCCTGATTGTTACACACATCTCCAGGCAGATCAGGCCACCCCACACCTCCCAGCCCCCTGGGTCAGAATCTAGCACCCCCTGGAATTGGTACAGTCCTGTCAAAGTCTTCATCCTGCTGGAGGCCAGCAGGCCCGCGGTTGATGGGCAGGAATGAATCATAGCAACAGCTCTGCCATGGCAACAGCCCCAGACTCTTACCCTACTCACCTGATGTGGAAAATGAGGGACAGAGAGTCACACTGCCCACTGCTAATAGATAGGGAAAAAGCCATTGCTGTGCTCACAGCTCTGTTCTACCTTCTGAAATAGTAGGCAAAAGCTATTGCAAAAGCTCATGGAGGGGAACGAGGCCTCCCTTGAGGGAAAATGAAGTGCTTGACTTAATGACACAAGGGCACCAAACCTCCCAGGAGTGCCCACTCTTCTCTCAAAGGACCCAGAAGTACCCAACTCACCGTGGACCTTTTCTGTACTCCACATTTCTACTGCCCTTACAGTCTGCCTCTGGCCTGCAGTCTCACCTGGGACGACAGATGCCTTTCAAGTTTTTATGAAGGATAATATACATATAAGACTGTGCACTATCATGCGTGTACAGATCACTGAATTCTCACAAAGGGAACACCCCCATGACTGACACCCAAATCAAGACAGATGTTACCAGCACCAGTGAGGCATCCCCCTCCCCCGACTGCCATGCTTGTTTTCAGTTACTACCCCTGCCAGGGATTACTGCCATCCTGGCTTCCAATAGCATAGATTAGTTTGCTGGGTTTTGTACCTCATGACATTAGACTTTTGAGACTCATCCACATTGCTGTGAATGGTTGTGATGGTTCACTCTCACTCTTGCATGGCGCTCTAGTGTGTGACCGCATCATAGTTTACCCACCCATCCCACATTGACGGCATCAAGGCACTTTCCAGTCTGTGGGTGTTACGGATAGTACTGCTGTGAGTATCCTTGTACCTGACTTTGGGTGAACCTGTGTGTACCTTCCTGCAGGGTATATATACCTGGGAGGTAGAATGGCTATGTCAAAGGGCGGCCTCATGCTTATTTAGCAAATACTGCAAGTTCTCCAATGACAGTTGTGCCAATTTATATTCCTACCAGCAGTGTGTGAGAGTTGAGTTATTTCTTGTTTGTTTTTTCAAAATTATTCTCTGGTTATTTATGGCTATCTCTAGAAAGAGGTAGTCACAGCTTCAAATACTTTAGTCCTTTATTCTCGTAAATATTAAGCCATCCCCTAAATTCTGATAGGGAATGACTTTGACTCCTAAGGAAGCACTAGACACACATAATTTTATTTCCTTGCTGACTCTTGTTCAGCCTTCAGGATCCTATTCAAGTATCACCTGCTCTAACCTGCACCTGGGCGAGGTACCACCCCACTTTTTGCCTCCACTACACTCTGTTCTTCTCTCGCAGGCCCTCTCACTCTGTAAGCATCTATCTCCTCCATCAGTCTACCAGACAGTGGCATTCTTGAGGGGAAGTATTATGTTTTAACTATCACTACCTTCAGTACTCAATATTGTATAGAGCACAAAGTAGGCTTTCAGAAAATATTGAATGAATGAATGAATGAATTTTCCTACTAATTGGTAAGTTCATTGAAGGCAGGGGTCAATACTCCTCATGTTACCCAGTAGACAAATTGGGCATACAGTAGATACTTAATAGAAGCTTGCTACACCAAACAGGAGTGAACTGCAAATTGACACCTCTAGTTGCTTAAGAGAAGACTCTTCTAGAAAACCACAAGAGCAAGGGCTGCTGGGCAGACAAGGCTCTCGCTCTGGGTGCATTGTGGCCCCATTTGGATCTGACTTCCCACTGGCTTTTCTCTTGGCGCTCGGGAGGCAGAGTGGGGTGATTCAGACTCATCTCACCCACACACAGAGCTGGCTTCGTCCCACTCAGCCTGGCTCAGGCTCTGATCTCCCAAGATCTGAAGTTCACAAGCCAGGGTTACAGTGATGGAAATGAAGACCACCCACCTTCTTTACCCACAAGGCCTCGGGAGCAGATTCACAGAGAGGGCCCTTGCTGTTGGCTAATTCTGGGCCTGACTCTTGTCTGTTACGTCACTCTTTAGAGTGCAAAGCGGAGCGTGGATTCGTGGTGGTTCTTGCTGGGTTCCAGACAGCTGACAAGAAAGCCAGGATGTCCTGGACAGACTGAGACCCAAAACTGCCACCACCATTCCTACTATTGCCATGGTGTCCTGGTCACTGATGGCCTGGAGGAGAACAGCCCATTTCCAATGCTCTAGTGCAGCGATTCTCAACCTTGTTCATCTCCTGGCACACATAAACTAATTAGTAAAATTCTGCAGCACACCCAAAAATATATTTTTGACCAATCTGACAAAAAAAAAGTAGCTATAATTTTGATTCACTCACACCAGACGACTATTGTCATTTGTGTTGGCTGTTGTCATTTTTTAAATTTGACAATCTAAGGGAAAAGAGGTCAGTGCCCCTGTCTAAATAGCCAGTTATTGCATGTTTTAAAATTCTTGCGGCACACCCATTGAAAATCTAGTTAAACCGTCATCATGCTTCTCATCAAGAGGGCTATAAACTCAGTGAAAAGAAAATCTGTAATGAAAGATTAGTAGATATCTTTTCCCCATGAAAGAAGGAATCATTTCTATCAAAAATTTGATAGAGAGTAATTATGAACTGCTTCCCCTGAAGACTGAAAAATGGCCATTTCTGCTCTTACCTCCAGCATGAAGCAAAATGGTTTTTGTCAGAAGGAAACACAGTAACCATAAGAAGAAGAAATGCTAGAAACATAATCTTTCATCTTTCTTTATGCCCAAGGGAATTTGATAGAAAGATGTTTTTTAATGCAACTTAATAATCACTGTTTTAAACAATGGCACAGGAACGACAAGCAGGCCTTTGTATTTTCACCGAAATTTTAATTCTGACACAGTAATACTGTGCACCCTTGCATAAGTCAATTCCCTTTCTTGGCCGCAGGTTCCATGTGATCAAATGGCCCCCTTCCACTTTGACATGCTGAGAATGCGAAAGACCAAGCTTTTGTAGCTCGGTGACATAAGCCTAGTCATGCATCTGTGAAATGTAAAGGACTACACGTAGGCCCGGGGAAACCATGGCACATTAGCTTATTCGACCGGCTTTCTGTCTACCGTGTGCTAGGTGCTGGGACGCAGAAATACAAGCCCCGATCCTGCCTCTAAGGAGTTCAAGGTGGTGTAAGGATGACAGGTGCTTCATGACACTCACTAACAAAATAGGTACAAAAGAGCCGTGGGCACAAATAGAGAGCCATGAACCCCTGTGGGGCACCAGCAGAGGGTTTTCAGAGAACCTGGAGTGGTCATGAAGGACACATTGCCAGGAAGGAAAAGGAGAAAGATGGGCATTGGCAGGTCGGAGAGCAGACACATCACGACTTAAGGGCTCCACGGGCGAAAGCACATTACTTCAGGCCTCCAGCCAACTCTCAGCCCATGATGAGTCAACAAGGGGGTGTGTTTTCAACAACAAAACCCTCAAGCAGGCTACTGTCCATCTCAAGTCCACACTGGCCTACCACAGGCCCCAGCTCTGTCTCCAACTGGCTCCCTGACTTTGGGCAATTCCATTACCTTCCCTAGATCTCAGCTCTAGGAGCCTGTCTGTCAGATGGGGGTGGGGGTGGGGGCGAGCTCATCTGAAAAGGCCCTTACTACTTGGATCATCTCTAGGCTCGAAATGATCAGTACACAGCAAGAGCTGCCCTGATAAAAAATGAGACCTTTTAAAGCGAGAAAGACTCACTGCTCTAAACCCACTGGCTGAAATAATGAACACCCAACAAAATCACATCTACAAAAAATACAGCCACAAAGCTCCTCCTTTGGAAAAGCACAGACACTAAATTTATGAGAGCATTTCATAGAGAACCCGCCTAGGAAAGGAGGAAGTGTCTGGAAGATGTTCGACTTCGGATTTCATCACAGCGCTTTCCCAGACACAGGGCTGGGGTGGCTGAGGAGGCGGGGTGGCTCCTCCGAAGCCTGCTCCGAGCCTACGTAGGTCTGCTCTTTACTGCTCCATGAACTGCTCGGGAAAGCCCCGCAGTCGCATGCCTGGCCACAGAGGGATGTATTTTGCTTGGTTGTTTTCAACTCCTCCCCCTTAGAATTTTTCCCAAGTCTTAGTGTTTACATGGAGCAACAAAGGGGAAGGTCTGAATCCCACATTAACACGGGGAAAGCCTGGACCCATCCGACCACTTCTGGGTGCCCTGCAGTGCAACTGTGATCAGCCAAAGAGGGACTCCTGGGCAGCTGTTTGCCCCCCACCCCCATGTGGGACACCATGGGCCCTTGAAGGAGGAAAAGCCATTTTGTTGGTGCTGAGCATGTGCAAAACTACCCCACTGGATGCATAAAATTGTAGTTCTTAGTAGTCAGCCATTTCAGTCCTTCCCACAGACTTTCTCCAAATTCCTGGTTGCCCAAATTTGTTCCTGGTGACCATCCACTTCCCTTCCCTGAAGATCAGCTCCCCCAGCCCCTGAAAGTGAGCATCTTTTTCCCTTTTAAACTTCTAAACAAAAAGGGCCTTATTCTGTCCCCTTTCTGCTCAAATGCAGCATCTTACTACCATCCTGGGCAGGGGGCGGGGAAAGCCACCCTGTTGATCCTCAGATGCCTTTGCACCTGGGCCCCCAGGAGCCTCAGAAGGGACTTCACTTCCTAATGATGATCAAAGAGACCCTCACTAGAGCAGAGATGGAGAAGAAACACAAGTTCTATCTTAGCAGGGCATCCTGCTATATTTATTGACTCCATTAATTAAGGTAATGAGAAATAAAACCAGTTGCTCAATGGGCAGACGCTGAGGAAGCTTGTCCCCTAGAAGACTGAATTTGCCATGGTGAAATGAGGCAGGGCTGCAGGGAGGGGAACTCTCCCCCTCTCTTCAATTCCTGGGAGGGGAAGGAAGCCTAGTGCATGTTAGGGCCTTAATTTGGCACCAGAACCTCTCCTCAGCTCTGCAGCAGGTGAAATCAGTCCTGGACTAAGGCATACTATGTGATAATAGACAGCCCAGAGCCCACATTCACATAGGAGCAGAGAGTGTTCCATCTCTTCCTGAGAATGGGCATTGTTAAGGAAGGGAAGAGAAGGCAGGAAGGCCCAGAAATACAGAGAGCATGTCCAGAAATGGGAAGAGAAGGGGGGAAGGTATACCCCTCCAAGGGAAAGAGGAAGTCGGCAAGGGGAGGCTGAATTCCAAAATCACCTACCCATGATGCTGCGGAGGTCCATCTTGCCCCAGCCCTTCCTGGATCTGCCAGCTGCTGCCTCAATGAAGTTTTCTCTGTGATGAATGTGAGACTCTGTACAAACGCAACCAGAGCCTTTGCAAATGCCGGAAGTTTTATCCCTGGATGTATCTCAACCTCTTTGTGTCCTACCTGCAAGCTCACACACACACACACACACACACACACACACACACACACACACACACACACTTGCATGCACCTCTATACATCCAAATCACTTTCTTCAAATTCATCTGGCCAAAATGCCACCTCCTCCATGAAGCCCTTTGGAATCTCCCTAGCCAGCAGGGCTCTCTTGCTCCAAGAGTCTGCAGCACTGTCTTTGATTTTCACTTATGGGGATTCATGTTTTGCAATTGTTGTGAATGTGTTTTATTCCCCCAATAGCTTATAAACTCTTGGCAAGCAAGAGCCATCCATATCTTATTTACCCCTGATTCTTCACGGTGCCCATAGCAGACCCTGGCCAAAAGCGGGCAGGGTCCTCCATAAATATTTGTTGAATTGATTACTCTCCTAACTCAAAGCCATCAGGTGGAAAGAAACTGCTGACGGGCTGAAGGGATTTTTACTGGGTGCCCCCAATATGCAGGTCTTGAACAAAGCTCTGAAAATACAGAACAAAAAAACCACAGGTCTGCCCTCATAGCACTCAAAGATCTACATTGGGAAATTGACAAATGCATTGTGGTCAATGAAGAGTGATCGAAGGACTGCTCGCCCAACCTGGGGCAGACTCTGCCCAGAAGAGCATGTTAGAGGAGTGACCTTGAAGTGGGATAGTCAGAGCTTACAGGAATGCTTCGCTGCAGCAGGAGGAACGACTCACAGCAGGCCTGGTCCTCTGACCCAGCATGGGGACCGCGGCATTCCAAGGGAACCAGGCCTCCAGCACTGGATGGAGGACAAAGGCAGAGGAAACTCCAGACAGCATTCAAACTTCTTGGGGACTTGATTAACTGCTTTAATTAGCCAGCCTGTAATCATTAAGGGAAGTGGCATGGATGGTAATAACACAAGAATGGGACCCAAGATTAGGCTCAAACAACAGCGCTGTTTTCCCAGCGGCTGGCTCCACCTCTCTGAAGCTGGTCCTGGAGACAGAAAAGAGAGATGTGCAGGGCGTGACCCAAGGCAGAGCAGCACTGATTAGCACCCAGCTCCTACCTTGTCAGCACCGGCTCCCTGGGTGAACTAAGTGCCTGCAAAATGAATGCACGCCTGCAAAATCTCCAGTGTGGATTTTAGTCTTGCCCCAATGTTACCCCCAGTATTTTAATTAACCTGGGCTTATTGTTCTAATTACTGGAGTTTTATGCCATGCATTGCTGCTCAGGGGTGGTGATGATCAGTAAACACAATCACCTGATTTTCAGCAAAGCTTTGCCCTTAGATTTTTACTTACAAAATAATAATTAGTAACATAAATCTTTAATTTCTAGTTCACTGGGGCTAACAGATTAAGTAGGATGGAGGAAAAGCTTTCTTAGAATATCAGGCTCTGGTCTTAATGGTCTCCCATCACTGATGTTTTAAGGGACTTTCTCCATTTTAAGAAATATCAGGTGCAAAAGCTAGGGATGCAAAGGCTGCTGTGATATATTCCAGAATAAGAAAACACATGACATGTGGCTGGTGTGGCTCAGTGGATTGAGTGCAGGCCTGCGAACCAAGGGGTCGCCTATTCGATTCCCTGTCAGGGCACATGCCTGGGTTGCAGGCCAGGTCCCCCAGTGGGGGATACGCGAGAGGCAACCACACACTGATGTTTCTCTTCCTCTCTTTCTCCCTCCTTTCCCCTCTCTAAAACAATACATAAATAAAATCTTTAAAATAGAAGAAAACACACAACAGATTGTAGGCAACAATAACATGTTTAAAATAATAATACAGAAAATGCTGTGTGAATGTTTGTGTGTGATTGAGTATTTGCACTTAAAATGCATATAAAAGGATATATACTAAACAGTTAACACTTGGTAATTACCCTCAGAGAATGGGACTGGAGGCACCAGGAAGGTAAGAGGGGCTCTTTATATTTTTTTTAAAAACATTTTATTTATTTTTTAAATCTATTTTATTGTTGTTCAATTACAGTTGTCTGCATTTCCCCCCACCACCACCACCACTCCCCTACTTTTATTTTATATGCTTCAATGCTGCAGTTGGAATTTTACAACAGAAGTATTACTTTTGCAATGAAAACATTTGTTATGAAAATCAGAAAAACACCACTCCTTGAGTAAGCCAAGGTCGCGGCAACCCCAAGAGCCCTGCATGAGGAGTTCATGAATACAGGTGACCGCAGCTACACAAGCCCATGGTCTCTGAGCATCCTCCTTGGTTGTCACAGTAGCATCTTGTGGAACCTGGACCTCCCTCTCTGCTTCCCTCGCTTCTGTTTTTGGACCCTCCTCTGACATCTTAAAATCTCTTCTTACCTTCTCCATTCTTCTTCGTAGGACCCACGCTGACTCCTTGTATTGCCTTCTGATCCCCAGCCCGTTTCTATCTTCTTCCTTGGACTCCATCTTAGTATCTACTTTGACTTGTTCCGTGTCAGCCTTGTCTAACTGCCTCTGCCCAGAAGATTCGGCGTCCATCCATTCGTCATCCAGCAGGCTGAGCCCTCGCCACCTGTCCCCCCAGGGCCCTCCCTCTGGGCTCCTAACCCAGTCTAGTTTTTGACGAGACATATTTTTTGATTCAACAGAGCTCCTAAGCACAAGTTAATTATTTATCCCTAGGGTTCTGCTGAAGAAAATTAACCTTCCCCATGCGGAAGAGAAATTAATGAGTCGGACTTGATAAGAAATAGTACTTCCAAAGGGGTGTCTTCCTGAAAGATTCTCAAGGATGATATTCATTTACTGGATTTTCATGGTATACCCCATATTAGAACCTAACCTCTAGCCCTGGCTGGTGTGGCTCATTGGACTGAGCACGGGCCTTTGAACCAAAGAGTCACTGATTCAATCCCCAGTCAGGGCACATGCCTGGGTTGTGGTCCAGGTCAGGTCTCCAATAGGGGGCGTGTGTGAGGCAACCACACATTGATGTTTCTCTCCCTCTCTTTCTCCCTTCCCCTCTGTCTAAAATAAATTTAAAAAATATTAAAAAAAACAACTAACCTCCATCTAATATGAAATTCCAGAGAATTGTATTTAGTGAGATGCCCCTGGGAAATATATTAAAATGTCAACCTGAAACAAGTGTCGTGAGGATGTGGAGAAAAGGGAACCTCATGCACTGTTGGGACAAATGGAGACTGGTGCAGCCACTATGAAAAGAGCAAGGAGGGTCCTCAAAAACTTAAACATGGAACTGCTTAATGACCCAGCGATTCCACGTCTGAGTGTGTATCTGAAGAAACCCAAACCGCTAGTTCGGAAGAATGCTTGCACCCCCTTGTTTATTGCAACATATTTACAATGGCCAAAATATGGAAGCAGCCCAAGTGCCCATCAACGGATGAGTGGATAAAGAAGATGAGGTACATCTACACAATGGGCTATTACTTGGTCATAAAAAAGAATGAACTCTCACCATTTGCAACAGCATGGATGGACCTAGAGGTTATTATGCTAAGAGAAATAAGTCAGTCAGAGAAAGACAAGTACTATATTATTTCACTATATTATTTGTAGAATCTAAAGAACAATAGAAATGAACGAACAAAACAGAAACAGACTCATAGATACAGAGAACGGACGGATGGTTGCCTGGGGGGAAGACGACTGGGGGATGGGTGAAAAAGGTGAGGGAGTTCAGAAGCACAAATTGGTAGTTACAGAATGGTCATGGGGATGTAAAGTACAGCGTAGGGAACATTGTCAATAATATTGTAATAACTATATATGGTGCCAGGTGGGTAATGGAAATATCAGGGGGAACCCTTTATAAAGTATGATTGCCTAACCACTATGCTGTATACCTGAAACTAATATAGAATAATATTGAATGTAAACTGTAATGAAAAACCAAATTAAAAATGTATATCAAGCTGAATCCCAACCTCCACCCCTCATTTGAAGAGCAGGTGACACTGGGCCCAGGGGCCCTCACTCATTCATACACCCAGAATGTATGAATTCATTGTTTACAAAGCATTTCTTTCCCCTGTATGGGCCAGTGGCAGGCTTGAAAGATACCAAGCTGAAGGAGAAAAAGTTCTTGCTTTCCAAGAGTCAGCGTCCAGCAGGAAAGGTACCACGTGAACCAGTGTGGTGGTCAGGGTCCCAGAGGTGAAGTCTGGCTGTGGACCAGGTACCGTAGAGGCACCGACTAGCAATAGACACAAGCACCAAGTTCAGCACTAACGGAGATGCTGACATGAGTAGACAAAATGCACCATCTCTGACCTCAAAGAGCCCCTTGTCTAGCAAAAGAACGAGAGAGAATATTGCAAGAGAATGCAACACAGTCAACAGGGGCATCCAGAGACAGAGAGAGACTAACTGGTAGCGATGGAGGGCCTGGCAGAGAAGGCACTGCCTGAACAATCCTGAAGAATGAGTGAGCTTGTGTGCCGAGCTGGCCAGGAGGGTGAGGAAAAGGATGCTTCGGGCAGAGGGAGAAGCTTGAACAAAGGCATTGTGTATTCCTGGACAGGCCAAAAGTTTAAGAGGCCTAGAATTTAGAGTATTTGTTGGAGAGCCGTGGCCGAAGACAGCAGAGGCCCCAGGGTGAAGGGTTCTGAACACTCAGCCGAGGCTTCTGCACTGTGTTTTGTTGACAGCTGAGACACTCCGGAGAGCATTAAGCAGGGAGAGACAAATTGAGGTCTGTATTTTAGACCCATGTGCCAATGGAGGATTAGAAAGTATTAAAGAGTAAGGCCTGAAAATGAATTAGTTCATGAGCTTAGAAAATCCTGGGTTTGGGGGCACAGGAGGAGGGGGAGAGAACCACCAGGTTACCTTCTGGGAAAGGGAAGAGAAAGAAAACTGATTCAGTTAATAAAGCGCCTACTCTGCGCCAGGCTCCAACCTGGGTGCCATATCCTGGTCTGCTCACTCAGTGCCCACAATGGTACCACGGGAGGGGAAGAGCCGTGTGATGAGTTCCATATTGCAGAAGGGGAAAATGAAGCTCAGTGGGGGCAAGTGAGTTCACAAGGTCACACATTACAAAGTAACTGAACCAGGATTTGAATCCAACCTTTTAGAAGTCAAAGCCAGTGCTCCACGGTGGTTTGTTACCCACCTGGGCTGCCTTAGGCAGGGGTCAGGGTGACAGAGGCCAAATGGAAGACACTGCAGGAGGATCACTGTGAGACAGCATTCCTTACTGAGTGAAGTCTGAGGTGCAAGGTCACGGATGCCTTGGGGATTTGTGAATTCCTTTGGAAATGTGATGCCAAGCAAACCCTCCCAAACTGGGATCCTGCGCTACCTCGGATGATGAGAATCATTCAATCTATTCCTCTCTTTCTCTTGGCTTGTTTATCAGGAAGCTCCAAACTCAGTGTTTAAACTCAATAACTATGTTAGCCGAAGTAATTATAATATATGCATTTGCAACATCTTATATGTTTTTTTACTTCCTGTGTTATTGTTCCCATATACTTTGTTCCAAGATGTCTCCAAGTTTCTGATATGAAACTGGGGAATATATAAAAGTAACTACAAAATGTGTTTTCTATTTACCTGGTTCTTCTTCCCATTTTCAGTCTGAACAGATCTCACAAGAATTGCTACAGTGGGCAAGGCTGCGGTTCCTCCCTCCCTGGGTTCTGTTTGCAGTGTGCCCTGGAGTAGCAATGTTTTCTTCATCACGGCAATCTGCACGTTTTCAGTGTAACTTCATTTTTTTGTTTCCTTATGCATTCAGTATCCACTAGGTATCAGACACTGTGTGGTTACATACCGTATCACATTTAATCACTCCAACGTGCGAAGTAGTTACTCTTATCCCATTTTACAGTTGAGAAAACTGAGATCCAGAGCACTTCAATGACTTGCCCAGGGTTACACAGAGGGTCAGTGGTGGAAATGAGATTTGACTTGAGGTTTCTTTGATACTGAAGCCTGTTTGCTTTTCTCTCTGCTGAAGGAGACCCAATTTCCTTAATCCCTTCAGGACTAGGCAGAATTGCATGTCTCCTGTGACCTCCCCATCTCTCTATCCTTTCAGCTCCCCAGATTAATAAAAAGAAAAAGAAAAGAGAAAGATCTCATCCAAGCTATAGTGACAAGACTAAACATCCAGATTGGCTATTTTTCCTGACCAAAAGTAAGTGCTTTCAAATCATGAAAATAGAATCTTTCTTTTCCATTTTCTTTGTCCTTAAGAATACAGAATGGAGAATGTGTCAGACCCCCTGACTCGTCTATTTTTTGTTAAAAAGTTTTTTCTTTTATTTTAAATCTTTTCCACTGAGCTCTTTGCTTTCTACGAGACTGGTAATGAAAACTCAGTGTGCAAATCCCAACATCAAATCCATGTTACATAATACACCTCCGTCTTCCCAGTCTTGTCCAGAAGGGCCAATTTAAGTGAGGCCATTTCGGAACTGAAGTTATTAGAAATTCTTCTCCATGACGACGGATCTCTTATAGTTCACTGTGGGGGCAAGGCAGGGCATGGCCTGGGCAAGCAGGTGGAAGTGGGGGTCCTTGTCTGGAATCCACCTCTCAGAAAGTCCAAGATTCTGGAAATACACTGCTCAGCCCAGAAGGAATCGTGCCCTTGGGAAAGCCCAACAGACTTGTATTTTATCATTCAGAGCCTCCTCCCCACCATGGTCTGGGGATGGAAGGAAAGAGAAGGGAAGAAGAAGGAAATTACCACTATTGAATCCAAAACAGTACTGAGGGCTTACCCAGCCAGCTCCCTTCATCACCACAGCAGCCTTTCAACAAGGCCCCAGGGAGGAACCTGAGGGCCTGGGTGGTACCATGGCGCAAGGTCATCACCAAGAGCAGAGTGGAGCCACAAAGCCAAGCCAGCATCTCCCAGCTTCAGATCCCATTGCTTTTCCTTCGCATGGCTTTTCACCCACGGATAATCACAAATGAAGCAAAACCCTGAACAACCCACAAGGAATAGCACATCCTCTGTGAAAGAACTTCCTGCAGGAAGGAGTCACCAATGATAGCTGTCCCTACCTTCTTCTTGCCCACCTCAGGATGGCCCTCTCCCTCTTAGCTGCTCCAGAGACAAGTCTCTCTCTCTAGACTCAGCCAAGAAACCACTGTACCACTTCAAAGAGCCTATGAAATGTGTAAGTACAAGAGAGAAAATAGGAGAGCAGAGATCCCTATAGGAGAGCATCTAGAGGAGGGGTTTCTTAACAGATGTCACTCAGGAGCCCCCCTATCCAGCTAGTCACATGGCACAGTAACTAGAGAGGTTTTTATCTCCGGATTTTGTGGAGAAAACACGGGGATATGTAAAAATGAAAACTAAACTCCTATGATCAAAACTATACTCCTGTGATCAAAAAGATAAACAACAAAATAAACTGATGAACAACATGGAAACAGAGGCACAGATACATGGGGCAGACTGACAGCTAACAGAGGGGAGAGGCTGGGGGAAACTGGATGAAAGAAGGTGAAGGAATTAATCAAATAATATATATGTATTGAGTTGGCCCAAAAGTCCGTATGGATTTTCTTCCATAAAATAGAAAATAGGTTTTTCATTTTCACCACTAATTTTATTGATTTGGATATTTTGAGTATGTAGGCTGTCTCCTGCTATTGGCTTCTAATGGGTAGAGGCCAGGGGTGCTGCTAAACATCTTCCAGTGCATGAGACAGCCAGCCCCAGAGCAAAGAATTATTTGGCAAAAATGTCAATAGTACCAAGAAACTTTGTAAACCATTTCTGACATGTTTGATCAGTCACAGCACCTTCTCTATTCACTGTAGGAACACTTGTTTGCACTTGAGTTGCATTTTTATCTTTTTTTTGAAATAATAAAGCATAAAAGTAAAAAATGGTGCATGTCTTCCACCTTTAATATTAAAATGGCTGCACAAAAATTCACCAATTTAAAAATGCATGTTGATGTGACAAGTGTCACAATAAAATGTAACAAAATTGTTTCGAATGAAGTTAAAGACAATTAAGTGCTACTGGAGCCATTGTATGGAAAAAAGAAGAATAGATTTTTTGGCCAACCCAATATAACCCATGGACACAGACAACAGTGCAGTGGCGGCCAGAGGGCAAGGGTCGGTGAGAGTAGGGACATCTATGATGGCGTCAACAATAAAAATAAAGTTGAAAAAAGATACACATTTACTGGACATAATTACAGACAATAAACCATACGGTGGGTTATGATACCAGATGACAGAACAAGGCATAAGTCTAAAGAGTAGGAATGACCTTTGACCACTGTGGTGAGGGAAATGTCTGAAGTCCTTTCAGATTCTTCCTCAAGTACACGAGGTTGCTCTTAGGACACATGACCTTGGCTGAGGTTCACTTTCTCCCTTAGTCCTTGACTACCAATAATGGAAAATCCCCAGATTTTGGTCTTTTATTCTTCACTAATTTTTTTAAATATATTTTATTGATTATGCTATTACAGTTGTCCCATTTTCCCCCTTTATTCCCCTCCACCCTGCACACCCCTTCTCACCCACATTCCCCCTCTTTAGTTCATGTCCATGGGTCATATATATAAGTTCTTTGGCTTCTACATTTCCTATACTATTCTTAACCTCCCCCTGTCTATCTTCT
>VMDR010000314.1:0-84785 GCA_007922815.1 Macrotus californicus
ACCTGGTAGACCCCTGTCTGTCAGCACCTGGTAGACCTGTCAGGGCCTTGGCTGGTACTTTGGGTGACAAGTGGGAGACTTTGCAAGGTCTGGAAGGGAGGAGTCATGTGCTCTGGTTCAGTGTTTTCACGGACTTGGTGGGACTGAGCTGAGAGCACACAGCAGGGCAGGACGAAGGTGGCTTGTATGTACCCAGATGGAAGTGGTGGGGTGGTGAGAAGCGGTCAGACTCTGGAATCAGAAGTTTGGTTTTTTTTAAAGATTTTATTTATTTACTTTTAGAGAGGGGAAGGGAGGGACAAAGAGAGGAAAGGAAACATCAATTTGTTACCTCTCATGCACGCCCCCTACTGGGGACCTGGCTTGTAACCCAAGCATGTGTCCTGATTGGGAATCGAACCTGCGACTCTTTGCTTCGCAGGCTGGTGCTCAGTCCTCTGAGCCGCACCATCCAGGGCTGGAATCAGGTTTCTGGAGGTAGAGCCAACATAATTCCCAGACAGTCTGGCTGGGGTTGGGGGTGAGAGAAAGAGAGGAAGCACAGGTGGGTGCAAGGCGCCTGGCCCGCGCAAGTGATGGGGCTGCTGCCAGCGCCAGCTGAGATGGGGAGGCCGGGAGGTGGTGGGCGGTCAGGGTGGACGGGCTGAGCTTCAGAGGCGGTGGCTCTGACATCCAGTGGCACCGTCATGGAGTCAGGTGGGAACCTGGCTCGAGTTTGGAGTGGAGCCCAGGCTCCAGGCAACATAGGCGTTGCTGGCATCTCAGTGGTGGTTCAAACCTCATGGCAGGATCACTAACTGCACGAGAGGTTAGTATAAGGAGACACACACAGTCCGAGGACTGAGTTCTGGGAGAGCCAGCATGTTCAAGGCCAAGGAGACCCGAAGAACCAGCAAGTGAGGAAGGAGGCACCGCAGACACGTGCGGGGGTCCTGGGAACCGGAGGAGGAGAGGGCAGCTGGGCACTCAGCCCATCGGGCCCTGCTGCCTGTCTTCCAGGCCAGGATGCTGAGGTCTGGCCAATGACTGTGGATTTCGGGCTGGGGCCTGGGAGCAGTTTCAGGGAACCCACCAGACAAAGAGCTTGCCTGGGGGGTCGGGGAGAAGTCAAAAAAGATGGGAGTGGTGCTCTTTCGTGGAGCTTTGATGGCAGAATGACAGAGGAGACAGAGCAGGAGGACAGAGGAAGCCAAGACAAAGACTTACGAAGATGGGAGAGCCAGCTGGATGCCCCGATGCTGGTGGAAGAGCTGCTGGCAGGGAAGTGGGCTGAGCACCTTTCCCGAATCGGCTTTGATGGGACTTTTCAGCCAGAGGGCACCGCACCCTCACCCAACTTTCCCTGCCTCTGCCCTGCACCCCCAACTCCAAAAGGAGGGCGAGCCCCTGAAGCTGTGCTCAGATGGGTCCTTTTCTAGAGCAGCATGTGTCCTTTTAAGACAACATCCTGCCCTGGCTGGTTGTAGCTCTGTGGATTGGGCGTCAGCTTGAGAACCGAAAGGTTGCGCTGGTTCAATTCCCAGTCAGGGCACGTGCCTGAGTTGTGGGCCAGGTCCCCAGTTGGGGCCGTGTGAGAGGCGACCACACATTGATGTTTCTCTTCCTCTCTTTCTTCCTCCCTTCCCGTCTCTCTAAAAATAAAAAAAAAAAATCTTAAAAAAAACCCCACAAACCTCCTGACTGCGGCGAGACACCCCCTTTGTATTAACTGCCTCAGAAAAAAACTGAGTAGCTGGCAAATATTCAAGCCAAACCCTAGTGGAGGGGGGCGGGTGCAGCAAGACATGACTTCACGAGGAGTCTGCAGCCCGAGCCCAAGGCAGAGCCAGACGGCTCCTGTTAGGAACGTCTATTTGTGGCTCCCAGTCTAATTTCTGAATGTGACTGAATAAATATTGGTCTTTCCTTCTGCAGCCTTCTCCTTTGGGGTGGTTCAGCCACACAGATGTTGTCACCTCTGGTTTTCTAGAAGTATGGAGACACTGGGGCCCAGAGAGGGACAGGATATCACCCAGCATCTCACAGAAAGAGGGTGACAGGACAGGGAGAAGAGCACCAGAAGGTCAAAGCCCCTCAGAGGGGAGCTGAGGGTGTCCTAAGCTTGAGTTCTACCTGCTTTTGTTCCTCCCGTGCACCCTGACAAGTGCTCATCCAACCACTGCTTGCATACCACTAAAGATGGGGAGCTCACCACTAGTAAGGGGTCATTCCATTGATAGATGGTTTAGAATGTTAGATCAGAATGATGGTAATGGTGATGATGGTGATACTGATGTCATCTGACATTATTGAACTCAACGTGCCTGGCAATGTTTCAAGCTCTTTAGATGGATTTTCTTTCTTGGCTTTCATAATAACCCTACAAAGAGTAGATTCCCATTGCTTCCTTTGAGCACTGCCAACACCGAGCTGCACCTGAGCCACCCGTGGGCTCCGCCGGCACCGAGCTGCACCTGGGCCGCCGCCCGTGGGCTCTGCCGGCACCGAGCTGCACCTGGGCCGCCGCCCGTGGGCTCCGCCGGCACCGAGCTGCACCTGGGCCGCCCGTGGGCTCCGCCGGCACCGAGCTGCACCTGGGCCGCCGCCCGTGGGCTCCGCCGGCACCGAACTGCACCTGGGCCGCCGCCCGTGGGCTCCGCCGGCACCGAGCTGCACCTGGGCCGCCCGTGGGCTCCGCCGGCACCGAGCTGCACCTGGGCCGCCGCCCGTGGGCTCCGCCGGCACCGAGCTGCACCTGGGCCGCCGCCCGTGGGCTCCACCGGCACCGAGCTGCACCTGGGCCGCCCGTGGGCTCCGCCGGCACCGAGCTGCACCTGGGCCGCCGCCCGTGGGCTCCGCCGGCACCGAGCTGCACCTGGGCCGCCTGTATGTCCTCAGCCCCAAACCCGGGGCTGCACGCAGTGGGTGCTCAGGGAGGGTCTGTGAGGAATGGCTCGTGCACAACCGTTTGTGGGATGCAAAACCCCAGCCATTCGTTGATGCCTTTTGGGGCAATAAGCCTATCAATTGATTTGAACTGCTCCTGGACAAATGAATGAATTCACACAATTGTTGGCCCACCCAGGTCACTTGGCTGCTCTTTGTGGGAGAAGCATTTCTGGGGCACCCCCACCATTCCTCTTCCCACCACCCAGGCCTCTGTCCTAGGTGCTGCTGTCCTAGCTTGGTCCAGGCCCCCATGAGCCCAGAGGCCTGATGCCCCCTCGGGCAAACCTGCTGGTGGGGGAGGACCCCGTGAGCTCTGAGGTGAAAAGGGCTGCCCCATCTCACAAGGAAAGAGCCCATGGGGGCAGTGCTGGGGGAGGGGAGGTGGCAACTTCTCTCAGTTACCACACAGAGAGGGGGAGGAACATACTTCTCTCTAGGCAAGCTGTTCGCCTACCAGCTGACTTTGGTAAAAGAAAAAAATATTCATCAGGCCATCTGTTCCCAGAGCGGAGCTGGTGTGGGGCCTGGGGCTTCCCACCGCTCAGGCAGCCAGACCCAGTTTCAGAATCCGAGACAGCTGCCCCCTGGATTATTTTGGGAAGAGGCTCAACTCGGAGGCACGCCCGCCTTCGAGGCATTTCCCGGCGCTCCGAAGCTGTTTGCACACCCAGCCGAGCCTGCCAGCTCCTTCCCGGCCCTGGCCGCCTTCCAGCCCAGGCCACTAGAAATATCCTGCTTCCAACTTCAGAGGCAACTTCAGCTGGACTCAGATCTTTCGGGGAGGAGGGAGACAGGGAGAGCCAGGGTGGTGCCCGGCGGCCAAGGCAGCCAAACTGATGGAAGGCCTCAGTGTCTCTTCCTCTGTCTCCTTGGTGGGACCCACTCCCTCCACCCACCCCCAAGCAACAGGACCCCCAGGTGTCTGCCCTGTCCCAGGGCCCATCCCTCCCTCCTTTTGAGTGACAAGCTCCCAGGGGTGGGGGTGGGATGAGGGCATCTCAGGCTGACTGACAGCATCAGAAAGCCCTGGAAAGAGCACGGGGCTTTCAACTTGGAGAGGTTGGGGTGGGGTGGGGGCCAGAACATGGTCGTCAAGAAGGTCACAAAGCCAGCGATGCCAGGAGGATCCAGAGCATTGGACACCTCCCTGGGGACAGGCCGCTGATCGACCACGAAGATTTCTTCTTTGTGACTTGAGCAAAGCTCACAATTTTAGCCATGGGGGTGGGCCTGGGCCACGGCTCTTCTGGCAAGGAACTGAGTTAGCTTCCCCATGTGGCTTGGGGCATGGGTTTGGACACACAGGGCTCCGGCCACTGGATGGTGATCCAGGGACTGTCACCCCAGGTGGCAGCAGCTGAGTGTAGGCAAGCCAGAGCCTCTGGCCACCAGCCCTGACACCTGATAGCCCCCTTTGCCCTCAGAGCCAGACCCTCAAACCCAGGGAAGGTCACGTGGTGGGAGCCGTGGTCCCCAGCGGGGCCGGCACCTTCCACACCCAGCCCCACAGGGAGGGAGACTTCGAGCAGGGTCAGCTCATGTTTGTGCACACGTAATGGCCCTTCTCAGGACCCTGGCGGGCTCCCCAAATCCCTCCCAGAAATACATTTGTTAAAATAAACCACGCGAGGCCAGAGGTTGGCTCAAAATGGACCCACGCCTAGTGGATTTAGAGATAGTCAAACATAGAGAAACAGGAGACAGTGTGGGGGGTCCAGCTGGGCAGGGAAGTAGCTTCTGGGGGCAGTTGGTTAATTTGGGGGTCCACGGGGCACTGTGTCCGTGCTTTCTTTCAGCTTGTGCTTGCGAAACAGGCTGTAGAGGACCCTCAGGATGCTCTTGGAGTCCTTGTTGACAATGGCTGCGGGCAGAGGAGAGCAGGGTGGCCAGTCAGGCCTGGGCAGGGGAAGGGGCGACCAACCATCCCCCTCTGCTTGGGACCGAGGGGCTTCCCAGGACACGGGGCTTCTGTGCTAACTCCGGAAACCCTGGGCAAACCAGGCAGTTGGTCATGCTCGGCCTGAGTCCCTGGAACCACAGCCCGGCTCTGTCTCCTCCCCCCGTCCAGTCTTCCCAGCCCCCTCATGCGGTGCAGGAACTCCTCAAGGTCTTGTCTCTCTGGATGGCTCATGCCCAGGGACCCAGTCCCCATCCCCTCTCCCCAGGGTTCCTCCCTCCACCATGGGGTGGGGGAAGCCACCCCCAGGAAGCCTCAGTAAACGCTCATTATGCACCCATGCCAAGCAAGAGGGACGCACCTCACTCTGTGCATCCTGCCCCGGGCTGGCTGCCCAAGGAACGGGACCAGAGACCCGCGTGGGCGCACACTCACCTTCAGGGCTGACAGGGTAGTCGAGCAGGCCTTCGTTCTTCAGCAGCTCCAGGGCCAAGGTGACGTTGTGCACCTATAATGACAAGACCCCATCAGGTGTTGTCAAAATGAGGCCGCCCCAGTCCAGGCCCTGACCCCAGTGGCAGGCCCACCCTTCACCTATGACATCCACCACACATCAGGGAAGCCGCCTCTGGCAGGAACGCTGTCACCGAGGAGGGCACCCAGCCTGGGGTTCAGGGAAGGCTTCCTGGTGGAGGTGATGCCTGGAGGTGAGTCTGCCAGG
This sequence comes from Macrotus californicus, assembly GCA_007922815.1. Classification (NCBI taxonomy): domain Eukaryota; kingdom Metazoa; phylum Chordata; class Mammalia; order Chiroptera; family Phyllostomidae; genus Macrotus; species Macrotus californicus. The sequence continues at coordinate 5,547 of VMDR010000314.1, forward strand.
GGAGGGGACTTGGCCAGGGGTAGAAGCATGGGTTCACCCTGACCTTCTCTGAGGTTGCCCTTGACCCCGTGGTGACAGGTCCCCTCAGAACCAGCTTGGTTTCATAGGCAAAGCATAGATGAGGAAACCGAGGCTCCTCATGGCCTAGAGACTAATCTGCACTCACGAGACAGAAAGTGCTAGAAGCAGGTCTGTGTTACTCAGATGCCTGGCAGCTGGGGGGGCCGCCTCTGCCCAGGCCACTGGGCTCTCAGTCCAGCTCCATCACTGGGTGACCTCGAGCAAGCCACCTGTCCCCAGGCCTCCCCCTGCTCCGCTGCAGGGCAGGGTCACCACCGCCGCCCCCATACCTTGATACGGGACACAGGGTGGGGAGCCCTGTCATCCCTGGGCTCAGAGCAGACTGTCTGTTAGGGGGCGTCACCTCCCTTGCCACATCTAGCCTCTCCCTTGGGCTTCAGATACCGCCAGATGGAGCCCACCCTCTGTGTGGGGCTGCAGCCCAGAGCGGTAGGAAGAGCGGGTGGGGGAGTGGGATGAGCGAGGTCTAAAGCTGGCCATACCCCTGACTCACTGGGACCTCAAGCAGGTCCTTCCTTCCATGGTCTCAGCCACCCAAAGGTCCACTGTGGGGGCTGGACATCCCGGACAGGTGGTCAGCCATCCCAGCCCTACAGCCCACTTCCAACATGCCAGGCAGTTCCCATGGCAACCCAAGCAGGCGCCAGGAGGCTCGGGTGGCAGCGTGGTGGACGGAGCAGGCCCATGTAGGAGTCCAGCCCCGCCCAGGCCACTTCCGGTCACCTGGTGGGTCTGGGCAGAAGGGCTCTTGAGATGAGGGTGGGACATCTGTGCATCGGCCCCCACCAAGTCGAAAGTCACAGGTCAGACGAGGCCCACACCCTGGCTGGGCCTCAGTCCCCTCATCTGTTCCAGGGAAACAGCCCGCTTTCCAGCTGGGTCTTTGGACCCAGCCTGGAGCTGTCAACCTGCTGCTCTAAGGCTGCCAGCAGGGTCTTTGATAGATGGGACTTGAAGGCACAGCGCAAGATCTGAAGGTGGGGTGAGGAAAGCACAGTGGGGGCATTGCCTCAGCTAAGGCTGCCCTGCACATCCCCAGGGTGGGGGCTCCTGCAAGGGCCGGGGGGTAGGATGGGTAGGAGTGGTCAAAGCCCCCTGAGAAAAAACGAACCCTGAGGGAGAAGAGGGCATGGGTCACAGTCCTGGGCCGGGGGCACCAAGGCAGAGTCGAGGGAGTATCTTCCGCCTATCCCCAGGGCTCCTGCTGTGTCCAGGGGCACAGGGCTGGTATCCCCCCGGCAGCTGGCTCAGCACAGGGCTGTACAGTCCCAGGGGGCAGCCCTTCCTTGGGACCTGGAAGGCACAGTGAGCAGGTCCTTCTCCACTGAGGACAGTTGGTGGTACATCAGATGGACAGAGCAGCTGAGCTGGGGTTGGTCCAGGATGGAAGAGGTTGTGGGAGTGGCAGGGTCCCAAGCCCCACAGGGCTGTCCCCTCTGTGGTCAGTCAGTCAAGAAGAAACAAAATCTGCCACAGGGTCCCAAGCAGAGGTGGCCACACCTCTGCGGACAGAAGGTCATCTCCAAGTGAGCAGATCCAAGCTCCCCCACTCATGCTGTAGCTGGGTCCCCGAGTGGTCTCCTTAGACTAGAAGATTCTGGAAAATGAGGGTTGCGGTTGCCCTTGTCCACATTTTCACGAACACTCTTCACGGGATTCACAGAAAGTCAGGTCGGAGCAAGGAGCCACCACGCTCTCCAGCCTCGCAGCCCTGCCTCTGGCGGGAAAGTGTCTGTCCCCGAACCATCGGGGGGACGCTGGTATCAACAGAGCAGCATGGAAGTCCTCCGCCACCAGCCTTCCAGAGCCTTGGACACGTTACCGTGTATCGTGAACCTTCGAGACGGCGCGCGTTTTCCCGAGTGGTTTGACCATCGAGTCCATTTGTCAGAGAGCCTCTCAGGGCACCACTGTCTGGCTCCCTCGCTCATTCCTAAAGTGCCAGTGGAGCATCGGCTCCGCACTGGCCTTGCGGCGGGCGGAGCTGACCTGCTCCTTGCTCATGCTTGGAGAGTCACTGCTTGTCCCACCACGAAGGGCCCCATGCACTCCTGTCTGTCACTCCTCAACAGTGCCAGCTGGAAGCAGGCAGAGCTGGCCCGGGCTCTGGCGCCGTCTCACTGCACTCTGCCCAAAAAGCATCATTTTTCTTCCGCGCACGGTTGGAGATGATGAAGGTGAAAATGCTGAGCTCCGCCGAGCTGAGGGGAGGTCACGACCCGGGAGGAGGCGTCTGTCCTCAGGGGACAGATAACTGAACGTGGGCGGAAGCGAACGTTTCCTGGCTCCAGTGCTGTGATTTCCACGGAGCAGACAATCTGTCCGCCTCCATCCCTGACATCTCCGCCGCACTGAACGGTGGTGCCTTCAGCAAGGAAGGTCTGGTAATGACCAGCCCGACTTCCAGAGGCCGCTCTGCCAGGATAACAATTCCTTGGGTGAGCCACCTTCAGGAAGGGCTGTCGTCCCCTCCCCCTTCGGCTACTGACATGCTCAGCACCTCTATCACACGTTCCTGCAGCTGAGGTTTCTGGTACCCTGCCGACCACATTCATGCCTGGGGTCAGAGCTGAGAGGCCACCTCTTTCCCCCATGTTTACTGTGGCTCCTCTTCTGCAGCTGGATCTAAAATCATGGATTTGGCCAGTTGGCCACACAGGGACATTTGTCCCTAGCTTGTAACTGAGGCTGGGCAGTGCGCAAAATATTGAGCATGGGTCTAGAGGTCCCCTCAACACCCAAGTCACAAAGCGGGGACCCCTGAGCTATTCTAGGTTTCAGCCCACATGCATCCTGCCCCGCTCCTTCCACCCCCTTCTCACACCGCTCACGTGTCAGGGTCCTGTCTCCCGGACCCAGGGACAGCATCGTGATCTCAGCCTCAGCACAGACCCTCCTGAGACCCTGCACTGGCCCAGCAGCTTGGGGGGCAAGCCTCCTTCTCAACCACAGAGAGGCTATACCCCTCTGTCCCCCTTGGGGCTCCCACTGACTCCCCAGGAAGAAAGAGAAGGGGGAGGCAGCTCTGGCTTCAGGGACAGACAAGCCTGGATGCCACTCTGACCTCCACCCGAACCAGCTGTGTGCCCTTGACAGGATCGCTGGGCCTCCCCAAATTCAGTTCCCACCTATGGAAATGGGGATGGGACAGTCCCTACCTCAGATGCCAACTTGGGGGGAGTTAGCGAGTGTATCCAGCAGACCTGTGGGAGAGCCTGCCAGGGTCCCGATTAGGTGCCCACACACTTTGCAGGGCTCTCCCACATCCCCGCCAAGACCACAGGGCCTGCCCTGGCCAACAGTGTGAGGTGGAGTGCCCAACTGCTGGTTCTGGGCCCAGGCCTGTGTCCCACTTGGTCCCCTGTGCCCCTGCCATCACCATGAGAAAACCACACCAGGCTTGCAACCAGTCCCAGGAGCAGGGTGAGGGGCACTGGGCACAGAGCTGAACTGCCGCGGCTAAACCCCACCAGGAGGGCTTGCTCCCCCGGCCAGCCCCCGGCCAGCCCCCAGACAAGTGATGCAGCCCCGCTGAGCCTGGATCACACTCAGCTGACCTACAGATCCGAGAAAGCAAAGTGGGGGTTAAGCCCCCGGGTGTTCGGGTGGTTTGTTATGCAGCACTTTTGTGGCAATGGCTGCTGGGGAGTGACAAGAACCCCATGAATGCTGCCCCTGTTCCTACACTGCCCTGAGGTGGGCCTGCTCCAGCCTGTCGGACCCAGCTGTCAAGTCGAGTAACCCTGAGCCTGGGGCAGTGGAGACCACGCCCACTAAAGATGGGGTCCCCACATCCCCAGGGTGCAAAGGGATGAACAGCAGGCCCTCGGGTATGAGGGGGGATGGGCTGAGGAAGGGGCCTGGAACTGGGACCCCAGGCAGTCCCTGACATTGGATCCAGACCCAGAGCACAGGGTTCTCGCCCTCCCCAGGAACACACGGGGACGTCAAAGGGGACAGAAACCTTTCTTCCTCCCAGAAATGGCCTCAGGGGCAGCCCCGGCAATGGGCACCCAATCCTGCTGCGAGTTCTTCCATCAGGAAAGGCTACCCCCTGCCCTGGTCGGTGCTCAGCAGGCCACAGGGACCCTGGTGCGGCAGAGGTAAGCTGCCACCTGGGGCTCTGGGCAGGCTGCCAGCCACCCAGTGTTCCGCCCGGCCACACAGCCGGCGACGCCGCCTGCAAGGCTGTTCATTCACGAGGACTCCGGCCCTTGATGCTTCCCCCTGCGTGATTCCCCAAACTCTTCCCTCCTACCTGCGTGACCTGCTCAGGGCAGGGTTTGTGAGCCCATTTTGGAAACAGGGAGCCTGAGGTGCAGTCAGTGAGGGCGCAGTGGCTCAGGAGCCAGAGCCCAGGCCTCTCCTTCCCCTGCCACGTCCACTGTGGCAGGGAGCCAGATGTCCCGTCACTGTGGGCACAGGCCTCAGCTTCCTACCTGGGGAGGGATGAGGATGCCCTCACGTGCAGGTATTTCAGGTGGAAAGGACATTTCTGGCAGGACATATCCCGTGCAAAGGCCCAGGGGTGGGAGCAGCAGGAGCCCCAAGGCTCGGGGCCGTCAGCCTGCGCTCTGAGGCTGGCCCTGCCTCCGGCACCAGCGTCACCCTTTCCCCAGGTCAGGCCACAGACCCCTGCCCGGACAGAGGCGGCCATCTCCCACCAGCCCGCCAGGCTCCAGGCCCACAGGGCAACTCCCGACTCACACCAGGCCAGCCCCCGTAACCCTGGCCAGCTCCTGCCACAGGGCCAGACCGCAGACAACCACCCCAAATACTGGCACTTCAGTCCACCGCTGAGCTGCTGCCGACACTGCCCTCCCCTTGGGGTCCCCTCCCTAGTTAACTGTGTGGACCGCTCCCTGATCAATGCCACAGGTTACCTCTTAGGCAATGCCTTTCCTGATTTCTTCAGGTTATGCTAACTGCCCTGGCCTCAGATCCCTCGCTGGCCCACCCACAGAGAGCCAGCACACCTCATCGTGGCCCGGAGGGCCATATACCTTTGAGCGCACAGAGGGTGGAGACCAAGAGGTTGCAAAAGCAGGCCCGACGTGGGATTGGCTTTGGGGCCCCCACAGCACAAGACCTGACCCCAAGCAGGGCCTCGAAAAATGAGGGATGAGGTGCATGGTGGATGGGTGGGCGGACAGGTGGGTGGGTGGGCAGATGAGTGACTAGGTACAAGGAGGAGGGGGTGAAAGAATTGGGTGGATGGGTGAATGGGCAAGTCAGCGGACAGGTGTGAGGGTGAGCAGACGCACAGGCGAACACATTTCCTCTCCGCCCTGCACTTCACCTGGAGATGAATGGATAAGGCGGGCCACGCGGACACTGTGGATGGGTCTGCTCAGAAGCAGGTCGCCGAGGAGTACGTCTGGAAACTCACCATCTCTGTGGGAGCGCTGGGCGTGAGGTAGAACTCCTTCAAGTGCAGGAAGAAGCCTTCCAGCTGTCCGATCAGCAAGAGTAGGATGACTCCATCTGCCAACTACAAAGGAGGGCTCTGGAGGGGGCGCATGGCCTGGGGGCCCCGCCCTGCCTCTCAGGCCACGTGGGCCCATGGAGGTCACACAGCCGCTCAGCCTCGGCATCCCTGACCCTGAAGCATCGCTGTGAACAGCGGCTGCCTGGCACCCGGTCTGCGCCCAATGAAAGGAGCCGCGTTCTGCTTCCTGGGAACCCGCTTCTCTCGTTCTGCTGACCACGTACTGGTCCACGAGCTACGGCAGCACAGGCGGAAACGGAGCTCAGTGTAGAACTGTTCCGTCAGGAAGAGTCAGAGAACAGCGCGCGGCTCATGGTGCTGGCTGCCGCCTTAGTGTTTCGGTCTGTTCCGTCTGTTCACTCAGAGATCAAGCCAGCTTCCGGCACCCGCGTGGCCTATGCTAATCCAAGCTCACCCAACCCCTTCAAAGATGCGAAACGCAAGGCTGGGTGTTGGAGGAAAACCTCCACTCGAAGACCTTGATGGAAATTTCACATGTTAGGTCCTCTCTGATGGTGTTTGTTTGGCCTGAAATCTTTTCTGCTGCTCTGTCCTGGTGATGCCGCCAAAACACCAGGGACCCCAAAAGCCCCTCCTGTCCAGCCACCTCTGAACGCCATCCTCACCCGAGCCACCATCCTCTGAACACCGTGGTCCCACCCAGGGACAGAGAAGGACGACACAGGCAGAATGTAACCCTAACACATCACCCTCTTCGCACTGGCGAACAATGTAACAAAAGGCAGATTCCTCATGCGCGCCACACCCCCAGGGCACGTAGTCATTGTCTCATTCACTACCTGCAGTCCCATGAGGTTGGTGTCCCTGAATCCATTTTAAAAGAAGAGGAGCCTGAGGTTCAGAGAAGCCCAGGCCCAAGGGCGCACAGCCAGTGTGGAGGTGTCCTCAGAGCCCAGGGCAACACACGTCTATCTGGTGGCTCCACCCTGCCATGTCCCCACGCCACATCCCACACAGACGTCCCCTGTGGTCACCACGTGAGGTGGTCACCACGTGAGGTGGTCATGAGCACAAACTCTGGCCTCAGCAGGCTAGGGTTCAAATCCCTGTGTGACCCTAGGTGAGTTAATTAACCTCTCTGGGCCTTCATGCGCTCATCTGTGAAGTGGGAGAGTATCAGTTCCCAGCTCAGGGGTTGTGGGGAGGCCTCCAGATGATGTCTGTGAAGCACTTTGTTTGGGGACTGGCACACGGTGAGGGCTTTGCTGGCTTTAGCTGCCAGGTCCAGGAGGCTAGTGACCCCCGACCTCACTGGCTGACATCGGGGTGTGTCTGAGAAGTCAGCAGCTCCAGCTGAGATCCCTGTAGGCCATTAGGTCCACCTGGGGCCGGACTTGACCTCTCCACCCCGGCCACTCTGCGTGAGCGCAGCCCAGGTGGATGACACCTGCCCCTCCCACCCAGCGCCAAACTGGCGATCCGCCTCTCGGCCCTCCTGACACCCCTACATTGAGGGGACGCACACCCAGTGTAGGTCTTCTTGGAAAGTCACACCCGCTGGGAAATGCTGGCCGAGGGGACTCTGTTCCTGCCGACCCTCCCCCCACCCCAATGATTCAGTACACGTCAGCCGCGGGGAGCCCATGGCCATGGGGCGGTGTCGGTACCTGCCACACCCGGCACACACACAAACCTCACCAACACCGTGGTGCATGACACAGGCAAAGCACACGTGCCATGAGTCTGGTGTCTGCCCATCTAAGGTTAATCTCGAAAAAAAAGCTGAAAGTGCTTATTTTACCATAAAAAGTAAGAACAGCATCAATGGGCCCCTCTGTAAAGTGGGTCTCCATCTCACAGGACCCCCACAGTGTCCCTGGTTGGCAATGCTGCCTGCCAGCAACACCCCTGGTTGGAGAAGAGGACCCCAAGGCTCTGAGAGGTGACACCCCCCTACCTAACCCCAGGCCACACAAGGCAGGCAGCTCCCAGCACCCTGTGGGCCCTCTTCCCTGACAGCTGTCCCTGCCTGGGTGCCCCACAGTCGAGTCCCTACCTGTGTGTCCAGATCCTGCACAGACAGGCCCAGGCCCTCCATCTTCTGGTTGACGAAGGTCACGATGGCCTGCCCACGAAAGAATGTGGACCCCAGGCTCAGGTTTGTGACCTTCCCGCTTGGGGGACAGAGAGCCCTGCCCCTCCCCTCCCAGCACACAGCAGGTGTGGCCTAGGGCCCAGTTTCTTCCCCTTGAGAACCAAGGCACGAGGCAGGTGAGAGGTGGGTGCTGGAGCTCTGGTCTCTTACCTCTTTCACCGCATTCACTTTCTCCGGGGCCAGCTTGAATAATTCATCAAAGACATCTTCTGCAGACAGACCCGATAAACACCTCATCACAGTGCTATTATCTTTGAGCCAGACAGGGACTTCTTCCACAAAAGTTTCCCTGAGTAATCAGTCCAGAGGGAACTATAGTTTTAACTTAAGGTACTTGAATTTAAAAACGGGCCTGGGTCCAAGTGACCGCTGCCCTGGCTGGGGGCCTGGGGGGCGATCGCCACCCCGCTCTGGGCCTTGGTTTCCTCACTTGCCAAGTGTGGCTCCTCGTACCTACCAGTAGGGTCACTGCACGGATCAGAGCGGGCCTGGTGGCTGGGCGCGCAGCAGAGCCTCAGCGAAGCATCCTCCTTTCTGCGGGGGACGCCTGGCACTGTGTGCGTTCGGCCGCCAGCCCTTCCCCTGGGGACAAGCCTGGCCTCCCCCCCCCCCCCCCCCCCCCCCCCCCCCCCCCCCCCCCCCCCCCCCCCCCCCCCCCCCCCCCCCCGGTCCCTGTTCCACCCACACGTCCTCGGGAGCTGCCGTGAGTGGTGAGCAGGGGACAACCCTGGACTGACACTCAGCCCGCAAGTCCCCTCACGGGTGTTAGTGGTGGCAGAACGGGGGCACGGAGCCACCCCAGGTGTCTGGGCCTGCAGCACGCAGACCGCCCGCGCCCTCAGCAGCCGAGCCACGCTGTGGGGTCTGGGAGCAGAATGGCATCTTGGCAGCTCGGGCTCCGGTCCAGCCTCAGACACCCGATGCCATCTCTGCAGGGCCTACGCTGTCACCATCCACGGCTGTCACCCTCCCCTGGGGAGCCTGGTGCTCAGGCACTGAATGTATACAGTGGGCGGGGTTCTGCCTCTCAGAAGCCGTGTGACCACAAGCAAGTCACTTCCCCTCTGTGTCTGTCTGTCCCTTTATTAGCAAACGCGGAAGAGTGGCACCGGGTGGTATCACGCCGTTGAAAAGCCCCATAAACCAATAACCACAGTGTCCTTTCCTAACCTGTGGTCAGGGACACTGTCGCCAGAGGAGACAGGAATGGGAGGCAAAGGTGTGCTCAGGTGATGCAGGCCGGAACTCGGCAAACATGCTAGAAATGGTTTTGAATAGGCCCTGCTCTGGGTCCCTGCCCCTTACCGGGTGACCCATCTTCATGCTGCCCCCAAGCTCTGCTCTGTGGGCAACCCCACATGTCCTCACGCTGCCCGTCCACACACACACAGAGGCAGGCAGCCTTGCACCTCCCCCGCCTCCCTTCCCCCAGGCAGCCTCCCTCTGCCAATGTCCTGAGAAGCCCGTTGTAGGTCATCATTTCTATCTCTGCAGGTGAGGTGCCCCTCAGAGAACCCCCTGCCCATACAGGTCTGTGTCCTAAGTGGGGAGGACTCAGGGAGAAAAATAATGTTAAGATGGATGGGTGGATGGATGAGTGGATGGATAGATGGATGGGTAGATGTATGGATGGTGGATGGAAGGATGGGTGGATGGTGGGATGGGTAGATGGATGGATAGATGGAGAGCTGGCCTGGCTGGCTGACTGAGGAAGGAAGGAGGGAAGGTCTGGATCAGTCCATTGATTGGTGACGAGCTCTGTCACAAGAGCAGCAGCTACACTGGTGAAGAGTCACCGTGAAGTGCTCACTATGTGCTAAGCACACCCACAGATCTAAGAGGTGGGCGCCACTATTAACCCCATTTTACAGATGAGGAAACTGAAGCATAGACAGACTAAGAGACTCGCCTGAGTTCACGCGGCTAATAAATGGGAGAATCAGTGTTTGAACCCAGGCCTTCTGGTTCCAGAGCCCACACACTTCACAACTCCATCATCACTGCCAATGGGAATCATAAGCCTCTCTACCCACAGGAGCAGTACCACGAGAAGGAGCCGCCAGGCCCGTGCAAAGACAGATAGAAAGAGGCACAAAGGGGCCAGAAGGAAGCCCGAGATACAAACGCAGACCACAGAAAAAATGGGAGAGGATACCCAGAAATTAACCCCTCATGGTTTTAACACCGGGGGCCCCAACCCCCAGGCCACAGACCGGTGGTCCTGCTAGGAACCTAAGAACCAGGCCAGCCCAGCGAGGGAAGCTTCGTATTCAGGTGCATTCCGCCTGAGCTCCGCTTCCTGTCCCCTCCCGCCCAGTCCTTGGGAAAATCGTCTTCCACAAAACCAGTCCCTGGTGCCATACAGGTTGGGGACCGCTGTTTCAACACGTACTGGACAGAAACAGATCTTCTGAAGCTATGAAAGTACTCACTTGAAGGCTGGTCCTTGTCTGTGCTAAGGGGAAAATGGTGGGGAGGAAAAAGCAAGCACATGGTTAAAAAAATCTCGAGACTTATAATTTCTTAATGTGACAGGACCTGGCCCTGGCAAGGAGGACAGCAGAGCTGGCTCTTTCAGCCCTGGTGGCTTTGTAAGGAGGCAGCCTGTGGGAGTCGGAGGCACCCGGCAGGAGGCGTACCCGCCCCTGGGGCTCCGCCACCCACGCAGGTCTGGGTTTGGTTGTTTTGGGGGTGGCCCCTTTAGTTCAGGGGGAAGGAATGTCTTCCACACACAATAAGATGCACAAATCCTACGGTTATAGCTTGTGTATTTTTGCACACCTGTGTGATCCTCCCTGCCGAGGAGGCATGGAACCTTCCCAGCACCCCTGGTGTGCCCTCCTGTCCCTCCACAACCCCCCCCACAAACATGGCTACCGTTTTCACCACTCACTGTCCATTAGTTTTGTCTGTTCTGGAAATCAGTGGGACTGACATCACACAGTATGTGCTCTTGTGGGTCTGGCTTCTCTCACTCTGTTTTTATTGTTTTTGAATGGTTTTTCTTCGACTTTCTTGTGAAACTTTCCACCCCACTCCTGTCCCCTGGAAGCAAGGTTCTGGGCCCAAAGCAGGCCCAGCTCTGGTGGGAGCCAGGTGGCCCCGTGTGGGGAGCTGGTTGCCCGTGGGGAGAGGGCAGCCTGGAACAGGGCTCTGGCACTCAGTATAGAAGTGAACTGCCAAGAGGGACAGACGCCCCGTGGGGCCGGGACACAAGGAGAGAGTCAGAGGCGGGCTCACAGCGGTTTCTGGGCTCACGGGGCAGAGAAGGGCGATTTTAGGGTCATGAAGGGGGAAGGAACGTGGTGTCATGGACTCTAATCTCCTGCCCCCCAAGCGCCCCAAACTCATTCTCAGACCCTGAAGCTTCGGCCTCGCTGGAGCCAGTTCAGAGCACGTCCCCAGGAGGCCACTTGGCCTCACTGAGTCTGGGGAGAAGGGACAAGGCCTGCCCCAGTGGTGTCTGTGGAACAGTTAAATGGACCGACACATGCCCAGAAGAACCTGCTGGTGGGAGGGGCCGGCCAGGCCTGCCAGCGTCAGCCCCCTGCCACGCTCAGCTCACTTGCTTGGGGCATGGCTGTCCCTTACCTACCACGGTTTGAGGCCCACTCCCCACTCTCCAGTGGACATCCAGGTGCCCTAGACTGAGAGGACCTCAGGACTGGGGGGTACAGGAGTGGGGGAAGGTCACCTCACACACATCATCTATAACCCTCACAACAGCCTCAATGGGTAGGAATGGGTCCCCATTTTTCAGAGGAGCAAGAGGCTCAGAGAGGGGAGGTGACTTGCCCGAGGTCACACAGCTCACACATGGCCGAGCCCGGGTTTGAGCCCGGGTGGAGCTGACCGCCAGGCCTGCAAGCCGAGCTGGGCTTTGTAGGCATGAAACAGGCCAAGGGTGCTCAGTCAGCTGGGTGTCCTGCGCACATGTCTGCGAAGCCCAGTAGGGTGGGGGTCCCTGGAGTACCCCCACAGGGCAGGGAGTATAGGCACTGTGTGAGCATCCCCACCTCGAAGGTCAGGCAGGTCCACCCCCAAAGCCCCGGCCTGCCCAGGCCTGCCCCTGCCCTCACCTGCACTCAGTGAGCTGTTCCACCACCTTCTCCGACTTCAGGCCGCTCTTGGTGCTCTAAGGGGGGAAAGGGGGGAAGGAACTGTGGTCCCAGAAAACTCAGGGCCCTCCACCTGCTGCTCAGTCTTGTGGGGGCCCGAGTAGCCCAGGGACCCCAGGTGACCCTGCCATAGAGCTACTCCGGGCTTCCTGGGCAGTCTTAGCATGGTGTTCCGGCTGACGGTCCTTCTTCCATGGGCCTCGAGCCCCCAAGGACTAAGACCGAGTCTGTCTGCCTCATTCCCCAAGTGTCCCCAGAGTCTCGCCAGTGCCTGGTTCAGAGAGGTCAATAACCATGTTGATCTGAATAATGAATGAATATGAGTGGATGGATGGATGGATGGATGGGTGGATGGGTGGATGGACGAGTGAATGGAAGGATGGATGGGTGGATGAGTAACTGAATGAGTGAAGAAAAGGAGTCCCCTCTGACTTACAGAAGGAGCATACACAAAGCCATGAAACTGCTCAGTGAACAGTTTTAATTAATGGTTTTGAGAGAAGTAAGAAGCAAGGCTGGACTTGGCTTACTCTGTTGAGTCACGTTAAAGGTCAGCACTGGGGTGGGACGCCTGTGGCTCAGTGGGCACCCAGAGCCTAGGGCGGACCTGGGAGCAGGTGGGGCCTACCTGCAGTGCTGAGTCTGAGGGAGAGGTTCTGGGCTCTGGGCTCCTTGGCCCTTAACCACAGCACAAGCCGTGCACATACTAGACAGAGTGCCGCTCGGGGCGGAGAAAGCCCGGGACCATCGTCACAGCCGTCAGCTAGCGAGTGAGCGACAACGCCAAGGACAGTGGCTAGGACTCTGTGGTGTCAGGGATCCCAAAAGGCCATGGACAGATGGCCACTTATGGCCCATGTGAAGTAGCTGCCAGCAGCCAGGACCTTCAAAACACCCCCCAGCAGGGGCCACCTGCTGACGTAAACGGGACGGGTCGCTAACCTCCACGTGGCCTCTCTGGGCCCCTGTCAGCTCCCCTGGCATCTTGGCATCTCCCCCCACAGCTCCAGCCCGGCACCCACTGCTGCCCTGCCGGGACTGCATAGTTCTCACGGTTTTCTAGAGTGCACTTGGCTCCTCCCCCCCCCCCCCCCTGCAGCATCCCTCAATCCAGGGGCTGCCGAGGTGGACCCAGGAAGCTCACTCCACATAGTGAGCCCCCCCGCCCAGCCCTTACCTCCAGGGTGATCACCTCCACCTGGACGTTGGTCGGGAGGGGCAGGTTGGGCTGGAAGTGCTTGGCCAGAGCCACGAGGAGATGCAGGGTGGCCAGCAGGTCCTTGTTGAAGATGGCTGGGAGGGCAGAGGGACACGAGGTCAGAGCTGAGGGGCCACCAATACCTGGGACCCCATGGAGGTCTCCTTATTGTCACTACAACCCTCTGCAGACCACGGAGATGGGTGTCCAGCCTGCGGGAGAGCAGAGGCCTGGAGATCTGCACTCAGACCTCAAACAGGCACACCAGGCCCCAGGCCTCACTGAGGTGACCACAGCCAGCCCTGGGCACAGCCCCCGAGGGGCTGGGGTCAGACACAGAGGTGCTCTCTGAGGTACAGTCTACCTCGAAAAACAACCACATGTCCTGTCCTACAGTGGGGACACTGGCTGGACAAATTGTTAGATTTAAGCTGAGCATGACTGGACGCAGGGTCACCATTGTAAATTCCAGTCCCTGAAGGGGAGACCTGAAACCGAGTGGCGAAGGCAGTGGCATGTGCCCAGCACAAAGTGGGTGGGCAGACTGCCACACCACTGCCCCCTGCCTTGGGGAGGCCACTCGGCTCCTTCAGCCTCAGTCTGCCTGTCAGGAAAATGGGAAGAATGTGGAGACCGGAGCGGCAGGAGATTCACAGCGGACTGTTAATGGGGCGGGAAACCTGGGTGCTTTGCACGGCCTCAGGTCTTACGAGCAGGCACTGCAGAGGTAACTGAAGCAAGTGCATGAGAGGGCCTAGGAGGGGCCTAGGAGGGGCCCTCTCGCAGGGCAGTGGGTGCATCATGGGCCATGGAACTCTGAGCGGTGGCTATGTCAGGGACAAGACCGTGTACCGCCCTTGTGCCATGTCGCTGCTGTGACGCCCTCAGGGAGGGGTTGCGTGCTCCTCAGTTGGGAGCGTGACTTGGTGCTCGCTTTGCACCTGCCTGCGGCTCTCCCCCTTCCAGGCCCCCAGGCTGTGCCCTCACCTAAGGTGGCTGAGCCCGCGCCTGGTGGATAAAAGAGAAGCCGCCCCCACTCCGAAGGAAGGACCCAGGCTCTCCGGCCCCACCCTGCCCTCCGCCCCTCTAAGCCCAGGTACCGTCCACGCTCCACTGGACCGGCTGCTTGTCGTCCCCCCGCAGGCTGCGGTTGGCGGCCTCCAGGACCGCCTCCAGCTTGTGCCTCTGGCTCACGGCAGTCAAGGCGACCTCCTCCAGGTCCAGCTTGATCCCCGACAGCTTCTCTGAGTTTGGGAGAGGGCAGGGGAGGGTGGTGAAGGCAGGCAAAGGGGAGAAAGGGGGAGAGGGGAGACAGAGTTTGGGGTCCTGCTTCCTCCCAGAGACCCCGGCCCACACGGGGCCAACCAGCTGTGGGACCGGGGCAAGCCCCGCCCCCTCAGCATGGCCGCTCCCGGGCCCACCCCCTAGCTCCATGCACTTCCTTTTTGCAGGGCAGTCCGGCCAATGGTTAAAGCACATCCCCCCGCCCCCCGATTCCTTCACTGTGAAGTCGTAGACGAGAGCCTCGGTTTGCTCCTCTGTGAAGTGGGGACAGTAACCTCACGGAGCTGTTCTGGGGACTAACCCCACTTGCTCCACCGTGAATGTTCAGGAAGCCTTAGCCAAGGCTTCAAGATTATTCCTGAGCCCTTTGTGAACGGTGCTGGGCGGCTCTTGGCTCACCGAGGACCAGAATCAGACCCATCCGCCCTCCAGCACCTCCCAGCTTTGTGCAGAAGACAGACCTTAGACCCACACGGCCTCACACCAGCAAAGGGAGAGGGTAGGTGGGGAAGGCCTGGAGGGCCAGGAGGAGGCCCTGAGGGGGCTTTGCAGACTGGAGCTGCTGGGCCACCTCTGGCCTGCCTTCCCTCTAGCAGCGGGGGTGTGGCAGCAGCCCTGGGCCGGACGCGGGTTTGTTTGTTATCCCCAGCAGCCTACAAACGGCAAGCACTGCATAAATGCTTGCGAGGTAGTGTGGAGGCGGGGAGTCCGAGATTTAGCAGAAACAAAGCCAGAAACTGTGGCCCAAAGCTGAGCCACAGAGGGGCATGAGGTTGGGTGAGGAGCCTGCCTGCAGGGAGCGGGGGCGGGGTGGGCGGGCTGCCACTTACGGAAAAGGTGGTGCAGGATGAGCCCATCGAACATGTCTTCCTCCAGGCTCCGAACCACAATGTGCTCGGAAAGGAGCTCGGCGTTGATCCACTCCATCAGTGCCTGCGGGTCCCCAGAGGATGCTGACCCAGGGCCACTTCCACCTGGCCCCTCACCTTGCACAGCACTGCCCTCCTCCTGGAATGCCTTCTTCCCACCTGCCAACTGCCACCCATCCTTCAAGGCCAGGCCCAACGTCACCTCCTCTAGGAAGCCCTCCCGGATCTCTCAGACTGAGTCGGGGCCTGCTATAGACTCCCAAAGGCCCTCTGTTTCTGTCTACCACAGACCTGGGCACCAGGAGGCTGTTGTGAGTCCTGTGTAAGGTGTTGGTAATATGGAGCTGCTGGTGTCCCCTCCCAGGCCCTAACCTTTACCATTGTGGGGCACACCGGCTGCGGCTCCCCTGGAGGCCAGCCCTACCCTGCCTGTGCTCTTGGTGACAGAGAATGAATGCCTCTCCCTTTAAGGGAGCGGCCCTGAGCTAACCAGGGCGCGGTGTATGAACACCAGGCTCCTCCACCCCGGGGTAGGCACTGTCTGCGGCGCTGCCCACACTGGCCTCCAGCAGGCCCAAGCTCCCACAGCTGCCACCTGCTCCATCACTCACCCTGGGGGGAGGGCGCCTTTTCTCCCCATCTTACTTCCCTACTTCCCTTGTCACCTGTGATTGTCACCTCACAGCTCAATGGCTTGCACCCACATCCTCATCTCAGGATCAGTTTTTGGAGAAGCCGAAGCCGAGATGACATGTCAGCACCCTGCTAGGTTTTCCAGAAGGAATCATGTGGGGCCCACTCGGTGTCCCAGTGCCCGACAGGGGACAGGTGGAAGGAGGGAGTGTGAGAATGGGAGGGAGGGAGGGAGGACTGGAAAATGGGCCACAAATCCTCTGGGGGTGGAGGCAGTGCCACACAGGAGCCTCCCTGGAGGTGTACAGTCACAATAGAAAGGCTGCGTGGAGCCCGGCGAAGTCGGGCAGAGGAAGTTGGGGCCCTGAGCCTGCGCGCCGCTGGTCCTGTAGCCAGGGACAGAACCCTGCACTGGGCGACATCCCTTCCTGCCACTCTGCCAGCTGCCTGAGGCCGTGAGGGGCCGAGCGAGTGAAGGAGCCCAAGCTTTGGGCCAATGGCTTGGGCCAAGCTCCAGCTCTGCTGCTGGCCAGCCATGTGTCCCTCACAGGTCAGGTCCCCTTTCTGAACATTGTTGTCCCCTCCCTGGGATGCCGGTGACTACAGATCCTTCTCAATCCCAAGAGGCTTGCTGGGATCATGTATATAAAGGTATACAGTTAGTGCTCAATAAATGTTCCTCCATGCAGCCATTCAACAGGTGTCTGGGGGCCTGGGGTGTCACCACCTGCTAGCCTGAGGTCGGGGAGGGGCACAGGCTGACCTGCTGTCCCCACTCCAAGAAGACAAAAAGCAGGATCGGAGAGGTTGCCTTACCTTTTGCAATTCTTCAAATTTGGGGTCCTCCCGGGAAGAGGGGGGCAGGAATTTCTTCTTTTCTCCTGGAAGCAGAGGCAAGCATGACACACATCTGTGGACCCTGCGGGCCCTGGCAGTTCTGTCCCTGCAGGTCCCTCGTGTTTGACCTGTCCCCTGGATCACAAGGGGAACTTGGTCCTGCGGCTTCTCACACGGGTGACACGTGTGTGCACACATGAACACAAATGTACTCACAGTCACCTTCACACACCAATGCATGTGCAGGCACACACCTGCACACACCACACACAGGCTCAGACACACTCGCCCTATGCACCAAACAGCCACAGCGACGTGGGATTTGAACAGGCCTGGCCCGCCCACCTCCCTCCCTTGGGGCCCTCCCCAAATTTCCCTCAGGAACACCAGCTCCTTCTCAGACACTGCGATATTTATATTTTGGGAACACACTTTAAAACTTTCTCGTCTACCTGAAATTCACATTTAACTGGGTGCCCCATTTCATCTGGCGGCTCTGCCCACTTACATAAGGAGAAGCCACAGCTCCGATGCACCCCCAGGGGCTGAGGTGGCTCCCCCAAGCCCACCTGGCTCCCTGGTGCAGGCAGGACACGGTGGTGCCTGGCTCGCTCTCTGAGCCCTGGCAGCCTGCTCAGCAGCTTCCCCGTGTTTTAGACTCACAGAAGACACAGAACGTCGGGGCTGACAGGGACCCAAGAGGTCATCTGGTCCCAATGGATGTGGGGGAAACTGAGTCAGCACGTGGGGATGGCCTTGCCCAAGTTAACGGAACACATCGCCTCTGCCTTCCCGTGACCCAGCCAGAGACCCTCCTCGATGTCCTGCAAACCTTCGAGGACCGCCCAGCCTGCATCTTCTGACAGGAGGGGGGATGTCTATGTGGGGCATCTGGGGAGCAGGGACCAGCGAGGGAGTGGACAAAGGAATGGCCATGGCAACACTGCCCATCCCTCCCTGGACAGATTTCTGGCCACGGCATCACCCTATGTCCCTGCTCTGCTTTAACGATCTCTAAATCAGCTGTGAAACGAAAGTAAATGTTTCTCCTCCCTGCTAGCCCTACACCCTAACAGCTTCCTCCTACTGCTCCCCAACCTTAAACTGGAAGCAGAGAACCCCAGACAGCGAATGAGGTCGGCTGGCGACTCTGGATCATGGCCAGTGGCGTCCCCGCTCCGGGGCCCTTGGTCCACACCCGTTTTAGAAGGTCGTGCACCTGGGATCTGGGCAAAGCTGCATTCTGCTTTCACACAAATCACTTTGCACAGCTTCCCCGTCACCGTATTTATGTTTTAATGTCACCTAAGTTCCAGCGAGGTCACCTAACGCCCCTGCCCGGGGGGACAGTGGGGTTGCTTCTAATCTGTTTCCTGTTACAGGGTGAAGACAGCCTTGGGCACCCACCACCTTCCGCCTGCTTCCCAACCATCTCCTCGGAGAGAGACCTCAGGGGCGGTGGCCATGACGTCCCCACACTCAGAAAACAGAGGCTCGCTGAACGGGGACCCACACTCACTGAATTGCTCCTGTCCTGTCCTGCCCACTTTTTCAAAAGACCCCCAGTGTGAAGGGAGCAAGTCAGTAGACCCCCATCCTGCCAGAGGTCAGATCTGCACCTGGGCTGCATGTGACTCTCCGTGCCTCAGTTTCCCCATTTATACAAAGGAGGTGAGCGCATGTCCCCTCAAAGTGATGAAGGAGATGCTGCCTACGAGATGTGCTTGACACGACACAGCTCAGCACATTGTAGGCACATGTGGCCGTCAGTGCCTCCTCAGCGTCCCCGTTAACCTGCAGCTGGGCGGCGGTGGGGGGATGGGGGTAACTGCGAAAGGTTCCCGAAGCGTGGAGGGGGTGTCAAGTATAAAACGGGAGGCGTAGGCAGGGGCTGAACAGAACTGGCGCTTGGTGACAACTTGGGAAGTGCAAGTTCCCAGGCACAGCCTGCTTGGTTCTGTGATGCACACCCTCCCCCTGTGCCCCCAGCCCCCCAGGCCCCCCAGGCACACACGCACCTTGCGCGAGCTCTTCCTGCTTGACTGGTGGGCCGGCCCCCTTGGGAAACTGCAGCAGGAGGTAGAGGGGGTCACTTTCCATTCTCCTGGCTAGTCCTGGGGGGTGCAGGGGATAGAGGGCATCACTGTCCGCAGAGCCCCAAACCCTCTCTGTGTCATTCCTTCCAGAACAGGAGGCAGAGGGACAGGGTGTGGCTGGCTCTGGCGGACAGGTCACTGTGCCGCCTAGGCAAGGGGTCAGGGTCCTTGAAGGCAGCACACAGCCAGGACTCCGGGTGGAGAAAGGCACTCGGCAAGGGCACCGCCGGGTACAGGCTCGGCCGGGGATGGGGTGTCCTCAGTCGGGCACAGAGCAGCCAGCCCACCCTGCTCCTGCAGCACAGGAAGCCTCCCCCACCATATACCACTCCCCAGCACCCCTCATAGTCAGGACAAAGGGGGCAGCCACTCCTCAGAGCTTGACCAATCTAGGAACCCCTGAGCTCAAGGTGGAAATCTGGGGGCCAGTGGGGGGAACATGCTGATGGGTGTTGCCCACAGACCCTGAGCCCGAGGGGGGGAGGGTACATGGCCCCAGCCCGAGACAGCTGGGCACAGAGTGGCACCTCTGGCCCCTGAGTGAGTGGGCCAAAGTCCACATGCCACTGTCCCCCTACTCCGAGCAGGCTTGGCGCTCACGGTGGCCTGGCCCAGCCTGGCCTCCAATTCCGACCAAGGCTCCCTGAAGTATGGCTCCTTCTTGGGTGGTTTGGGGGGATTCTCACACTCATGCCAGCATCCACAGAGTGCACACAACCTCAATCTGGGAGAGGGGGGCACCTGCTCACGCCCGGCCTGGGGCAGTGGATTCAGGCCCAGCCGGGCCTCCTTCCTGTTCCCCTGCCGACTTCCTCTCCTGCTCTCGGGCAGCCCTGCCACTGTCTTTCCTTCTCCAGCCCCCAGTTCCCAACCCTAACCGACATCTGGGGCCCAGGCGCCCTGTGGCTAAGCGGGTGATCGGCTCCAGCCCCGGCAGCAGGGCCCGGAGTTGTGCTCAGAGGCCTTCATGGGGCCGAAGCCCCCCGCTGCACTAGCAGCCGGCCTGGGGACACCCAGGGACCGTCCTGTCCTGAAGTGGGGTGAGAGGGAGAACACTGTTGTTGGCCTGGCCTTGTCCCCTGCCTGCCCAAACCTCCTCTTCAACACTGGGATTCGGTTTGAGGGCTGTGGCCTGAGAAGAGGGAAGAGCCAGGCCTGGGTGTTAGGAAGCCCAGCTCCCAGGCCAGCTGTTCCTCTTTCTCGGCTGTGTGACTTCAGGCAAACACCCTCCCTTGTCCAGTCCTGACGCTTCTTTTCAAGGAGGGGCCAACTGCATGCAGGCCAAACAGCCCAGTGGACATAGAGCCGGGGGCTGCCTTGAGCCATCAGCAGCCTGGGCAGTCCCTCCTCTGCCCAGGCCTCAGTTTCTCCCTTTGAAGACTCCGGATGGATGAGGCTCAAGGGAGAAGCCAGTGAATGGAATCGGTTCACCTGGCCATGCAGAGGAGGGGCAGAGCCTCCCACCTGTCTGGGCCTCGAGAGGAAGGAGTGGGGCCTCTCAGTGTCGGGGGAATGGCGTTGGGGGCACGGGCCACTTTGTCGGCTCCCTCCGCGGAGACTGCACTCTCTGGGCTCGGTTCCCACTGCCCCTCAGGCCCTCCCTGTGTGAGCTCAGACTCCAGAGCACTGGGGACAGAGAGAGCGCCCCAGCGGCTGGGACTCCCGGAACTGAGATGCAGGACTCACCTGGCTGCTTCCTCCACGCAAGGAAACCAAGGTCACGGAGCTGAAGGGTGGCCCCAGGCTCCACACAGAAGCAGGTTCCGGGTTCCGCAGGTCAGCAGGGGGCTGCAGGGCCCCCGGGAGGCAGGGGCTGGGCCTCTCACTTCCTCCAGGCCGGGCCTCGGCTCCTGCAGGGCCCGCTGGGCCAGCTGTGTCTGCAGGTCGCTTCCTGCCGCCAGGCTGCAGGCCTGGTGCCTCCGGAGATGCCACCACAGACCCGCCTGAGAGCTCTGCCCCAGAGCCCACGACACAGCCACACCTCCCGGCCCCCCGGATGCCTCGCAGGCAACTCGAATTTAGTATTTCTTCTTCCTCCCCCCACGTCCCCATTACACAAACCCAGCCTGTTCCTCCCCAGGCTTCTTGTCTCCAGATGGCAGCGCTAGCCACCCAGTCATGAAGCCACAGGGGGAAGTCAGCCTCCTCCAAGGGCCCCCGGCCCCTGCCTGGCCGGGATCCCCTTCCTCTCGCCTGGGCCACACAGGAGCCTCCTGTTGGACCCCCACCCTGGGCTGCCAGCTTCTCCCACACCCCAACTCCACCCAAGTTGTTCTCCACAAGCAACCAGAGGACCTGCTTCTGATCCCAACCCACTCAAAACCCACCAATGGCGTCCAATAGTTTTTAATATGAGTCCACCAGCCCTGGCTCGGTAGCTCAGTTGGTTGGAGCATTGTCCTGCTATGCCAAGGTTGCAGGTTCGGTCCCCAGTCAGGGCACAAGCACGAATCAACCAATGAATGCCTAAGTAAGCTGAACAACAAACTGATGTTTCTGTCTCTTCCTTTCTAAAAAAAAATCAATACATAAAAATGAAAAAAATATCCAGTCTGCACAACCCACCCCTGACCTGCCAGCTCCATCTCCTAACCCCTCCTGCCCTCAGGCCCAACCAGGCTGACCCCCTTCTGCTCCTAGAAAGTGCCACATGCCTTTCTGTTTCGGGGTCTTCACACTTGCTGTGAGGCCGGAGGGCGTGGAGAGCAGGTGTGGAGAGGCAGGGGAGACACGCGGCCCCAGCTGTGCACCGTCCTCCCCAGGATGGCGAGCAAGGCGTGTTCCAGGACTGAGGCTGGCTGCTCTTTGGTGTCACATGAGCAAGTTCAGAAAAGAACAGTCTTGGGCGTCAACTCAGTGTGCGGTGTGTTTGGAGCAGAAGGGAGCCCCTGGGAGAGCCCTAGGGGAGCCTCTATCGCTTGGGGCCCGTGGGACTCTTAGAGCTGAAAGTCAGGTGCAGGGCCTGACCCCCTCACCTGTGGATCACTGCGCAGCCCGAAGTGCCAGCTCCGCCATGTGACAGGCAGGGCATCATTGGGGAAAGAGAGGGACTCTGAGATTGGAATGGTGACCTGCAGAGAAGTCCGAGGGCTCCGTATGAATCATGGCGCCACTGAGGCGGCCCCACCCCCATGTCTGATGGGGGGTGGGGAGGCGCTCCCCTGCCCGGAAGCTCCGCAGTGACCTCCTCTGAGGCATCCATGCCTCCTGAGGGGACGCCAGTTCTTCTGATCCCCCCCATCCTGTCACTCCTCCTCACACCTAGACTTAAAGGACAGTCAGTTCCAGCCTGTTCCAGAGAGGAGCACTAAGTCAAACCACAATGGGCAAGTTTGTATCTTTCTAAAAAATCGCAAACACTCGCTGACTTAAGTCAGCACAAAGAAGGGAAACAAGTGTGGGGGAGGGTTACGGGGTGTGGGAGCAGGGAAGAAGAAACAGTCTGGTTGGGCTGCACTCACAGGAGCCCTGCCCTCGCTGCAGGGTCCGAGGTCCAGGGCGCCACAGAAAAGGCAGGACAACACTGCTCGCTAGGGCAGCTACTGAGCATGGACTAGGCATTGGCCTGCACTATGCGGAAATGGGCTGTATCACGTAGAAGGTTTGTTGTCCGTGACCTCTCCCCCAAGACGACCCAGAGGCTCCCCGGGAAGGCAGTGGCTGCCTCTCCTGCCCAGAAGTGACACTGGGAAACGCTGCCATTGAATGGACTCCTCGCTGTCGGTATAACTGAGATCATTTCAAAGCAGCAGAGGCCATGGGGAAGCCCTTGGGCGGGCACACAAGGCAAGGTAGGTATATCAGTTAGTTTTTGCTGCGTAACAAACCATCCTCAAAACGCTGCAGCTTGAAACAGCCAGCATTTTATTCAGTGTGCGGTTCTGTGAGTCAGCCGGGAGCCCTGCTGGCCAGGGGCAGCTGGTGGCCAGCTGCTGGCTGGCTGTCAGACGGCCTTCCTGGCATGTCTGGCTGTGACCGTGTGGCCTCCGTGTCCCACAGACCTGCTCAGGCTGGTGTCCCTGGCAGTCCCAGCACCAGAAGGGAGGGTGAGCCCGAAGGCAGCACTTTCCCAACCTCGGCTTGTGCCACGTCACGGGATACACAGAAAACGACAGGACTCACACGGCTCTGGGGTGAAGTGGCTGTGGCCTGAGGGGACCAGCCTGGGAGCTGTAGCCATCCCGAGGGCTGGGGCGGTGCCCACAACCCACAAAGGCATGCTGTGGGAACGCTCTGACTTGGTGCATCCCCTGCGGCTCCATTAGCTTGATGGCATCAGTGCGGCAGGCTGGCACGGTATCCTGTGGGCAGCCCTGTTCTAGACACCTCGTAGGGACATTCAGGGGCTCGCAACCTGGTTTCTGGGGAACTGTGTGTCTGGGAGTGTGGGGATGACCCCTCCAAAATGAAATCGAAGCCACTGCACCTGGCGCATCCTACGGTAAGGCAGGCATGATGCTTGAGAGCACTCTGACCACGGGGAGGGTCTGCTTCCAGTCCCCGTCACTCGGCACGGCCTCACTTTCTTCCCAGGGCTTGCCCGTCTGCCTGGATCTTGTCCACCTGTCCAACCCTCCACTCTCCAGTTAGTTCCCAGAGCAGTGTCTCCCTGCTCCCTGCTGCGCCCCCAGACCTAGCTCAGCACACAGCAGGCCCTCAGTCAATATTGACAAAACGAATGTTCCTGTTCCTGCTGTGCTGGGCTTGTGGGGCCCCCACACCCCTACCCCAGGGAGAAGCCCAACCCTGGTGGGTGCTGAGGATAATAACGATTTATTGAACCAAATTACACCCCCCCCCAAAAAAAACTGAGGATTTCCACTGAAAAAGAAACCTGACAAAAGCTGAGCTTCCCAACCACAAGCCAGTCCCAGTCCCCACAGTGACAGTGGCCCTATCAGGGACGGTGCTGAGCCAGCCCCTGCCTGGCAAAGGCTTGAAAGGACGACCTCAGAAAGTCCCTCCCTTTTCTAAATTCTCAGATGCTACGGATTCTGCTGGGGCCAAGTGGCCACGTAATTAATGTCACAGTTGTCCCCTAGATGCTGGGCACACACGGGGGACCCGGACAGAAGTGGAGACCCCCACCCTCAGCCAGCAGATGCCCCCTGGGAAGGGAGTGGCTGAATTCAAGGCTCTCCCGAGGGCATGCCACTCACGCCAGGGTGTCCACCCAGGAGAAAGGAGATAGAACAACTCTAAAAGGCAGAGGATTAAGGGGTGCAGGGCCCGCCTCCATTCCACGTCGACCCAAAGCCCTCCCTTGTCTCTCCTCTTTCTCCAGAAGGTCTTCGAAGCGCCCCTCGGACAGCTTCAGCCTCTCCTCAGCCACTCCCTGGGACCCTGGCTCCCCCAGCAACCTCTACAGACTGCCTACACGCGTCTCTCTCTCTCTCTCTCTCTCTCTCTGGCACAAGGGCAGGAGCCTGGCTGTGTCACAGGGCCCTTGGACCAAACAGACCCTCGGAGAATGTACCCTGAACAGGACCAACCCAAAGACACTGGAGGGTTAGGTGCCAACACTGGCCCACAAGAACGAACAGTGCTCTACCTGGGCCCATATTCATGGACGACCCCTCCCAGGAAAAGCACAGGCTGGCCCAGGGGCCCAGCGACCTCTCAACCTCAGCACGATGGGCAGTGGGCCCAGGGGACAGTGCTGGGGGAAGAGGGACCTGTCCTGTGTGTTGCAGGATTTTTGTCAGCCCCCCAGGGACAACCTGCCACACGGTAGTGGCACTGCCTTGCCCAGTGTGACAACCCAAACTGTCCCCAGACGTCGCGGCCAAGCAGGCCCGCATTTTAAGGGCGAGAGGGCTGGCCCCAGGGAAGCGTGGGTGCACCAATTCACCCGCCGTCCATGGGGACAGGGCCAGGTTTGAGCCCAGCTTTCTCCAAAGCCCGGCTCTTGCGAGCAAGTTTGTGATTTTTGGTATTTTTTTGAACAGCGCTGTGGCCTTGCTCTCAGGCTGGCCGTCCATTAACAGTCACAGTTTTAACATTTTTTAGAGGGAAGTCTGATGGCCCTGAAGCCCCCATGACTTCCACAGGGAAGGCTGGCAGCAGGGCGGGTGGAACAGGGAGATGTAGCCGCCATCACAGGTCACTAGGTGTCCCTCGCCCACACCCCTGGAGCAGCATCTCCTCCGGCCAGTGCCGCTGAACACCAGCAGCTCCTGTTCTGGTCTGGGACCAGGCAGAGGGGCCGCCTGCCCTGCTGTTCTTCATGGCTACCCGCAGCTGTGACTGCCACCCATCCCCTGTGGCTCCTGCCCACAGGACCCTCACCCTCTGCCCACCCAGGACTGTGTGCTGGCTCCTGCTGAGTGGGACTCGGTGGGGGTCATGGGGCCCGGGGCAGGCACAACCAGTGACCGCCAAACAGAGGCAGCCAGCCCGTGCTCATGGGCTCTGTATCAGGAAAACCACACTGCTCTGTCCGCCCTGCACGGGGCTCTCCTCACGTGAGTCCCCAGCTAAGGAGCTGTCCAGACCTGCTGGCCCACAGCCCACGCAGGAACGGTTAGCTTCCCGCCATCGCCGGGTGGGCTGGGTCAACAACATGCCGGGGTTTGAGTGGCTTTTATTTAATATCCAGAAATCCAAAGTAAACATGGCTTAAAACGATTCAAAAGACAATGACATGCTGGCACACCAGGGTGGCGCAAGAGGGCTCGGTGGCTTTGAAACAACGCAGCTCCGTGTCGCATCCAGTTAGGACGCGCACGCTGGGCTCTGGGTTCGGCGCTGGCGGAATGTCTGCGGTTGTTACGGGGGAGACTAAGCTGCAGGCAGGCAGCCAGAGGCCAGTGGGAGCAGTCATGGACACACCCACAGAGAAGGACACAGACAGGACTCTTCCACCCTCGGCCCCGCAGAGCCTTACCCAGCTCCCACTGAGCTCCTGTGGACCGGAGTCCCTCTCCAAAGAAACAGAGTTCCCTGAAAATGTGCATCTCAGAGCTTTCCAGAATTAAGGAAAGGTTTTTCTGCTACCCCAAGAAGATGCCCTGCTTCCCTGTCCCAGAACTCATGGCCAGACCACTGCTGTCCCCAAGCCCATGGGGACGATGGGTTGATCACGCAGAAGGCTCATGCCCCACAGCAGCGTCCCCCGGACTCCGCCTGCCCCCCAAGGCCCTGCAGTGAATGCTGACTCACATCGGGATGAGGGAGAAGGAAAATGAGCCTCGCACAGCCCTAGGGGGCCCTTAGGGGTATGCAGAAGGCATGCCCTCATCTTTGCACCAACCAGGACGTAAATAATTTGGATAAAGGGTCACACCCTCTGCCGGAACCACGGCCTCACGCAGTCAGTCAGCATGAGGTGGCCACCTGGGTGATGAGGTGAGATGGGACACTTCCACGGGCCGGCTCCCACCCAGCCCAGCCCACGGCAAGAAACAGACATTCCTTCATCGCGTCCGTCCCTCCCCGGCGGGCGGCAGCTGGGTCATCTGGGTCCTAGATGTGGGTGCACCAATGAATGAAAACAACAGTGTCCAGGGAGTCAGGACATGGGGTGACATTCCTGCCATGGGAAAGCCTCTGGGACTTCCCAGTGGAGTTTTACAAACTGCAGGCGCTTTGCACTAGAAAGGCCTTCCTAGGAGAGCCCTCCCAGGAGGGGCCTCCAGGCCAGCAGGCTGCTGCGGCCCCAACGGCGCCATCCAAAGGGTCGCAGGGCACCCCTCCCGGGGCCTGAGGGTTGGTTCTGGCTTTATTGGTTTTTTCCCTTTTCGTGGTTTGATCCAAGCTGACAGCGTCTGACTCAGCTCCCCGAGGAGCCCCCAGTGAAGCACGACCTCTTGCCCGAGCACCGAGGCCCTGTGCTGGGAGCCCCGCATTCAAATCACGCAGAAAGGAGGTCAACCAGAGAATGGGGAAAGGGGGGTATAACCGCAGGCCTGTGGGGAAGCCAGAGCCCTTCGGCGCAGGGGACGTCCCCGCCGAGGTCACTCCATGTTCTTGTACTTGGTAAACAGGTTGTAAAGGACCCGCAGGGTGGGTTTGAGGTCCAGGTTCACCACGTCTGCAGAAGGAAACAGGGGGGCCATGTGCAGGACAAGAAAGCTCACCAGGAGCCCTGCACTTGGGGGGCGCTGGGCCGGGTGCCCCATCCACAGCAGAGCACTGCTGCGCCCTGTCACCTGGGACGCTCTGGGCAGCGCCATGTCCAGACACAGGCCTCCG
Source organism: Macrotus californicus (assembly GCA_007922815.1). NCBI lineage: Eukaryota > Metazoa > Chordata > Mammalia > Chiroptera > Phyllostomidae > Macrotus > Macrotus californicus. Next base: position 32,460 of record VMDR010000314.1, read on the forward strand.
TGAGAGCCCCCAGGCCACCCGCTGTGGAGTGCGCCCCTGCAGTGGCCAGGGCAGATGCCCCTTCATCCCCTCTAGGATCAGCATCAGGACGAGACTGACAATCAATGACATCTGCATGGGATGGGGTCAACAGCGGCCAAGGACATTCACAGGGGACCAAACATTCACCGGCTAACCTGTGCCTGCAGCGGGGTCAGGCCTCCTGTGGGGGTGGGGTAGCGGCTGCTGTCCTGCCCCTCAAGTTTGGGAACACAGTGTGACCCACCCCAGGGCACTTTGGGGGTGACAGCTAGGGCCCAGTCAGAGTGGGGCCTTCTTTGGTGGGAAGGGCCCCTGTCCTCCTGGGAGCCAGGCCCCGAGTTATCAGCCTCATCTCCCCCATGACCTCAACAAGTGACTGGGGGGGGGGGCTGTGTTCATGGGTCACAGGATGGAACTCCTGTCCCTGGACGGGCCTTAAACACTGGGGTGGGCGTCTAGAGGGTCATGAACCCAACCCCCAGAAGTCATGCTGTGGCTGGAGGGCATTGGGGTCCCCCGGCCAGGAGCAGCTGTGCCACCTGGAAACTGGTTGGAAATGGGACTTGTTGGGCACACCTCACAGGCCCCCGAATCAGAATTTGTGTTGAAGAAGCCCTTCTAGGCTCTAGACGCTCCCTTGGTGAGAGAACCCTGCAACAGCGCATTCACCTGGTGGCCAGGAAGGGCAGGGAGGTGGCGCCTGGCCCCGGCCCGGCTCAGCCCCTCACGGAGCAGGAACTCACCCTCCCCTCATCAACCCCCCCCCCCCGACCCCACACTGGCCCTGAGCACGGACCTTTGCTGGCCACCAGGGACACAATCTGCTGTGCTTCCCGTCAAGGCCGGGAGACAGGCCCCCTTCCTGGGCGCTGGGCCCTGGAGAGGCCATGAGACCCTGAGGCCCGTGGGACAGGCCACAGCCTCCACATCAAGTGGTCACTAAGAAACCGGCACTGGCGGCTCTGGCGGCGCGGCCCTCCCAGTTCCCCAAACCAGTATCCCAGGGTTCCCAGGGGTGACCCTGACTGTGAAGCCACCAGGTTGCAGCCCCATCAGGAGAGGCAGGTCCGGCCTCCTGCCACCTCAGAGACACAGTCATACCTCCCAGCCGTGCCCGACCCACCCCGAGGGCCCTTGTCAGGGCCTTACCTTCCGGCCGCGCCTTGGGTTTCTTGAGCCCTCCGTCCAGCATCAGCTCAAAGGCGAAGGACACGTTGTGGACCTGCCAAGGGTGCAGGAGTTAACGCTAGAGCTGAGGCTGCCCCCAGGCCCGCCCGCTGCCTGCCACCTTCCTTCTGGAAGGTCAGGAGCGGGTCTCTGCGATGACCACAAGGACTCAGGTGCCTGGCGCAGGGCACAGGCACGCAGAGGTCTGTGAGGGGGATACATACTCACTCATGGCCCTCCCTCCCCTCCTAGGGACCTGACCGGGGGCGGCTGGGGGACATGGAGGCAAAGGCACAGAGCCTACCCTGAGGGCTCGGGACCCCCGTGTGTCTGCCCCAGGTCCCGGCATATCCACACCATGAGAAGGGACAGTGGCCCCATTTTACAGATGAGGAAACTGAAGCTTGGAGAAGACCAGTCACTTCCCAGGGGCACCAGTCCTGTGCTCTGTCCCCAACAGAAAGCAGCCCCCTCTCCCTGAGCACCTGCCCCCTGGCCACCAGCTGATCACCGGACTTGCCCATGCCCAGCAGGGTGTGAATCAAGGCAGAGTCAGGGAGGAAGGAGGGGGGTCCAGGGAGAAGAGCTAGGTTTAAACATCAGCCCGACTTGGGAACCAGCGTCTTCTTGGCGCCTCCCTGGGGTTCCCACGGCCTGATGGCTGCTCCCTGCACCCCCAGCACAAGCAGGTAGCTGGCAGGGAAATGTCATCGGTGTCTGGCACCCAGCAGGTCAGGCCTGAGACCTCGGAAGAGAGATGGTTCCTCAAAACTACTCGGCACTGAGCGTGGGTGGGTCACAAAGCCCCCTCTCCCGGCCCCTTGGGGACAGCAGTTCAGGGTTGCACCCTTCCAAGTTCACACACAGACCCTCAGCCTTGCAGTGACTGGCTTGGGAGCAAGAGTTTCCTCCTGCTTTCTCCTTAGTCTGAGGAATTGCCAGGCAGGACATGGCCACCACCCTCCGCCTGTCTGTTGGGGCAGTGCTTTCGCCCCCGAGCCCGGGCCCCGGACATGGCACACTGAGCACAGCCGAGGGACCACCCTCCCTGACTGACTGCACAGCAACACAGCTCCTGGGCCTCGGTGACCAGGCCCACATGCTGAGCCCTGAAGCCCCACGCCACAGCTGGGAGCCAGCCACATGGGAGGACACCCGGAAGTCCTTTCTCCCCGCAATTCAAAGGATTTTTGAGACCCTGGCCCAGTGAGAGAAGACTAGAAGGCTCCGGAATGGAGAGGGCTATTCCTCTGCTGCCCATGTGACTGACCTTGGGCTGTCTCAGCCCTCCCGACGTTCCATTTCCTCATTGGGGACAGAGGGAAGTAGATGGGGGAACAGAGGGAAAGGACTTAGAAACTGTAAAGGCCTTTCTGGTGCTTGCTTCCAGGGATAACCTCCGAGTCCACTCCAGAGAGCGACAGGCGCTGTGGAACCTTCCAGGAAGATGAGGGATGGGCACAGGGTGCTCAGCCCAGAGTAAGAGCCATCCACGGCTCTAGAATGAACAGCCGTGGGCAGTGCCCGAGCCCCAGAGACAGTTCCAAGGGCACAGTGGGTGTGTCTGCAGGAGCCAAAGGGACCTGTCCCACTTCTCAGATCCATGGCAATTGTTCAGAACACGGGCCCACCACGCATCTCCAACCCGAACCGCGGTCTCCAGCTGCCTCACTGGTTCCAAGTGCCAGGGCAAAGGGGCCGGGGAGACACTTAGTGAGCGGCCCCTCAGCACCCTGCCACCACTGTCTACCACATCCGCAAGCGATACCTGGGAGCTCGGGTGTTGGGACTGACCTGAAGCGGGCTCAGGTCTATGCAACGGGGAAATGCCGCCCATGGGCTGGTGGAGGGGACCAGGAGGCTGATGAGCCTCACAGCTCAGGAAGAACCTCCCGGGGCTCCATGAGAACTTTGCTCCCTCACAGGCTGATAAGGGTGCCTCAGAACCAGCCTCCTCCCGAGGACAGCTCCCACTGCCCCAAGGCCACCACCAGGTTCCACTTCCCAAGGGAGAGTGGGCTCGCCCTGCACTGGATGCCAGCCCTAGAACGGCTGTCTCTTCCTGGCTCCCGTTCAGAGGTGCAGGCGGACTGAACAGAAGTGAGCAGGTGTCACTCCCCCCAGGCCCGGGCAGTGACCAGCGAGGACTCTCATCCCCGTTTCAAAGGGAAGAAGGCCGGGCACGGAGCCTCGCCCAGGCCACCTGGCTAACATCGCTGCTCTCCCCAGCTCTCTTACTAACTCGGACCAAGAAAAGCTCTCTCCAAAACGGGGTTTCTGCGGCCACCACGTCAGGCCTGGACACGCATGAGCCTCGTCACCAAACTGGGACCTCCCCAGACATCGCACCACACGTGTCTCTGCCTGGGTTCTGCCATCTCACTGGGACCTGCTCTCTCACACACGTGCTCCCAGGTCTCCGTGGGCTCTGACATGCCGGGGCCTGACTAATCCTCTGACTCTCGCCCCGGCAGCTGCACGAGACTGAGGGACGGCCATGAGCAAACAGCCTGCCAGGTGCCAGAAGTGGGAGATGGATCAACCCTGGGCGGCTTCCGAACCTCCTCCAGCCGTCTGCCTCTCTGACTCACAGGTCCAGGACTTTGGGGAAATAAAGTGACAGATGCCCGTGTGTTCAAAGCAACAGGGTCAGTCCGTACGCCAAGTTTCCGAAGGCAACTAAATCCTGGCGGATGGCTGAACCTCAGGAGGCCCTGGGTAGGGGACAAGTAGCCCAGTGACACAGGGTAGGGATACCAGAGAACCCATCACCCAAACATAAAGGGCAGGCCCTTTGATCCAAACAACCCCAACTGGGGGTGTTCCTACAAGCAACCCACAGGAATGAAATATACATATGCAAGAAGATGCCCACTGTGCGAACAGGGAAGAACAGGGACACGCTGACTGCACGATGGGGAAACCGCGGACAGCGGTGTCACGGCCACTCCACGGGGCCCTGTGCCACCCCTGAAGAGGGCACCTGGGAAGCTCGTGATGTAGTGGGGACCCTAGACGTGACACACACGTGGCAAAAATGGGACAAATGTGCAACTCCACTGACATTTGACCTCAGTTACTAAGGATGACCTCATTCCTTGGGAAAGGCCCGGAAGAGGGCAGGGTACCCAGCAGGCTCCCTTCCGGTGCTAGGGGTGTGACTGCAGTACCACTTGGGATGCAGCTTTGTGTTTGGAGAGCATGGCACACCCCAGAGATAGTCGTCGGGCCCGACGCCGGGCACTTCCCTGACGGACGTACCTTCTGATCGAAGCTGTCCGGGGTCAGGTAGAAGTTGTGCAGGGGGACAAAGTAGTCCTCCAGCAGGCCCATCAGCAGCACCAGGTACACGCCGTCTGCAAACTACAGAGAAACATTCGGTGATGCTCCTGGGTCATGCATGGTGTCCGTGAGCGCCCCACGCCCACTCGGAAGGAGGAAAATGCTTTAAGGGAAAAGGTCCAACTCTGGTTTGGGTGCGAGAACCTGCAATGGGGGGGAGGGGAGGGGGACCCAGGGCAGGCACTGCACTGGGGGCTGGGCGTGATGGTGCCTACGTTAGGGGGTGGAGTGGAGCTGCATGGACAGGACCGTGGCTCCAGGCCCAGACTGCCTGGCCCCACCACTGACTTGGGGACGATGTGGGCTCCCTCTCTCAGAGGCGGTGGGCGGGTCCAGGGGGCGGTGACACGCTGACGCTCCGTGGGCTCAGTGGCCGACCACGCTGGGCTTTGGGGTTTGCAGCCCCCTCTGCTCAGTCGTCAGCTGCCCGAGCACCTTGTCCCCGGCTGTGTCAGGGCGCAGACAAGACTGTCCCATCTCAGTCTTTGCACGTCCCCAGCAATCAGTGTCCATCCCAGCTGGGCCCTGAACCCCCCAGGCAGTGCTGGGGGGGAAACTGCAACCTCACCTGCGAGCCTAGTCCCCCACCCGCACCTGACCCTGAACCACCTGCCACCCCAGGACTGGGCCCGGGAATCCAGACAGACCCCCGTGAGCTGGGTCATGGGGCAATCACTCCCTTTACAGAAAAACCACTTCAGACTGATAAGGGCAGAGCAGCTTTGGGGCGGGGGGTGGGGGGTCTGACAGACAGTCAGAATCACTGATGTCCACTGTCAGGAAGCCCTGGCCTTGGGAGGGAGGTGGGGGTCAGGATCTGCAGAGTGGGGGCTGCCAGGTCCACCCAGGGCTTCCAGGGACAAGCGATCCCGGCCCTGGTGGACTGTGGTCTGGTTGGTAAATGGCCCCGGCCTGCATGCCATGGGTCTCGTGCCTCCACACCAGGAAGATGTGGCCCACTCATCTCCTTAAGGAGATCAAGGGGGTTTTAAAAAAACGTTCGTGCACCTCGATGAGGCCCTGGAGTTCCCCTGATGACACTGTGCAGCATGCCTGAGACAGGGGCGCTCGTCACCACCACCTTTTCCCGGGAAGCAGAGGCGGCCCATGAATGAAGACACCACCCACATCTCCTGCTGGGAGGTGCGGCTGAGCCCACGGGCCAAGACGGGCAGGGAGTCTTTGCTTATTTCCCCAGCACCTTCTGAGCCACCCCTGGCTCACTGCGTCACAGGTGGGCAGGAGAGATGGGGAAGGAAGGAAGGAAGACACGGGAATGGGAAGGGGCACCTGGGAGGTAGCAGCCAGGTGGACAGTGGCAGTTTGTCAGCAATGATTGGGACCCTCCATTTTCACAGAGCAGGGGTCCTGGGGGAGAGGTGCACCCCAGCTCAGAAACCCACTCCCAGACAGGCCCCGAGACGCCACCGTCACCTTCCCCATCACCAGCGCCAACCTTTAAGTCCGTCAGTCTCCATTAAGCCTCACCTTATCTACTATCTCCATTTGAACACGTGGAGAGAAGCTCAGAGAGGCGGAAAGCCAGGGAGCTGCCCGGAACGCACAAGTGGCTTTCACAGGAAGGGAAAATGCCCGCACACCGCTGGGCAGGCACCTGGGCCCAAGGCTCCAAGTCCCTGGCGTGCAGACCCAGCGAGGAACACACTGGGCTGACCAAAAAGTCCATTCACGTTTTCCCACGGGACGGCTCTAGCAGCGCCAAGCTGTCTTTAACGTCATTGGAAACAATTTTGTCACATTGTATGGTGGCAGCTGTCCTGTCGGCACACTTTTAAAAAACAACTTATCGACATTGGGGAATTTTTGTGTGGCCATTTTGATGTTGAAGATGGAAGAAAATAAGCAACCTTTTCGGCATAGTATGCTGTATTATTTTAAGAAAAGTAAAAATGCAACTGGAACGCAAACAAAGTTTTGCGCAGCATATGGAGGAGATGCTGTGACAGATCGAACCTGTCAAAAGCAGTTGGCGAAGTTTCGTGCTGGAGATGTCTCGGGGGAACGACGCTCCAGGGTCGGGCAGACAGGGTGGAGTGGATAGCGACCAAATCGGGACACCGACCGAGAACAACCAACATCCTACCACGTGGGAGCCCCACCGCACGCTGCAAACACCCAAGTCAGTAACGTTGTTGGTGAAAACAAAAAGTGTGTGTTTTACGTGACGGAAACCAGACTGACTTTTTGGCCAGCCCGGTATTTATTGCAAACACACCCCTCCAGGGCAACAAAAGAAAACAGCTCTCTGCCTTTCTGTGGCCGCTGATCTTTTCTGGTGGACCAGTGGTTAAAAATTCCTTTAAGATACCGCATTGAAGAGTGCGGTGCTAGAAGAAACATGGAGACGTTGAGTAAATCGAGATTAATGCAGATTTAGGTGCCAAGCCTCCGTCTGTTAGTGCTGGCGTGCGGACCTGCCCGGCACAGGACAGTCGGGGACCGCCCGAGGATATGGCTCTTGACTCTGAGATGAGCGCTTTGGGCGTCCGACCCGGGGCCCTCAGGGCCACTCCATCTGCTCTGTGGTCCCCCTTCGAGGAGGTAGCCCCGAGGGTACATAAGAGGACTGAACAGAACTGCAAAGACGCTCCCCGCAGGAAACGCCCTGTCATCGCCAGGGACGGGCTAAGGAAGCGCAGCCTCAGACGAGCAGAGAGCAGATGTGAAGAGTGACTAACGCAGAAGACAGGCCGGGCACCGGGGATGAGTGCAGACAGACAGACAGACACACACACACACACACACACACACTCTCTCTCACACGAAAAGACACCCACAGCATGTTAGGTAACCAAAAGCTCGTTACAAACAGCAGAGCATGACCCACTGACGTTTAGAAAATACATTTATGTGTATAAAATAGCCAGAAAAATACACATCCACCCGTGAACTACAGTGACTCCTGGAGAGGATGACGGGGGAGGCCTTGGGGAGGGAGGAAGGACCAGAGGCTGAGAGTACGATGTTAGTAAAGTGCTAAAGACAATAAATGTGTTTGCACAGAACACACAAACACATATGTGCTCATTAAAAACGGGCCTCCGGCCCTGGCTGGTGTGGCTCAGTGGACTGAGCGCTGGCCTGCGAACCAAAGGGCCGCAGGTTCGATTCCCAGTCAGGGTGCATGCCTGGGTTGTGGGCCAGGTCCCCAGCAGGGGGCGCGCCAGAGACAACCACACATTGATGTTTCTCTTCCTCTCTTTCTCCCTCCCTTCCCCTTTTTAAAAATAAATAAATAAATAAAAATCTTAAGAAAAATAAAAAAATAAAAACGAGCCTTTGGCTCTCAAACACACACCCACGCTGTCTGCAATTAACGAGCCACGCAGAGAAAAGCCCGGGGCCTAACCCCTCAGCACAGCCTCTCTGGGCGATATGTTACAAAGGATTTTTATTTGTTTTACGTCTCTGCATTGTCAAACATTTCTACAATGAACCTGAATTACTTTTTTAATTAGAAAAGCAAATGAGAAAAGTTAAAGAGAAAGAAATGAACGCGGGCGCCCAGGGCTTTAAGAAGGATCAGCTGTGCATCTCAGAAATTGGTACCGAGAATTCGCAGCTCCGAGTTCCAGCCCCAGCTAATCCCGAGAAAATTATATTTTGTCTTGAACACCTGCTGCGTGCTCAAAACATAGTTTCACAATGCTGCTTCCGGTCTGTGTGGGGGTGGGGGAGGGCTCACTGGACCCATGGACCACGCAGGGGTTAGGGATGCCGACATCCCACATAGTCGAGAAACCACGCACTGCGTGCTGGATTCTTACAGCAAAGGACGCTGGAGAAAAGATATTATTCAGAAAATCACAAAGAAGAGAAAATCCGTGTGCAGGTCTGTGCTGCAGTTCACGTTGCTTGTTTACAAGGTGAACCAGCGGCTATACCTCATCAGTGCTGCCTCCCACGGAAGGAAACACTGTAGTTGTTACAGTGTTGCTAACACAAGACACCAAAACACTGTAGTTGTTATAGTGTTGCTAACATGAGACACCGAAACTGAAAGACAATCCGGAAAAAGTGTCTATTGACAAGTGTAACGACTCAGCCTTCCTAACAAAGCAGCAGCAATAGGACTGTTTTGCTAGTGACGAAAAATGTCAAAAAATCTTTTCCGACATACTTATTGGACAAAAATCCACATGTAACTGGACCTAGGCGGCTCAAACCCGTGCTCTTCAAGAGTCGACTGTACTTCACGTACTTGCTGCAGGAAAAAATGCTCTGTGCCTGTTCTCTGGGGGTATTTAGTGAGCAGTTGCTGGGGGCCAGGGGACAGAACATTCTAGACTGAGGGACTGGCCCAGGCAGAGGCTCTTTGGTGTGGCAGCTGGGAGGGCACTAGGGGTGGAACTGTATTGCCCCTCAAAGAGCTGCGTTGGCCTCCCAGCCCCCAGGCCCTGGGAAAGCAATCTTTTGGGAAACGGTCTTTCCAGAAGTGATTGGTGCAGAGGAGGTCAGCTGGGTGGACCCTGATCCGACGTGTCTGATGCTCTTACAAAAGCAGGAACCTGGGAAACACGCGAGCACGGAGAACTGCTTGTGACAGTGAGGCCGAGACCAGGGTGATGACAGCCACAACCCCACGGACGTCCAAGGTCACCAGCCAACCCCCCCACCCCCGACCTATAGCCTCCAGGGCTGGGAGGGAATGAACGTCTGCTGCCCGAGCCGCTCCGTGTGCTGTGCTTTGCTCCGACAGCCCCAGAACGCAAACACAGAGGGTGGCCGGGGCTGCAGGGTGGGCATTCCTGACAACGAGATGTCCTGTGAGGTGCTCACACCCCTCCCCCCCGGGGTCAGAGCGCTGGCTGGACATGATGCAGGACGAAGGGCCCTTCTACCCAGAACACGGCTCACCTGGGTCTCCAGTTCCGTCACCTCCAAGTTCAGCTTGTTCAGGTGTTTGTTCACAAACGTGATGAGGGACTGCCGAGGCAAAGGGACACAGAGCCGTGAGAGAGACCCCGCTCTGGACCACCCTGGCTTTATGAACCGCTTCCCTAAGCTCCCCTTTACCAAAATAAAAAGCTCATGTTTAAAATGAAACGTTCTGGTTCCAAGGAGATTCATACGTTCCTAACCTTGGGTTTCAAGGAGATGGTGCCTAAAACTCCCCACTGCAGCAGGAAGCACCCTCTGCTCACACACGCTACATCCGTATTTCACAGCCCTGCAGGACAGGACCAGTGCCCTTCAGAAGGACACAACTGTCAGGGGGAGGCAATTAAACATTTAAATGTATCCTAAATGTCGCCTTGGACAGGAAAGATGGAGAGGAAGGCTGCCTGGGGCCACCCCCCACCCCCGACAGGCTTGATCTTGGGGAAGCAGGCATTTGTAAAGTGTCACTCATGACTTTTCTCAGCAAACAGACCCAAGTTTAATGGAAAGTCAAGCCCAGCCCCACCTCCCACCCCTCCCGGGACGTGATGTCGTTTCCTCATTCCTTCCAAATTTACAGAGCAGCTCCCACGGCCACGTGCTCGGCTCGGTGCTGGGGACACGGAGACAGCAGGACAGAGCCCCACCCTGGAGACCCCGTGACCTAACTCCCCACATACACCCCTGGTGAAGGTGACGGAGAAATCAAGTGAAACAGCAAAGCCTGCAGGACAGGAGAGGTTTGTGAGTACACGGGAGGGCGTGGGGCTCCCTGCCTAGAAGTGGGGCACAGGGGGAGCTTTGCGCCGGGTGTGGGGGGGGTGGGTGCGGGCAGAGCAGGCGCCCAGCTGTGAACACGTGTGCGAATGCTGTGGACTACTCTTCGGGCCGTGGCTGGATGTGGGAGGGATGGGAGAGAGGAGGGATGGGGCAAGTCTGGGAAGACCTGGACAGGTGGGGGCGGGAGGGGCCGGGCTGGGTGCAGGAAGCTGTGGGGCAAGTGGAAGGGTTTCGTCTCCCTCGGTGCTAAGGTCCGAGCGCCCAGAACACGTCTTTTCAAAGAACGACGTAGCCTCACGGCTCCCGCTGCAGGAGAGCTCACTCACATACACGACAGCGTGTTCAATGCGCTCCGGTGACCACATGCTGTGCGCTGGACCCTCAGGCAAACATGGACACATCTTACCCTCATGCACCCTGTGAGGTGGGGCTGCCTCTGTCCCTCCTTGACCAATGGGGAAACTGAGGCACAGCATGCACAGCATGCAATCTGGCTCAGGTCACACGGTTGCTAAGTGAGGGAGACAGATTAAACCATCCACTGAACCAGTCCTGTCAGGGTTGCCGGGGCCAGATGTGGCCGGGATGGGGTGGGGGGCACTGCTCTGAGGCCCCAAGGTACGTCCCTTCTGACCCAAGGACACTAGGAAGACTCTACACTGAAGGACCCGTGGGGTGATTCTGCAGCCTTCTGCAGAGCACGTCCGAGAGCTTCCGACCTGCCTGCCCCGGCCCAGACCAGCACTTTCCAAAGGTGGGCTCCAGGGCCACGCCACACGTTCCCCCCCAAAACAGACAGGAAGATCTCGCTCCTGACACCCGTTTGGAAAACGCTTCCCGCCCAAGCGCCCTCCGGGAGGATCCCAGCACGGCAGCGTTTCCAAATCTCTGAGAAATCCAGCTGGAAGAAACCTGCTCTGGTTCTCCAGGTCCCGCCACACGGCTGCCAAGTGTCGTATAAGAGAAAGACAAGTGCCACACGGCCGCACTCACACGTGGAATCTCATGAGCAACCTGAACTAACACACGAAACAGACAGACTCATAGCTGGAGAGCGGGGGACAGCTGGTGGTGGGGGGAGAGGGGGCTGAGCAAAGAGGAAAAAGGACTCGTGCACACGGACAACAGGGAGGTGATTGCTGGTTGGTGGGGGGGAGCGTAAAGGGACTAAATGGTAAAGGAAAAAATGCAATCAGACTAATTTTTTTTAAAAAAGAGACCTATTTGGGGAAATTGTCCTAGACAAAGAATTGTCCCTGGGTTGCAGGCAGAAATGGTCGGTCCCCAGACTGCCTGGGAAGGCAGGACGCACACCTGCCCTACTGCCACGGTCCCCAGTGATGCGTCTGCTGGGGCTCAGACAACCCCATGTGCCGCGGGCTGACACTCAATTCCTCCTGCGGGGAGGGGGGACAAGCCCTCCTGGCAGAAACACACCGGTAGCTCATTACTCCCCAGCCCCCGACTCCAGAGGCTCAGGTTTGAGTGGGTTTTTCCGTCCCTAAGTTTATGGGCAGGCTGCCGGGGTGGACGATGAGGGGGCCTGTTCTCCTGGCTCCTGTCTCAGGGGAAGCGGGCCAAGTCCACACGCTGAATGGCTCCACCAGCAAAGGCCTCCTGTCTGCGGTGACCGCAGCATCATGCTAATGAGGTCAGCGAGGCCCTCAGGCTGACCACTCAAAAGCAGTTCCACGCTGAATGACAGCCCCTCATTGGAATGAACTGCCACTCAGGCACTGGCTGGGGACTCACTGGACGCAGGGGCGGGTGGACACCCAGTGAGCAGAGATGTCGCTGAGTTAAAAGCTGCCAACTTTACGCATTGGGGTTGCGGTTCGGCTGTCATTACACTTCAATCCGTGTGGCAAACATCTCAGAGACTTCAAACATTTTCCCACCTCCGTCCCAGCACGGCACCCGCGCCTTGCGCAGCCCAGGGCCTACCTTCTTCACCACGGTGAGCTTGTCCGGGGCGTGGTCAAACAGGGTGTCGAAGGCGTCCCGTTCTGTAAGACACGGAGACACGGGGGAGAGGGTTTATGCACGCCATGGGGCTGCTCCCCCCCACCCCCGCCCGTCTGTCCCCGGAAAAGGCAGCTTCTGTCCCTGTGGCGGTCCCGCCTGCCTGGAACCCTTCCAGCTCTTGCCAGAAGCGAAGTGCAGGCGCTGGCCAGGAAAAAGGTGCCTTGAGTTCCTTCTAACTGAGGGTCTGTCCTCCAAGCTGAGACTCCCAGGGGGCACGGGGACATCCGCCCCCGAGCCGTCCGAGGACTGGGAGCGCGCTTTCCCACACTCCTCGCCTACAGCAGATCTGTGGGCCCAGCGGGCCACCTCTCCCCGACCCCACAGCTGCTCATGGCTGCCCCCCACAAGCCCCATCGCCCCTTACTTGGGCGCAGCCACGGCCTCTGGCTTAACAGGTCTCCTGCCTCCACTCCAGGCCCCTCAACCCATTCTTCCCATTCTCTCCAACCCATTCTCCCTTTTTCAAGTGTAAATGGCCCATTTCTTGCCTCCTCCCTTTCCAACAGCTGCTCATCACTCTTAAAGTAAAAGCCACCCTTCCTCCGTGGGCACGAGGGACTCAGAGCTCAGCCACGACACCCTCGGCCTCCCTCACGTCCCGCTGCCGGCCAGCTTCCGGGTGGCTGCTCTGCCACTCGCCCACCACGGGCCTTTGCACCTGCCGCTCACCGGCCTCCCTTCCTGCAGGCTGCCCTCAGAAATGACCACCTCTGGGGGCCCTTCCGCGGCCGTGGGACAGAGCGGCGCACTCTCTCCTCTTATCGGGGTGCACTTTTCACAGCGGCCCATCGCTACCTGAGAGCATGCTTTGTTTTTCTCTGTCTGCTCCCCACGTGGCTCATTCCCTGAACTGTGTCTGGCTCCCAGGACAGTGAAGGTCCACAGTCCATGCTCAGGACAAAGGAATGAACCAGAGGACACCCTGCCCCAGACTCTCTCTACAGAAACTCTTTCAGGGGGTGTCCTGTGTAGGAACACCTGGGGGACCTGAGGCAGCCCGTTCCACCATGCCCTGGCTGTCTGCCTTCGCCCAGGTGAGCCCTACCTAACCTGTTCTAACTCCCACACACGAGCCCAGCCGCCCTCCAAATTCACGCAGGATCAACCCTGTCCTCTCTCCAGCGAGCGGCGGCTGGAGGCTGAGTCACACGGCTCTCGGCTCTCTCGGTGGATGAGGAAGGACCGGTGCTGCTAGGGGTGCGGGGCTTGGACCTGGCCTGGTGCTGCCAGGGCCAAGCCCAGGGAGCAGGACTGAGATCAGACAGAGCCCGTTACCGGCTGGACCCCAGGCAGGAGGGCTGAGGTCGCCAGGGCAGACGCAGAGCTGTGAGGGCTCACTGCCGGGGCAGGAGAAGAGGCGGGGAGGGCATTTAAAAGAGACTGGGGCTCCCAACTTCTGTCCTGAAAGAGACACTATTCTCCCAAGGTTTCTGGGGCCTGCAGAGAGGTCCTCTACCACCAGCCAGGGCTTAGGCCCAAACCCCAATGTGGAGCTCAGGGGGGCTGGAAAACAGAGCCCAGTGGGGCATAGGCTGGAAGCTCAGCCAGTCTGGGGATGGCCAGGAGGCTGGACCAGAGCCGGCCCCGGGGATTCCGCAGGACTGTCCAGCCTGACCCCAGGAGGCGAGGGGAGGGGCAATGAGAAGCAGAAGGCAGGTCCCAGGCCCAGGAAGCTGGAGGGCCAGGTCTCCTAGAGGAAGCTTCCCAGCCCTTGTCCCCCTGCAGCTGGAACCCAAAAGGAAGGTGCTCCGTGCTCGGCATCCACCGGCCAAGAGGAAGGGAGAGAAGGAAGACGTGTGTATGTGACATGCACACACGTGGACATAGTGTGTGAGTGTTTGGTGAGGGTGTGGGGAAGGACCAAAAGGCGTGGGGCCTTTCTGCGGCAGCCGATCACTTTTCTAGTCCTCCAAGTCAGATTACACTCCATAAGACAGTCTGCTGGGTGGGGGCGGGGCTGATCTTTACAAGCAAAATACAAAATTTAAGTGCAGTTTGCAAAAACCCCAGCAGCCCCGAGCAGCGCTTGACGTCAGCCGGGTATATTTAGCTGGGCCACCGCTGGGCCGGCAGAGCCAGGGAGCAGAGGTGGCATCCAAGCTAGTCACCCGCAGCCGGCACCCTGCAGGCCAGTTTGAAACCAGATACGGGTTCAAACCCCGTTGCTCGGTCTCAGAGTGCCCTGACGTTAGGCAGGTGGCCCCCTCCCTAAACCTGTTTCCTCCATGGTGACATGGGGTGAAGGTGCCCGTCCCTCACCACCAGGCTAGGAATGGAGGGACAAGCACCCTGTCCCTGACAGCCCCCTTTGGTCCTGCTCCAGACCCTCCCCTCCCTTCTCTCGGGACAGTCACAGAAATGAACAGGCAGCAGCCCTGCCCTTGGGTTGAGGGGGGCACCAGTAGGGGAGGCAGCTGGGTAAACCGAGGTGGCACAGAGGAGACAGGTGCCCCAAGAGGCCAGAAGGGACACAGAAAAGGGCCAAATCAACCAGAGCGTGCCGGTGTCTGCCAAGGAATGTCTAGTTTGGTCCAAATAAAGTTACTTTGTTTGTTTGAGTCCAGCATTTCTTAAATCAGATTTATCCATAGTTCTGAATTTCTGGCTTCTCTTAAAGAGCTGGAAGCTGGGGCCCCACTCCCATTGACACCAACACACCGCCCGAGGCAGTGGGGCAGGGACTCTGCAGTTTGCTCTGGACCCCACCTCTGCTCACTGCCACCCAATGGAGGCCGAGGGGCAGCTGCCGGTTATCACTTGACATTCCAGCCACTTTCCCCTTCCGTGTGACCAGCTGGGTCCCTGGAGAATTGTCACACAGGAGCCGGGACAAGAAGAGTCAAGGGGCACTCCCAGCAGAGAGAACAGCAAGCACACAGAGAGGCCCAAGAAGCCCAGAGTGGGTGCCAGGCGGCAGCCTGTGAGGGCTCAGGGGGTCTGGCTCCCTCAGGGTGGAGCGGACTCCAGGTGAGGGGCTCGGGCAGGCCGTGAGCAGGGGTGGTGATCTGTCCTTCCGGCTGCAGGGTGGAAGCAAGCTCACCTGGCAGAAAGGGGGGGACATGATGGGGAGGGGCCAGGAGGGGAAGAGGAAGAGAGCTTCTGCTCCCCTCTCCCCACTTACCCAGGAAGGGGGAGGGCCACCTTCCCAGAAAGGCAGCCAGCAACCCCGTTGCCATGGAGACCAGGCTGCAGCTCCCCAATGCCCCTGGGGAGAGAAGGGCTTCCTGTCCCACCTCAGCTAGCACAGAGATGCTGTCAGGAGCTGGGGGTGGCAGGGTGGGGGCGGAGGGGTGGGAGCAGGTTGGACCCCCCCCAGTTCAGAGTACTTATGTGAGACACACGAGGCTCCCTGCAAAGCCCGGGGGGGCTGCCTGCTGAGGAGGCCTGCCTGGGGCTCTGGAGGCCCCTGGGTGATACACGCTGAGGAAGACACGGCTCTGGCCCCCAGGACACTTACAATCAAGCAGCCACATGTGAATGGGGAGTGAGAAGGGCCAGGGTCCCTATGCCACCTGGGCACCCCGTGTCTGCCAGGCACGTGGCAGGGCCCGACGTGAGTACACATCGACGAGGGGAGCACAGATGTGCGCAAAGCAATGACAAGGCGGAGGCAGTGGGGGCAGGATGAGCCAGAGGGCAGTCACTCGGGGCAGGGCGGTCACGGAGGGCCCTGGCTAGGTGGCATTTGAAGGAGAGCTGGGGGAGCTGAGGGAGTGAGCCATAGGGGGAACCTCGGGGGACAGCACTCCAGGCACAGGGTTCTGCAGTGTGAAAGCAGAAGGGAGCGTGTCCCAGGGGCGGGGGGCGGGGAGCCACGGGCGGGCTGTGCCTGCCGGGGGAGTGGGGAGGCCCGAGAAGAGGAGGGGCATCCCAAGGGTGGTGTGAAAGGGCCTTGAAGGGCACACAAGGGCCGTGGCTTTGGCTTAAAACAAGGTGGGGGTGGCGGAAAGAAGAGTTAGGGGTGCAGGGGTGCTTTAAGAAGCCTGGCCCCAGTCAGAGTGCACAGGCACCAACTAGAGGTGCCAGCCAGGGACCAGCACCCTGGGGGGAGCCCACCTTGGAGGGGCTGAAGGCACCCACAGGAGAAGGGCCAGCAGGAGCCCTGCTTGCCCAGGGCTGCTGGTCTGGGTCACCAGGGGACCTGGCACTCGCATCAGCAAAGCCACCAAGGAATGGAACTAGCTGCCTGCCATGCGCTAACAGCCTGTTCGCATCTCACGCGCATGCAAGAGCCTGTGAGGAATGAGGCCAACGCCACGGGCTCGTGGTTCCCCTGTCCCTGCCCATCCCCCCGCATGCTCAGCTGGCTCCATGCTCATCAGCACGGCTGCAGCACCCACTGCCACACTGTAGCACCTGGCCCTCACCCTGGAGCCCCATCCTGTGCACCAGCCCTGGAGCGCCGGTGCGCAGTGGGGCCGGGGCTTCTCACCCAGCGTCTACACTTGGCCACGGGTGCCACACGGCTCCCAACGGGGCCGATTCTCCCCAAGTTCCCCAGACCTCAAACCAGGCCTGTCCCACACAGAGGTGACAATACCAGAAAACCAGATGATGGCTAAAAATGCTCCGAGGGCCCCACTCGTCACCTCTGCACCTCTACGACCCACAGGGGTCTGGACCCCTCCCTGCAGAAAGGACAGGGAGGCGACAGAGGGGCACACTGCACCCCAACATGGGCCTCCACCTAGACACAGAACATGGTGCTGGTCCACCAGGCGTCCCACACTGGCCCCACCGTGCGCTGCACCCCAACTGCTGTCCTGGGACCTCAGCAACTGGACACAGGATGGTCTCCTTTTCTGTCCTCTCTCCGCCTTTTGTGTAAATTAATACAGACACTCAAACAACCTGAGTTGCCACTGAAAAACATGGTGAAGACCGCATCTCCCAGGCCCGCCTACCTAAGCTTTAGGAACATGCGCTTTTCCCAAGTGCAAGGACTTTGAGAAGTGAAGAGTTCTCCTCACACACAAGCAGCAATGGTTGCCGTGGGCCCCACAATAACCCGAGGGGACAGAGCCTGGTGGCTGAGTCGAGGCCCCGCAGCTCGGGACCAGCTCCGGGCCGGCAGGACCCGAGGCACAGCGCCCGTGCAAACTTCTGTCTGGTTCCCACTCTTCCTCCTAACAGCCACACTCCCCTCCCCACTCCCTAGAGAGCTTGGTGTCTGGGGGTCATTCTGCAAAGCAGTGAGCCTGGCTCAGGCTGCCTCTGAGTTCGAATGCTGCCACAAGCTGTCCCTCTGTCCCCTGTCCCTCGCTGAGGGGCAGATGGAGTCCTGGGGCTGTAACAGGACAGAGCAACAGCCACCGAAAATGAACAGCAACCCCTCCCCCCGAAGGAGCTGGGCCGGCAAGTGCAGCACGCACCGTCACCCCACGAATCCACTCAGCGACCTTGGACTAACCCGTGTCACAGAGGAGGAACAGAGAGGGGAAGGAGCAGGCCAAAGGGCACCCATTGGGGACCAGAGCCAAGGCTGCCGACTCTGAGGTTGTCTGCTGAGCCAGAGGTTCCAAGGTGGAAAGGCTACAGAGGAAAGCACGCCCACAAAGAAACCCTCTCCTGGCTAATCACGCTCCGCCCTCCCCCTGCCCTTTCCACTCCCTCAGTCCCTGCAGGCAGGCGAGGGAGCACGCCACAAGTCCCTGTCCTCCCTTCCCCACCCGCCCTTCCTAACCACCTGGCCCCACCCATCCCCAGAACAAACACAGCCCATAGCATGGGCCCACGGGAGCCATGTGCTTCCTCTGGATTCCAGAACTGCAGGGGTGGGGGGGACGCGAGCAACACACACGGGTGTCCTGCTGCCCCCGTGTAACCGCCTGAACCCAGGGGGCTTTCTGGGACCACCCCAAAGTGCCCTGTGACCCCAGACTCCCCAACCTCATCCCACTCCTGGGGTTACTTACCCAACCGACCCATCATCATCCTGTAAACAAGAAACAGAGAGAGAAACGTCAGCAGGGCGCCCAGACCCCGGGCAGTAAGGGTGTGATGGGGCAGCACGGAAGCCGGGGCCTGAAGTGCCCTCGCAAAGGGCGGCTTATAAACCGTAGCCCTGTTTTGGTCGATTCCATCCCACAGTAAACAACCATCTTTACCAAAACCACTCCATCTTTACCGAAACCACTCCTTCAGTGTCTCTGGGAGAGATTTAGATCATGGAAGTGGCTAACACAGAGCATTTTAGCAGTGAACAGCTCTTCCACCAGCCATGAACTTGAAAATACAAGGTGTGGGTGACCGAAGAGTCCATGTCCATGAGTGGACATGGTGTGCTTTCCAGGAACCTCGACCCTAAAGGGTCCTGAGGAACCCACGAGGTGGGACACCTTACTTCTCCTTGATGATTTCAAGAGCACAAATGCACAGTCACCTTCCTGAGAGGCGAGGTGATCTTTCATCCGTCCCCAAAGCCCTCTAGACTCAAGCCCTTTGGCTCCATCTCATTTAACAAGCATGTTCTTGAGCACCTACTACATGCAGGTCATGGAGATACAGAAATGAACAGCCCCGGCCCTGCCCTTGTGACACCCAGTGGTGACAGAGACCCAGGAGCCCACTTTTCCACATGGCCTGTGTGTACCCAGTGTGACATACAGGAGATGCCATGGGAACTAAAGGAAGCCAGCCACTCCTGCTTATAAACCAGGAGCGTTTCCTGGAGGAGGTGACCTCAGGCCTGCCTCTCGAAAGAACAGTAGGAAGGACACTGAGGCTGATGGGAAGCAGGGCAGACACCTGAAGAAACTGAAGGAGGTCTTCAGGACAGGAGGACAAGCTGCGAGGGGACTGAAGCCAGACACGGTGGGGAGGCAGACGGGGCACTAAGTGGTTGAGGCAGATGTCTGATGCCACATCTGTGGAGGCCATGCAGAGGGGAAGGGACAGGCTAAAGCAAACCTGGAGTCGGGAAACCAGGCAGGAGGCTGAGTGGCCTGCTGGAAGAAGCCTCCCCCACCCTGATTTGGGGGTGTTCCCTGTCCTGCTGAAACCCCCTGGGGCCACATGGTGCTTCCCACCGGCTGGGTCTCACACTTCCAGGGACGTACCCTGCCTCGCCAGCTGGACCGCCAGCCCTGGGGAGAGGAGCACCCCTTGGCCTCTCATGGACAGCGCCTGGCACCCGGCAGGCCCGCTGCATGCCAGTCACCGCTGTGGATTGTTGAGGCCACTCTCCCACCCATTACCTCTGGCGACAGAGCTCCCCCGCCCCACGCGCTCTCTCAGTTCCCCCTCGGCCCGCCCGTGGGCCTGGCTGCCCCTCCCACCCTCTGACCGGGGATGGCCTTCCCACTGGCTCTGACCCACGGAACATGAGTTTGGGGTTCCCAAGAGCCCATGGCCACTCTCACTCCCTCAGAACCCGGAGGGCACCATGACAGGACGCCCAGCTTCAGGAGAACGAGAGACATGCGGAGGGACAGAGCTCCATGTGGTCACCAACCACCTGACGAGCCTAAGACGCGCCCAGCTGAGCCCAGCTGGGACTGCTGACACAGAACTGCCATCAGATAAAACGGCTGTCATTTCAAGCCTCCCGGTTTTGGGGTGGTCTGTTACATGGATAAGGCAGACACTGGCCCACTCCTACTTCCTCTCAAGCTGCCCCCCTCCTGCTCCAGGCCCGCTGCCGCTTGTCCTCCCTCCCCACCCCTCCCTGCCCCCAAGTCCCCTCCATGGGCTTGGAACAGATGTGCACACGCGCCCCAGGCCACGGCCAGCGTCCCGCCCTCTCACCTGGCAGCGCCCACCCCAGGAGTGGCTTCCCATGTCAGCGCTGGGTTTTCAGAATTCACGGCGCCGTAATTAATCAGTCCGTGAACCGAGCGGATGGGTTCACTGAGACCATCAATTTTTAACATTCTGTTTCATTAGAAACAGGTCTGGTGGAGAGGTACGAATGCCGTGAATTTTAAAGGCACTTAACAAGGTGTCCCACGGGCCCTCAAACACGACATGCGAAACGTAAGGTTTGATTTGCTCCTTCCGGGAGATGTGAAGCCTCTTAGACTTCTCAGCCAAGGCCCTCTGGCTTGCTCTGCGGGGCAGACGGCTCGCCGTCGGTCAGAGGACGGCTCCCGTGCACTCGTGTGCCTCTTCCCTCTGCCAGAGCCAGGGGGTGAGTGAGTGAGGGTCCCTCCGCCAGCTGAACACCTGCCCACTCCCTGTCCCCCTCTCTCCCAACATCCCCAAGGCCACCTTCTACCGCAAGGTGAAGCCCACCGGCTTCTTCGGGGACTAACTCGTCCTGACATCGAACCCTGTGAGGTCGAGCACTCCCACGACAGGGGGGTTCAAGGTCATAACTTTCTCTTCATCCTTTGCTTCCTTGTGAGAGATTTTGCACGTGGTCCAGTATATTTTTACTTGTTTGTCATTCTCTGTCTCATTCCAGAAAGGATGTCAGGCGGGCCTGACGGAGTCCGAAGCCGCACGCAAACATTTTTGTTTATGTTTTCTACGTGAGAAGAAACGATAGATCTGGGGTTCCTCATTTAAATACCAAACCAAACCGCTCGCTTGCCCTTCCTCAACAAAGAAGAAAAATAAAAAGCTTTGACAGAAGCGTGTGGAGGACGCAAAGCCACAACAGACGCTTGTGTGGAGATGCCAGCCTACAGTCAAGGGGCGTGGCATGTCAGGTCCCTGGCGGCCACAGGGCCTGGGGGACAGGGCCGTGGGTCCACTTACTCGGTGGTCGTGGTCAGCTCCTCCGTGACGTGGCTGGAATGCAGCAGGCCTTCCCGCTTCTGAAAACCCCAAAACGAACAAATAAATACAGTGAGACGAGAGGAACACCGTTGGCAACAGAGGGCTGAAGCTGTGGATAGGTGGCCGGGGCCAGGAGACCCCCAAGGGGCCACAGAAAATACAAGTGTCCTGCAGAACATCCGAGCCATGCAGGGGGACCAGAGGCGGTGCCCCTTTTGGTGGCTGGAAGCTGTCCCCAACCTACCCCCCAGGTTCTCCACAGTGCTCCGAGAGCTAGCAGCTCTGGGGGTCTCAGGAGGAACACCCAGCTCCCGGCCCCCCCACCTCCACGTCCCGCACCTGGGAGAGGGAAGGAAGGAACACCGAGGAACACATGTGACGACAGGGAGCCCCCAAGGACGTCACACACGTGCACTGGGTTGAATGGGGTCCCCCCTGGCATCATGGCCATTCCAAACCTCAGAACGTGACCTTATTTGGAAATGGGTCTTTGCAGATACAATTAGTTAAGGTGAAGTCCTACTGGAAGAGGGTGGGTCTTAAATCTGATAGGACGGGGGATCTTCTAAGAGAAAGCAGAGACACAGAAACATGGACAGAGGGGAAAGAGGCCATGTGATGATGGAAGCAGAGATTAGGTGGATGTGCCTACAAGCCAAGGAAACCCGAGGGCTGCCGACAGCCACCGGAAGCTGGGAGAGGCCGAGAGGAACCTCCGCAGGGACCACGTCCTCCAGAACTGAGCAGGAGCACACATCTGCTGGTTGGACCCCCTCGTCCGGGGCGTTTCGTCAGAACAGCCCCAAGACACTGATACTGAGTGACACGCGTGTCCCAGAGCCTGCAGGGGTGAGGACAGCAGTGGGCGGCAGTGCAGGGGCAGCCTGTATGCCACGGGACCTCAGGGCGCAGCTCGGCAACCAGCTACACCAGAAGCCCCTCCTCGAATCCCTTCCAGGGGCAGGGCGCTTAGTCGCTGCTGGGCAGCCCATGGTGGACACCGCTCAGCAGAGACGCTGCCTGGGTATTGCCTTGTTCGGCCTGCAGGGACTGCTCGCCACTGGCTCCTGTCACTGAAGTGACCGCGCACGAGCGGGAGGGTGGCTGTGGCTCCCTTACGACCGCACCCTGAGCGACTCTCCAAGGCACCCACTGAGGGGCCCAGGGACAGTCCCTGCACTTGCGCGTTGGATGTGTACTGGGCTGGCACTGGGTGCGGGCCCAGGACTAGCACTGAGCAGACGGGGCAGAGTGCCTTAGAGGCTTGTGGTGTGACCTCGGTTTTGTGGGGGTCGTTGTAGTGCAGAGACATCAGCTGATGTCTCAGGGCCACTGCCTGGCGGCACGTGAGGCCCTGGCCTCCTCCCTCCCTTCCCCCCAGCAACTGCCACCCCCCTGCACCTCCCAACCTTAACCTGGATAGCAGGACGTGGGGGAACAGGCCAGGGGCCCACAGGGAAGGCGGGAAGCTCTATGCTTGGGGAATCAGGTAGAGGCCTGAGGCTGGCTGCTCTGGGACTGCCTCTCTGCGGCGCATCCCGCTTTGGCCGTGACCCAGGGAATCCTTCCGTAACCCTGGTCCGGGAGGATGCGCCAGCGAGTGCTTGCCCGGGTCAGGGAAACTTTCCACAGACCCAAAGATTTCCTTGGACCAGAGCTCAGGCCTGAAAGGAGACACCCCAATTACTAAGCCGCACGGAGCTCTGGGGGCCCCGTGGCTGACGTGTGTGGGTCTGGGAACCACGCGCGCGTGTCCTCAGGAAGCCTTTCCCGGCTGGCCGCTTCGAGGGAGTATCCCAGGCGATGGCAACAGGAGCAGTCCCCTGTCCTTGCCACCACCACTGACCACAAGCATTTCTCCTGAGGATATAAGAGAGTCTGGATGGCAGGGGACCCTCGCCTGGGGCCAGAGAAGGGCATTCTCACCCACCAGGTCAAGGCCAAGCTCCCAGGTTACGGAGGGGTCACGGCTTCGGGAAACATGGGAACAGCCAGAGCCTCACAGACCACGGAGACCACGGGCCCTATCAGTTTACCAACCCGAGGAGAGCGTGGAGCTGCACACCCGGACACCCAGGTTCCAAGGGTCACCCCAGCGCTCTGGCAGAAGCCGCTGTTCCTGCCGGACCCAAGAGGGTTCTCATTCAGTGGCTCCGGTAGCCAGTGTGAGGTGCCAGGCACACCATAGGTGCTTAATAGATGTGTGCTGGACCAAACTGCCAATACAAAGCCAGGGCAGAGTCTGTCCCCAGGCAGGACAGGCAGCCCTGCCATCACGGGACCTCACTTTCTCCAAGGGAAACCAGAGAAACGACCCTGGAGAAGGTGGTGGGGGCGGCGGGCACGGTGCGGACAGAGCCAGGGCCTGTGGCTTTAACTGGGGTGTCCATTTCTCACGCAGGGCCCGTCCGTCTCCAGTGAGCACTGAGCTTCTTCAACGGGGCTGCGTTCCGACTGCTTGGCTTCAGAGAGACGTGAATGTTCTTTTTCAAAATGTGGAAAATTAAACCTCAACACTCCCATGGCTCTGAAGCTGCATCTTCAAATCAACACCATTGTTCCTGCTCCAATCACTGATCTCGAAGCCAGGCCGAGACAGACATTTTGTCCAGAGGAAAAGAGAGAAGGTGGCCTCTTGGGGGTACGGCTGGGGGAGGGGGAAAGCGGGAAAGATACAGGAGAAAAAGTCCAGCACCTCCCCAGCAGCGTCATGGGCAAGCTGGCTGCTCGGTGACCGGTACTCACCCGCACGACCACCACCTGCACAGACACATGTTCGGGGAGGCGGATCGGGGCCCGGAAGTGCGTGGCCAGAGACACAAGGAGGTGGAGGATGGCCACCAAGTTCTTCCCGTGAATTGCTTGTTGGGGGGTGGAGGGAGGGAAGAAGGAGCCGCTTTAGACCGGTTGCATCGGAACCCCGAGCCCACGTCCAAAAGGCAATAGAGATGCTGCGTGTAAATGAGACCTCAGCGGAGAACCGCGGGGGAAACCACAGGCCACAGAAAGATGACGAGAGCCAACAGGCATCCTGAATGAGCTGACTTGTAGCTCCTAATGTTTTCCTTTCCCGTTGGCTAAGGTGACTCGTGTAACCACTTTAAAAAGCCCAAGGCTCTTCGCAGGGAGAGAATGGGGTGTCGATAAGAAGGAATGAGCGGGAGAGTAAAATGAGCTCGGAGAAGGGAACAGACGGGAAAAGCAGGCTGTCCTGGCACGCAGCCGTCACGACAACGTGCATTATCTCGGGCCTTTGGAACGCTCCCTCCCTGCGCCATCAGCGTCCCACAGGGCAGGCTAGGAGGGCAATGCTGCTGTGGGGACCTGAGCCGTGACTGCCGCCCGCCCCGACCCCTGGGCCTTCACCGGCCCCACCAGCCCCTCTCCAGGACGGGGACTGGGCGGACTATATCATCACCACTCTGCACGGGGCTTTCCAGCTTCCAAGGCACTCGATTCCCCATCCACACAGTCCCGCCACCCACGAGGTCAGCCTGGGTCTGTCCGAGTCTTGATACCAAGGAACCAGGGACAGATGTCACCGCAATGAGGGGAGCACTTTGAAGCCACACCCGGGCTGCCCTCCATTGAGGGTGGGTTCAGGGGGGAAGGGAAGCCAGGAAAAAACTCTCCGGTTTCCTTGGTTTTAGTTCTTCACCTTCCTGGTTCCTGTCTTGGCTGGATGTACGGTGACGTCACTCATACCTAACGCCAGCACGCTCCAAGACACAGTCTGGGGGCCAGGGTGAGCCTTCCCTGCCCCGGTGGGGCATCACACAGCTCCCCTGTGCCTGGGGTGGGGTCCTTTGCGAGAACCCCGCACGGCTTCTCTGGTACAAGCTGCGTTCCCACCTGTCCTCTGAAGTCTCTCCGCTGTACCCAACCAGAAACAACTCCACTCTGCTCTGAGGTTCGGGGGGATGGGGACGGAAACTGGCAGCTGTGACTGAGGCCCTTAACTATGAGTTCCTGAGCGTGGGGATGCTAGCTTTCTCTTCTCCTAGCTGCCTGTCACAGAGCAGGAGCAGGACTGGGTTTTGTCAACATGAGGCTAGGCTCTGAGACAAGCGGCCATGTGGACAGCTGTGAGGACGTCCCTCCCCCGCCACTGCTCACCGTCCACGGTCCACTGGGGCACCCAGCCGTGGGGCCGCAGCAGGCCCTGCACGGCCTCCAGCACCGTGTGCAGCTTCTGCTTCTGCCCGATTTCCGACTGCGTGACCTCGGCCACGTTCAGCTTGCAGCCCGCCAGTTTTTCTACAAGGAAGAGGACGAGAGCGAAAGGCGGCGTGTCAGGCAGAGCCGGGGGACTCAGAGCCGCCTGGTCAGCTGGCTGCAAAGAAGTCCCCTCCCCACCGGTCATGAGGCGGAGTGCATCACCTGCACAAAGGGGGTTTTAAGGTGCTCAGCCACGGGACCCTGAATCTCACCCCATCCGTGCTCCAGAATGAAAAGGGGGTGGGGCACAAGGAAGGAGCAGTGGGCGTCCTGGCTGCTCGCAGAAAACTGACAAACGATTCAGGGTGCGGTGGGCAGGCATGGGGGTGGCCTGCGGGGGCGGGCGGGGAGGGGAGGACTCCGATAAGAAGATGAGGAGGGCCTGCTGGGTCACCCACCACCCCCAGCAGTCACCCTCCACTGTAACTACGGGAAGACATGGCCCGACCCCGTCTGGAGCCTGCAGCCCATGTGGCCCCACCCGAAGCCAGGGGCAGGGTCTCCTGTTGACTCTCAGGAAGCGTGCTAACCCACGTGCAAGGGGACACAGAGTCCTCGAGGCCACCCCTGCAGAGCATATGGGGCCCTGAAAATTCATTAGAGCTTCTCGGGGACAAGAAACCAGGGAGCAAACAGCTGACCCTCGGATGGAGCCGAGGCCCGGAGACCCA
Source organism: Macrotus californicus (assembly GCA_007922815.1). NCBI lineage: Eukaryota > Metazoa > Chordata > Mammalia > Chiroptera > Phyllostomidae > Macrotus > Macrotus californicus. The sequence goes on from VMDR010000314.1 coordinate 58,307, forward strand.
GGCAAACACTCGGTCCATCTCCTGCTAAAGGAGCTATCCCTGCCCTTGGAGGCGAGGGCACTGACTGCAGGGCACTCCTCACTGACTCGGTCGGCACAGTGGCTGTGTGACCGCCACCCAGGGGAACTTGGGGACTCAGCAGCCCCTGCTTTCTCTTTCTATTTGTTTTTTTGCTACCACTTACTGACTCCAGACGATGTGGCAGCCCCGCCGACCGCTCCACGTGCTCAGTGAGGAGCTCTGACTGTCCCCGGTCAGTGACACAGAAAGGGCTGCTCACAGTCAGTCTCCACTCCTTGCCTGCCCCCTCAAGAGTCACACCCAAGTGCACAACCCACTCACAGAATACCCTTGGGGACCCGCCCACGCCCGCACCTCCCAGCCCGAAGAGGCTGACAGTGCATGAGGGACAGGGCGCAGGTCGGCAGGGAGGGCGGATGCAGAGGAAACGGCTCCCTGCGCACATCCCTGTCTGCGTTCCCCTTGGGCGATCATGCTCGATGGCACAGAAGGTAAGGAGAGTTCTGGAAGCTGTGGGTGACTGACTGCCACCCCGTGGCTGGGAGCTCTGGTGGGACGCCTCCCGGAGAAAAGACGAGAGGACAGGTAGCCTGAAGCCCAGGGCCTGGGGACACCACCTGGCAGCTGTGGGCTCAGGGCCGAGGCTTCGAGTCCAGTCTCAGGGCATGTGGCCCCTGCTGCCACCTAGAGAATCGAGTGGCCTGGTCTGGGGGTAGCCCTGTGCTGGGGCCCTTGGTGGGACACGAGGGGTGGGGGCGCCCTTCCCGGGGACTCACCCAAGAGCTTCTGCAGCACCTGGCCGTCGTAAAGGTCCTCTTCCAGCTGCTTCACGATGATCCGCTCCTCCACCAGCACGTCATTGACCCAGTCGATGAGGACCTGCGGGGGGCAGGCACCCAGCCCGCTCAGCAGCGGCAGGCAGGCCACAGCAACCACCGGGGTTGGCACGGGAACTCAGGGCACTGTCCATGGCACAGGGGCTGGGCAGGCCAGGATGGGGAAGGCAAGCTTCTCCCAGCTTGCAGGGGGCCAGAGGGGGCTGAGCCACCCCCGGGTGGCCAGGGCCTCCCACGGGAATTCCCTAGACTGGTCCTCCCCGAGGTGAGACCTCGGGGAAATGGCAACACCTGCTCACCACGCGTGGAGGACAGTGGATTAAATGGGTCCGTGTTGGGAGCAGGGCCCTGCCGCCACCAGACAGGCTGGCCATAAAATCCCTGTCCCCTCCCTTCCCGTGAGACCTGCACCAAAACAGTCCTGGGTCACACCGAGCCCACGGCTGCACAGCAAAGAGGGCCACAAAGGGTCACCAGCTCTGGGAGCCTCCTCTTCCCAGTAGCTTTGAGGAGACAGGACTCACACACCACACAGTTCATGCCTGCGAAGTGTGCGGCCCCATGAGTTTTGGCACACTCACCATGCTCTGCAGCCGTCACCACAATCCACAGAAGGACACATCGACGCCCCAGAAAGAAACCCCGTACCTATTAGTAGCCACTCCCCCTCCCCCCCCCGCCCCCTGGTTCTTTCCAACCACTGAGCCGTGCTCCCCGTGTGCAGATCTGCCTGCTCTGGACACTCCACGTGAGTGGGATCGTAGGACACACGGCCGTCTGTGTCTGGTCCCCTTCACTTAGCCTGGTGTTTTCGAGGTTTGTCCACAACGTGGGGGTATCAGCGCCTCACCCCTCCCCACACGAGAACCACAGTCCAGGTCGTGAACGCACACACGTGCTCGAGCCCCTCATCCGCGGGGCCGTCCCCGCTTTATGGCAGACGTGGGTGACGCAGCTCCGATGTGGGCGCACACGCTCACTACGTGGACACGTGTCTGCACCTCCAGGCTGGCCTTGCCCTGAAGCCTCTGCTCAGCAACCTTCCCCATTGCACTCACGGGTGGCATTTCACAGACGGAGGCAGCTTCGAGGGGGGAACTACCCACAGAGACCTGGGGCTCCCACAGACCACGGTGCCCTTCGGCCACGGCTGCGTAAGTCAAAATCAAAATCATTTCTCCACAAAATCAAATGGACACCTGAACAGGCTCGATCAAAGACAGACGCCATTCATGGGTTTTCTGTGCAAAACTAATAAAACAGCCTCATTGGTGCCCCTCACCTCTTGGAAATGGCTGTTTATTGTCACTCTCAGAGATGACCAAAGGGCACAAATCTCGAATACAACGTTCTCTGTCACTCTTTGAAACGTGTAACCTGCAAAACTGGCCACACAGCCAATTTTTGTGAAGTATATTCTGTTTTCCTACTCATTCAGAATTATTAAATCAGGCACACAATTCCCTGAAGAACAGAGGTAAAAGTAAATTAAAGGGCATCTCGGGGCTGCCCCAGGCATTCTGGCCCTGTGAGGCCATCCTGGGAAAATCAGCTGGCTCCGCTACTCAGCCTCCTCTGTCTCCCTCCCTGGGGATCAGGCGGCGTGGGGACATGAGGACAGGGCACTGGCCGGTGATGGGGCGCCATCAGCTCCCAGCCAAGCTGCCTCCCCTCCTGGCTTCCGCCCTCCTCTCTGACCATCCTTCCAGCTTCCTTGGAAGGTGGGGGGTCCTCCTTGTCACCTCCTTCTCCTCCTGATCTTGAAGGGCATGCTCCTGCCCTGGCTGGTGTGGCTCAGTGGGTTAAGCACTGGCCTGCGGACCAAAAGGTCACCAGTCTGATTCCTGACCAGGGCACACACCTGGGTTGCAGGTTTGATCCCCAGTTGAGGGTGTGCAAGGGAGAATGAGAGGCAACCGACTAATGTGTCTCTCTCCCATCAGTGCGTCCCTCCCTCTCTTTCTCCCTCTGTCCCTGTCCCAAAAACCCCTAAGCCCCACCTTTGCACCAACTGGTAGGAAAGAGACACCCCCACCAGTTTCAGGGACCTGGACTCCACCCCTGAACCCCATGTCTGCCCATTTCTTAACTGGGTCCACGTCTCACCCCCTCCTCTCCCCCGCCCTTGTGCAAATCACCGCCCTAGACCAGTGCCCCAGCCCTGACTGAGCACCTGCCTCCTCACTGGTGTCCTTCAGATGCCCCAGCTCACCTCTGCCCCAGGGCCTTTGCACACACCACGCCTCCACCCCAACCAGTATGTCCCCCACCCCTGCTGCCTGGCCAGCTCTCGCTCATCCTCCAGGTGTCCAGCTTCTGCATGGTTCCTGACCGCCCCCCACCCAGGCCATGCCCCCTCACACACGAGTGCCTTTCCCCAACCGTTTGCACACGGGTGCTGAGACACGGCTTTGTTTACGACGGTCCACTCCACCCTGTCACACCGTCAGCTCTCTGAGGGGCAGGAACCAGGACCAGCTTTTTTGGGGCTCTGTCCTCGGAACCCAGCGCTCACTTCAGGAATGCAGTTAATTACTCAATTTGCAGAGCGCCTACCATGTGCCGGGCTCTGGGGGAAAAATACGACGAGGGGCCGCTGTCCTCAAGGTCCTTACATTCTGATCGGATGTCAAGGACAAACAAGAAGACATCCTGCAGTCTGTGGTCGACATGGCGAAGACAGAGGCCTGACGCCCGCCTCAGCCAGGCGGTCATGGCCGACACTGACCCCCACTGTGCTCAGTGCGGGGTCCCCAGAGGCTAAACTTGGGACAGACCCACGGAAGGTGCCGAAACCAGCTGCAGAAGTGCCTGCAGACCTAGCCAGGCCTCCGGGGCAGGCAGACTCGGTTCCGGAGGCAGCCTTGCCCCAGGGTGTGGCCCTGTTGGGAAACACCGGGCGTTTCTGCTGCGGAGAAACTGAAGCGTCCCACATCCCATTTGGGTGAATCGCCATCAACGCTCGCCGCAAAAACCGCAGCTGGAACAGGGCGAATACTAAACTCCACACCTCGGGCCTGGTCTTGCTCCACTCTGGGGAACACGTGCAGTCCCCTGCAGAGGTGTGACCTCTTGGTGAACACCACCCCACGCGTCCCGGGCCACCGTCTTCATCCCATGTCACAGCCTTTCTGTGACTTCAGGGCTGTCTCCTTCGAAGGGAGAGTCCCCTGGGCTGCACGTCCGGGTCGTGTCTGAACGATGCCCTTGGCACTGGCTCTCACGAGTGTTTTACGAGCTTGCTCAGCCCAGAACACAAAATTACTTTCCCTTCATTCCTTCTGAATGCTAAGCAGGAGCTGCGGCCCGTCTCCTGCCAGCTGTGACAGTTACGTTTTAATCACTTCCAAACGTGCTCATCGCTGCCGAGCCCACGGGGGCCGGCCGGCTGCGGCGCCAGCATGTGTCCCGCAGTGCCAAGAGGAGCGTCTTCGGCCCAGCTGTTTGTCTTCACAGGGACACAGGGGGACAAATTCAAAGCCTGACGGCCAGGATGAGTCTTATCCGATAAACTGGGGAGTGAGACGGGAGAGTCACGCGGGGGAGAAGAGCAGACGCCAGGGGCGACTCGGCCAGCCTGCTCTGGGCCACTGTGCCCTCGGGGATGGTGGCCTTCCTCTGGCTGTTCATTTGAGGAAGTAAGAGGCCTGCCGTCCTGCCTGTCAGAGATTGTTAAAGACAGGAAGTGTCTCACTTGTAAACCACCCTCCGCCCCGGCGGCACACGCTGTTTGCCTGTAGTTCCGGGTGTTTCTGGGGGAGCTAGAGAAAAGGACTAAGGATGAAACACCAGCCCAGGTGACGTCAGGCCAAGGCTGTTGGGCTCTTGAATCTACAGGCCACGGTGACGTATCTAACTCCATCCGGCGTACCTGCCCTCTCGCTCACGGCCTGCACCTGGCGCAGGCCCTGCCTCGGGGCCACAGCGTGGAGTCATGTGAGGGATCCCACGTTGGTCCCGGGACAGTGCTGGGAGGTAGGCCCGGCTGTTCTCCCACTTTAGTCCGAGCTGGTTTTTCCATCCAGGGAGCCGCACTCCAGAGCCCGGCGCACCCCTCACCCCAGGGCCTGCATCGTGCTCAGTAGAGGCTCAGACAGACTCGCTGCATGAACCCAGGGCCCGGGCCTGTTCTCTGGACGTGAGGGCCACTGATGGCGCTTCACAGTGACAGCCCAGAGGCGGCAGGGTCAGCGGGGGACAACAAATGAGCAGAGGGAGGCAGCACAGGGCCGAGGCCAGAGGCAGCACCGAACAGAGAAAGGAAACAGGGACTGGCCGTGCGTCCTCAGAAACGTCCTGCCAATTGCAGGCCTGGGACGCAGCCAGTGGTCAGGATGTCACATGTACCTCGCCCTGGCCCGCTCAGGCCTGCACGCGGACCCCACTCTGCACTGAACACCACTGTCTCTGAGCTGAACCCTGACAAGGAGCCAGTGGGAGGCAGCCTGGCTGAGGCCCCTCAGGTTTGACCAGCCAGGAGCTTTGGGTGGTCTGTCTACAGCGCAGGAAGGATGTTCTGGACATCTCTGGTGGCCGAGAGACGGGTCACTCTCCTCACTGACACTCAGTTTGCTCAGAGTAACAAGCTGGTATTCACGGGGGAATAATCTTAATAAGATAAACTGGGAATCAACACTTTTGGGTGGGTCCCCAAACGGGTATTTTCCATTTCGCTCGCAAAGGTCTCCTTTATCCTGTCTCAGCCCCCGCAAAGACACAGCAGCGACACAGGGGAAGGAACTTTTTAAACAGCACTTCCAACAGAGTGCGTCTGCCTGCCACACGCACTGCCCGAAACGGAGCACCGGGGGCGCAGGAGCTGGCCACAGGCTGCGGGAGAAAGCAATTTCCGCGGAGCTGGCACTGGCAGAGCGGGCGGCCCAGAGCCTCTGCGTGCCAGGATGACCTCCGCAGACGTCCTGTGGTTCTGACTGGGGCAATCGAACCTGCCGTCTGTGCCTGGATGCGGCAGATGTGACGAGCAAATCTCGTCACTGAGCTGCGGCTTAGAAACCACTCCAGGCGGAGAAAAGCCATGAGGAAGCTCAGAGCCAGCAGCCCTCCCATCCTCGTGTCCTCAACTTTGGGGAACGGTGCGGCCATCTCCTCGTCTAGCTCGTGTCTGTGCTTCCCGACGCTGCGGAAGCCGACCGGAGCGGGGCTGTCTGCATCAGACAGTCCCTGAGCGGGAGCAGCCAGCGCCTGGCCAGGGTCGGCCACCTCTGAGCCCCGATCATGCACTGAAGGGGTCTGAGCGCCGTGTGCCTGGGGCTGCAAGAGGCCACCGGCTGCTCCCCTAGCCCAATGTGGGGCGTAAGCCCGTGGTTGTGAAGACCCCTGGGAGGTGTCCACGCTGTGACCTGGGCCCCTCCCTCCACTCCGCCTGCTCACCTACACAGCCGTCCTCACCTAATGCAGCAGGAAGGCTCCTTCCCCGCAAGAGCCCGGACCCCCAGAGCATCGCCCCAACAGGAACATTCCAACCAAGACACCCCTCCTTACCTTGACCAGCTCCTTGAACTTGGGGTCATCCTTGGAGGTGGGGTCGATCATCGTGCGCTCCTCATTCTCCTCTGCCGGGGACAAGAGGGTCAGGTCAGCCTTGGGGGCAGGGCAGGTGTGCCAGGGCAGCCGAGCACAAAGCGGGGAGGTGGCTGAGAGCAGAGAACCCCGTGTTTTCCCAGTGAGGACAAGTCACACTGGCTGCACATGCAGTGACAGCCCAGGGAGGGATCTGCCACCCGGAAGGTGGACAGCAGCACCCTTGCGCCTTCGCCTCTCCCTGAAGGGGGTGCAGTTACCCCCTCACTCAGCCGACCTCACCCCTCACTGGCTCCCCCATCTTGCGGGAGGGGCCCTGGGCGAGGCGGCCAAGCCCGCAGGCCAGAGCAGACCCGCAGGCAAAGCCGCTGTGAGCAAACACACACACTGGGGAAGCCACTGAAAGAAGACGGGACCAAGAATATTAGGAAAAAAGCACAAAAAGGAGAAAAAAGAGGTTGATGTTTTGCAGCAAAATGTGTTCATCCTTATTCTGTTTATTTGTTCACTTGTCTGCCTTCCCTCCATGTCCTGGCCTTGACCCAGGGCCAGCAGGGGACCCGGGAAGGAGTGATGAGGTGATAATGAGGAAAGTGGAAACGGAAAGGCCACCGGGTGGGGGTGCGGGTGCTGCAGGTGGGGCCAGGCCCCCAGGACATACAGGGGGAGACTGGGGTCCCAGGCCCGGACGGGCTTCTACAGGATGGGGGACCTGTCTGTGCGGGTGGGAATGACACGCATTTAAGGGACAGTGGCTTCGCAGCAGCCAGTTTAAATACCTGACACTGTGGGGAAACTACTTTTGGAGACATGCAGACCTGGCACTCGAGAGGGACACTGCAGGTAGTACACGGGGGCCACACGGGGACCCTGGTGATGACGTCCCTGCTAAGGCCCTCGGCAGGCTCCTCCTGCTTCTCTGGGGTGAAGGCTGTGGGCCACCGTGCGGGCTCCGAGGCCTCACTGCCACCTGCCCCAGGGCCCGGGCACACTCCATGCCCTGCCTGCCACCCCTCCCCCACCCCACATGCTTTCACTCTTCAGAGCTCAGCTCCAGGTGCTACCTGAGCCTCAGATGCCACAGGACCCCACAAAGACACCTGGAGAACCCCGACACCCAGCCCCCAGGGCAGCTACTTAGAAATACAGCGAGAGGAGGGGGTGTGGGACCCAGAGACAGGCAGGGTTGAGGCATGGTTGACGAAACAGCCTGCCACACACTGGAGATGAATCTGTTCTCTGCCCCTGTCGGTCCATAGCCGGGTTCTCAGCCAGAAGTGGCTGTGTGCCCTGCCCCAGGGTAGCGATGTCTGGGGATGTTTCTGGTCGTCCCAACTGGAGGGGGAGGGAGTGCTCCAGAGGACAGAGGCCAGGGGTGCTGAGCAGTACCCCACGAGGCACAGGACAGCTCCACAGCAAGGACTTATCCAGCACCTATGGCCCTGGAGGGGCCTGCTCAAACCCAGGCTGAGTGCCAGACCCGCAAGCTGATCCCCGGTTTCCTCCAGGGCAGAGTCGCCCAGGGGTGTCCACGGGACAGCGGCTTCAGCTGGACTGAAGACCATCAGCCGCAGTAACAGTGAAGAGCCACGCTCTTCCAAGAGGAGAGGGAGGAACCTCAGCGTACCCGCGGGACAGCAGGGAGTGCGGCCAGCCGGGCTGAGCGTGCGTCTGCATTTTCACACGCTCGCGCCGGCCAGGCCTCGCTATGCAAACCACAAGAGAGGGACCCTCCAGGACTTCCCTTTGAATCAGGGCTCGGAAAGGTTGTTCAGATCCCAACACACGCCTCAAAAACAGCATGTCTAGGCTGTCACCGCACGAGTGCCAGGCTGTGACATGGTCCCGAGGACAAGGGTGCCCTCGGCAGGTCCCACCAGCAAGCCCCAGGCCTGGACCACTCCGGCTTGCACAGAGATGTGGGGAGGGGGGGTTCCTCGTGCATCTTATTTTCCGATGCTCTCACATTTGGGGGCCTTACGGACTGGAGAGACTGCCCCTCCTAGGCTAGCTAATTCCCAAGATAGCAAGCACCTGCCCAGAGCCTGCTCTTCCCATGCAAACCCCCAAGGGCCCACAGCCCAGCCACCTCGGTTACCGAGCTGCATGCTCCCAGGCAACAGCTGCTTCCCCAGGGACCGCAGGGCCAGGCTCAGGCAACTCAGCAGAGCTACGGGCCCCAGAGCCCCCTGTAGCTACCCACAGCAGCCAGCCCTGAGACAGCCTGCCCCGCCTCACCCTCTCCCTCCCATGGAAACCACAGAAGGGCTTTGGCCTGGACTCTCCCTCCTGCTGCTGGCCTGTGTGCCGGGCCTCCCGGCATGGTCCCCCACCGTAGCAACTGTGGCCGTCCCCTTGTCCTTCTGCAGCGGTTCTCTGCTGCTCTGCCAGCCTCACTGGACCGCAGCAACAATAAAACTCACATGTCCAACCAGAGAGTGAAATCCACCTGCTCTTTCCTGCCCACTTTCCTAACGTGTCCTTGAGCTGCAGGCCCAGATGCTCAGGCGGCACCCAGCGTGACGTCTGACCCCAAGGCCATGACCAGTGGCTTCTCTAGCCTCACTGAGCCCGATGGCACACAGTGGCAGCTCAGAGGTCTCACCGCAGAGAGGTAGCAGAGCCCCCCATACCTAGCAGGGTGTCCTCAGGGTGCAGGTCCACCAAAGCAGGGGACATCGGCAAGTTGATGGCATTTTTGCCCTCTTCCTGCAGGTCGCTCACTGTCGGACAGAAGGAGAAGGGGAAACCAGTTAGTGTGAACGGAATACCGTGGCTTCCCGTGCTGGCCGCACAAACAAAGGAAAATCAACTCCTGTTTTTCTAAGCATTTAACAAACATTTGAAAATGGCCTGTCGCCCAGAAGGAGTCTGAGCAGAGAGGATCCGAACCCAGAATATGCTCTGCAAGCCCTCCCCCTGACAAATACGGCCCCGTCCCTGCCACGCCCTGCCAGTCTGTTTTCACTGATCTTTAGAATATGTGACTAAGACACGGAAGCTTCTGGAGCTGCCCAAGGCTGCTGAGACGGACAAGGCATGGGTCCCCAGTGACAGGGCCAGCCTGAGAAGGCAGGGCTCCCTGTCCCTCCCTGGAGAGCTGAGTTCCCCACCACAGAGACCCCTGGTGTGAAGGCCCCTCCCCACACATGCCCAGGCAAGGTCAGAGATGAAAGCAACACCATTCTCAAGGCCACGTTCATGGGAACAGAGCCCCAACGGTCTGAAGACAGGCGCTGCCCAGGGTCAGGAGCCCAGAACGCACTGGAGGCGCTGTGGCCTCCTGTCTAGAGAGCCTGGGTTGTGTGTGTGCCGGGATGGAAGGCCCATGGAGCCAGGGGCACCCGGAAGCACAGTGTGGACCCCTCGCTCCCTGCACGAGACGGCTTTCTGGAAGACGCCTGGTCACATCCGCCAGGAAGTGCCCCTGACACATGGGGCACTGTGTGACACCCTCACCTTTGGCCCTGTGTTTCCTCCATCGATCGTGACTGTGACTTCCAACCCTGGCAGCTGGTGCGTTTCCAGCCTCGGCCCCAAGGTCAGGTTCACTGGGTGGGAGGGTGAGGCCTGGGCACTTGCCACCTTTGACAGTCCCCAACTGTACACCACAGAACCAGCCCGGTCCACCAGTGATGGCCAGTGGCAAGTGCCTGCGCCTTCTGCTCTTTGACAGACATCCTTAGAGGTGAAAGCCTATTTCCTCTTTCAACACCACCGTCACCTCGAACCTTTAACATCTCCAACCCGGGCACCGAAGTGACAGGTGACAGAGCAGCATGAGGATGTGGCACGATGGCTCAGGAACTGGCAGGCCATGGAGATTGCCCCTGGCTGGTGGTACCACTAGGCAGATCCCAGTCACCTCGATGAGGCTGTTTCCCCCAAGTGTCGGGGCCCCCAGAAGGGCTGGGGGACATGGGGAGCCTGGTCCGGTCCCAAGCCCGGGGCCAGACACACAGCGGGCTCTCGGAACTCCGCTGCAGACCCAGCTTTGGGGACGACCCGCCCTCCGCCCCTCACAAGGACGACAGTGGTGGGGTCCCAGGACACTGGCTTCCGACGCAGTCAGGGTCCTGATACAAGGCTGTTTACAAAGCACACCCAGGTTCACAGCTGCACTGGTCCCAAGGGCCAAAGGCAGAATCAGCCCGAGCATCCGCGGATGGATGATGGACTGTGCTACAGTCCGTCCACACAATGGACCATGATCGGCCGTAAAAAGGGAGGAAGTGCCAACACTGGCTGCGGCACCGATGAACCCTGAGGACGTCATGGTCTGAGAGAACAGGCAGACACGAAAGGACTAACCCTGTGTGAGCCCACAGATTTGAGGCCCCCGGAGCGGACACATTCAGAGAGACAGGAAGGAGGGTGGTGGGGCCCGGGTCTGTGGGGGAGGGGAGCTGTAGGTTAGCGGGCACAGAGCGTCAGCTTGGGGAGAGGAGAACATTCTGGAGATGGATGGTGGGGATAGTCACACAATTCGAATGGACGTAATGCCCCTGGATTATACCCTTAAATGTGGTTAAGATGGCAAATTTTATGTTACACATATTTTAACACAATTGAAAAGACAAAAGCAGACCCCTGCCACAACGTTTCAGTCTGGAAGCCAGCCCCGCAGTCGGCGGCGTGCCCCCCCCCCCCTCCGCCTCAGCCCACGGACCGTCCTGAGAACCGGGGCTGGACTCAGTGTGAGAAGCAGTCAGTGAGCCGCACCAGCACGAGAAACTGATGAGCAGGTGCACTGGTGAGACTCCCCCACCTCCCTGCCCTACAAAGAGCCCCAGAGACCCCCACAGCTCGCCTGGGCCACATCAGACAACAGAGATGAAATTTCAGCTGTTATTGTTACTATATAACGGAATCCAAAGTATTTAACCAGGAAAGAGTTTTCAAAGACAGAAGGGGGAGGAGAAAAAGGGTTTTCTCCACCAAGCCCTCAGGTATACAGAGGTGTGCGTGTGCCTGGGTGAAAAGGGTGTACACAGAAGACCCTGGGCTCCCGGGTCCCATTTCCTGGGCCGATGTCACAGACAGGGAACAGAGAGGCCAGGGAGACCCCTTCTGGTTGAGGCCAGCCGCGTCGGTTATGTTCCCAGCCAGGGAAGAACAAAGACCCTGGTTTTGTATAAGCGGAGGGTCACGCAGGTGGGCTTCAGGGCACAGGTGAGCCACGCAGGTGAGTCATTACTGAGAGCCCACAACTGTCAGAAAGCCCCAGGCTGCCCCGCAGGCCGTCCACTCATGTGGACGCGGGACTGGCGGGAGGGGCAGAGGGGGACGTGAAAAAATGCTTCAAGGCAGAGAGCGAGGGGAGGGAGAAAGGGATTGGCATTTTCAAAGCCCAGAAACTGGGTCACATGAAAACAGAGCAATTTCCACACGCCCTTGAACATCAAAGATAACACGAACCAGGGCCCAGGGCCGAGTTTCTTGACCTTAATGAATGAGAAATGCTCTCCCAGCCCCACCCAGGCTCTGGTTCTGCTGTGAGCTCCCAAGGGGCTGGTCACACACAACGCCCTGAGGCTAACAAGGACCCGGGCCAGAAGGAGGGGGTCCCAGGCAGACCACAGGGCCAGCCACCAGCTGCCCAGAGCCTGGGTCTGTGGCCATAGAACCCTGGGTTCACATCGCACTTTGCCACATGCTGGCATGGGGCTGGGAGCAAGTCCCCTCACCTTGCTAGGTCTCAGTTTCCCCACCTGTAGTGGGGGAGAGGGGCAGCAGTACCTGCCTCCAGGGGTGCTCTAGGGAATAAGGGGGATTGAGAGCACCCAGCTCCTGGTTTGGGATGCAAGCTCTGTGACGGGAGGCAGGTGTGGGTAAATAGAGGGTCCAAGAGGGGTGCCAACTGAGAAATGAAAGATGAAGAGGAAAGTGAGGTCTCTCATCCCAGGGAGAACAATGGGAGGCTTCCTGGAGGAGGCAACAAGTGAGTGTGGCCTTGAAGGATGCCAAGAATCCAGAGAAGGGACTTCAGAACTCTGTGCAGAGCATATGGGTGACACAGCAGAGCGGAATTCTGAAAGCCAACCGTGGCGGCCACTTCGATGCCAAATCACAGGCGGGTTCTCAGATGCCCTTTGGGGCTCAGCTACCCTTCACAGCCGGGGCTCTCTGAGGGGCACTCGGCTAAGGAGCTTTCGGTCTGAACCCGATTCCCATCCTCTGCGGGTCAGTCAGATGACTGGAGTGGGGGGACTCCTCTTGAATCACAGCTTCTCCCCAAGGACCCCACTCAGCCAGATGAGTGGCTGTCCATGAATCCCAGGAATGTTTTGGTTTTTAAAGTGCCGGTCCGTTTGCCAGGAAGAGAAGCACTTCAAAGACGTGAAGTCCCAGCTGTCCCGAGTCACGGAGAAATATCCGGATGTCTGGTGGGAGTGCACGGTGGGTGTGGACGTGCAAAGGGGCGGGGCCCGACACGGAGGCCCGGGATCCATGCTCAGTGTCGGTGCTGTCCACGCGGAACCCAGCAGCCAGCCACGAGGCAGCTGGGCCGGCCACACACACCCAGGTCCACCTCCCAGGGGCGACACTTCGTGGCCGTGGGCCACACAGTGGACATGGGCTGGGGAGCGTCAGGAGGGACAGAGAGGGGGCATGGAGGCCAGGTCAGCAGAGAGAGCCAAGGAAGAGCGTGCAATAGCACAAGGGCCCCGTCCGGGCCGGCCGCGCCTCACACGGCCCATGGGGGGCGGCCGCAGTCACCAGCTCTCAGGAGTTTTCAAGTAAAGCGGGAAATTCGGGGTTTAGTGTAGAATCTCCCAATTTATCAATGTCAACAAATAATTCAAATTCTGTGGGCCAGCCAGGAGCCACCAGGTTGTACCCTCAGGTCACAGTAAACGTCCTGTCACAGCGAAAGGGGAAAAGGGCCACTAACATCTCCTGAGCACCTACTATGTGCCAGACACCTGCCCTACTGTCCATTCATCTCATCTGCTAACCAGTCTATGGGGGAGTGGCTGGGCCCTGGCTGGGCTGGCACCTGTTAGAGGTGTAGGCACCTGAGGCACACTACCAGCGAGCCCGGGAGTCAGGACTAGACCTGGTTCTACCTGGTCTTGTACTTCACTGTCCCCAGCTCAGTCTCATCCAACTTTAAGCCTCAACTTACAGGTCACCTCCTCCAGGAAGCCCTCCTGGGTGCTCCACATGCACCCCAGACTCCTTTCTGCCCAGTTCAAGAAACACAGCTCTGTAACTATCTCTTTCCTGGACTGTCTGCCTGTACCACCGCTCACTCAGCTCCTGCACACAGTGGGTCTTCAAGTGTATTCGAGGAGCAGCATGATGAAGGGCTTAGAGCCCTGGAGCCAATCTGCTGGTTTCAGATCACGATTCAGCCGCTGACGAGCTGGGTGACGTTAGGTGGACTCCGTCATTGCTCTGTGCCTCAGTTTCCACTAAGAGACATGAGCTCTCTCAATAACGGCTGGCGCGCAGCGAGCACTCAATAAATGCTGATTTTTAGCATCGGTTCAATGCATACACGTGTGTTTCCAAAGCTCATTCTCTTTCCCTCACTCCACCCAGAGACTGGGCAAGGCCGACCACGAAACCGCCTCCCCCGATCGGAAGGACAAACATAAAGAAAGAAGAAAGAGACTGGAGAATGAAACCTTGGCCTCGAGGAAGCGTCCCCTCGGGAGCCGCCCTTCATACCCCGGGCCAAGCGCAGAGCTTCCCGCTTTGATTTTCTGTTTTTAATCTTTTCCTTTGGATGGGTTTCACTTTATTTATTTATACCTAGGTTCTTTCCAAAAAAAAAGCTTTTAAGGCAGCTTTCTTTCTTTCCTTTGGACATTACTAGGGAAACACCACTGTGGGAGCGGCTGGATTCCAGAGCAAGGGCCCGTGAGGGGACGCACGCAGGGAGCTGAAGGCACAAAGGCTTCCGGGCTTCTCGTTCCAGGGGCGCCAGGTCAGGAAGCAGGGTTGCAACACACCCCCTGCAGAGATGGGGTGCAGGGAGCTCTGGGGGGGGGCTTACCGGATGGGGCTTCCGTGAGGATAAAAAGGCCCCGTGGTGGTGAGCATGGCCCTCGGAGACTGAAGCTGGGACAACTCCGTTTTCTGGCGTTTTCTAAGTGTGTCATTTCGACACAGTGGAGATGCTTTGTCCCCAGCAGGGGCCTTTACACCTTGTGTTCTCGTCCTGGTTTTCACAGGAACAAAAGATATGGGAGAATGTGCAGTGGGCCCGCCTGAGCCAGGATCAAAGAGAGAACGCCAACCCAAAGGTCACTCTGCCCCCACCCACAGCTGAAAGGACTCGGGAACACGGGACGGCGGCCTCTATCTGGGACACTTCACCAGCCCCTTTCAAGACGGACCCACTTCCAGTTACCACTGATCCTCTTCAAAGGAGCTGAGTGGTCCTCAGAGTCAGAGGGAAAAGAAAGGCGGATGCAGAAAGGCGGAGCTCCGCCCACCCCCCCACCCCTCACCCCCACCTCAGTCCCTGACTTCCAAGTGTTTCAGGAAGAACCCGCAAGATCTCTGCTCAGCGACGCGTCTGGGGCCTCCACCGAGAACATGAGGGCTTTCTATCAATTCAGCTTCTCTCTGTGCTCAGGGGGGCCGGTTCTTGGCAGAAGTCGTAATTTATCGGAATAATTAAACTCATCAGCCAGGAAGGTCTTCCTCATAGAATGGTCCCTCTAAAAATAAATCAGATTGTATTTCATGGGACAATCTCATGGCTCAGGAGAGTTTAAATAAGGGCTCAAACAAGCCCTGAACAAGCACAAGGACACCCACAGACGCCACGGCTGGAGGCGGCGCTTCCTGCTAGGAGAGACGCGCTGATCTGGACCAGCTCCACTCACAATTCAAAGGGGTGAGCCGTTTCCAGCGTATCACGCTTGGAAAGGCCTTGAAATGCGAGGGGATGAACTCCAGGTTTAATCTCCAAGATTCTTGGGGTCATGGTGGATGGATGGCAGCGCCCGTCCAGGGTGAAGGCAGCGAGGACAGACAGCCCTGCAGAACCACTGCCCTTCCCGATCCAGACGTGGGAAAAGAGAGAAATTACTTTCAGCGATCTGTGTGAGAAAACGTAAAAGGAAGAACCTCTTAAGCTTTAAAGTGCCGGACTTGTCCTGTCTGCACTGAGGGCTGGATCCCGGCCTCGGCCCACTGGGCGCAGGCCCACCGGGATCAGCTCGGTGGGCGAATCGCTCAGTGACCATGCTGTAATTTCTCAGCGTGGGGGCAGTGCTGACAATACCACGGGGATACCGGGGTGCCGTGTCTGCTGCCCAAGCACCTGATTTATGGGGTTTGCTCCGCTGGGGCACAATATCCCGTCCAACTTCTCAAGATGAAATAAGTTTAGAGACTAAAATAAATGTGAACATTTCAGTGAGGCAAAATCTAAAGGAGGTCAACAGGCAGGACTGACCCCACAACGGGCTCACAGCTGAAGACTGGCCTCCTCAGGTGGCGGCGGCGAGCCCGGGTCTCACAGCCTGCAGAGCTGACAAACACCGGTGGCTGCCCGCACGCTGGGAGAGGCTGGTGCAGGCCGCAGACACCGGGGAAGAGGCGTCCTGGCCATGGCCGCCCGACGGTCTTGCCCGGCGCCTGGCACGGAGAAGGTTTCAAGGAACAAGTGTACAATTAATTAGGTGCAGTCCATGTTACAGGGCAGGGCTGTAAAAGGAGGGTTCAAAACAATGCAGTATGATATTTATGTCTGCAAATACCATTGTAAAACTCAGGACTATGTGTTTCTTTGTGTCCACATCTAAACGCACGTGAAAGAGAATGAAAGGATGCGCTCCAAAATGACAAGAGTGGCGTTACACCTCTGGAAGGGATGAAAGGAGGAACCTGGGGGAAGCTTTGCCACAACTGTGTTCCCACCTTACTTGTGAAATAAAAATACAGTTAAAGGACTGGACAACAACAAATAGATGCTCCAACAGGGCGTGTGCAGCGCAAGGCAGAAGCCCAATAAGGTAGCACCAGTTCCACAGGGAAGGAGACTTGCAAGGGAAGGCAGCCAGGCCTGTCCTGAAGCACTCAGCCCCCCAGAGACAAGGGCAGGTTTCCAGAGGCAGAGTGGCACGAGGCTGCAAGCCATCGGGGCCTGCAGGGGGCCCCTTGGTCTCAGGGGAAGCCTTGGCCTGGGGGCTTCGGACCCTGGACCTCCTTGCAGGAGGGTCTGCTGCAGGCCTCCCTGAATAAGTCACAGAGGGCCACCAGGCCACACCCTCCGTGTGTGGGCTGGAGAGAAGCAGTGTGTTTTGGGGGTGGAGGAACTGATCTCCATTCTGCCATCACCCCCAGGCTCAGGAGGACACCTCCTACTGGACATGAGGCCACCCACACAGCCGAGACCCTTGGAGTCACCTTTCCTCAGGACCCTCTGCCTGCCCCACCTTGTGCTGTCACTGCACAGATCAGCACGTGGCCAATGTTTCAAGTGACACTAAGGCAGGGCCACCTGAGTGTGCCTGGGACAGGTGTGCGAGGGGGTCTGAGGGGCCTGGGTCCTCAGGGAACCCAGCCCAGAGACCTGCAAAAGGACCCACTCTCAGACAATACCTACAAATGTCCCGGTCCCCACCCGGCTCTCCGGCATTCCCCGCCACCACCCCACCGTCAGGCAGCCTGGGAGTCTTCGCTGACCTCTCAGCCTCCTCAGCACTTGGGTTTCCAGACTCTGATGGGCCAACAGGAAGATTCAGACGCAGCAGGTCTGGAACAGGGTCCCAGGCACAGCGTCACCGACCAGCTCACGGGCAGGGCTGCGGGTACAGGTCTGCAGTCCACACCGGGCACAGCAAGAACACCCCCACTGCCCCCGAACCCGAACTGGTGCCCGACTCTTTTAAGGGAGGCCTACAGTTCAACAGCTTCCCACAGCCTAAACCCCTCCCTGTGGCTCCACCCCCTCCCTCCAGGAGCAGCATCCTGCAGCTGCCCTGCCAGGTGGCCCAGCACGCTGCCCTGCTAACGCCTCTGTTAGGCCCTGTTAGAAGGTGGCTGTCCCAGGCCCAGGGTCTGCCATGGGGTGACAGTGGGGGGACCAGAGGCCCTGGGGGCTGGGAGAGGGCTCAGGAGGAATGGCCACGTGCCCTCGGCCACACGCTGTAACTCCTTCTGCCTTCTACGTCTCCACGGCAGGGGGATAATAATAACCAGACCCCATCAAGGTTGTCATGACAACTAATTTAACAAGCGGGTGGGTGTGCGTGCGTGGAGAAGTCGTCAGCCGAGCTAAACACTGGGCCTCCCCACCCACTTCTTGCTTGTCATCAGCACCTGCGCTGGGTTCCCAGCGGGCTGAGCGTCTACAGCCGGCCGTTCAGCAAGTCCGCCCAGTGAACCACGAGAGGTGCCAGGTCTGGCCACGAACTCACAGACCACCCAGCCCCCGGAGCCAAGGATCTGACAGCTGTGTGGGTGTTTCCCTGCTGGATTATAAATGCCTGGAAGCAGAGGTCCCGTGCCATCCCCCCTGAGCCCCAGAAGGGGGCCAGCCCACTGAGGAGACCCCACAATGGTGCGCTGGCCTGCACAGGACAGTGTCAGACCGAACCTGGAAAGCCTCGGGTGTCTGCCAGCACCGAAGCGTGGAACGGCCACTGCAGGAAACTGCCCAGGGGACTGCAGGGCCACAGGCCCTCAAGTCACCAGTCTCAAAGAATCCAGACATTGGAACATCCATCCACATCCCCACACCCCGGACCTGGCTGAGTCCCAAAGACCCTGGACTCACTGCTCGGGCATCATCACAAGCATCTTCACGCGGTGGCCGAGCATTTAAAACAGACACCAGTCAGGCTGAGTTGGAACAGACCTTCGTTTCTACAGATGTGTCAGGGCAGCAGCCGGGCAGTGCTGGCAACACAGCCTGGCACCCCCCCCAACCTCCCCACCAATTCTGAAAAGTACAAGTACCTCCCAGAGTCCGCCGGGGCCAGCTGCCACCCACACTGACAAGTGACCGGCAGAAGTGAGCCTCAGAGCCCGCGGGAAGCTTGGAAGTATCGCCCAAGGGACTCAGGGGACATCAAGGTGCAGGTACACGCCGGAGGCGAAGGCCGGCAGGCAGGCCCTGTCAGGCAAGTGTGCCCATCTGGGCTTCCCCAGGGACAGCAGGGACCGCCACCACTGAGTGTGTGCCCTTCTGCGGCTCTGTGGCACCTGTCCCTTCACCCCACTCCTCTGATGGATGGACCCATATCCTCCAAGCCAGCCTCCTTGACCCCCCAAAAGGGCCATGCTGTTTTGCCTCCCGTTTTCTCACGCCCCCCCATCCCCCCTTTAGCTCAAGTGCCTGGCCACCACTCCATCCGGACCAATGTCATCGTAATCCAATGGCAAACCCTTTGACGTGAGCGCCCCGTGTCCTTGCCTTGGGGGACGGCGCGTTTGCTGCGCATCCACCACTCAAGTGGTGCTGGGGTTGAAATTGATTTCACCTGCGAGCCACGAAGACCTGTGGCCAATCGATGCTAAGTGAGAAAGAGTCTGCAGGAAGCAGAGGGCGGGGGGAGGGGCAGAGGGAAACCCCAAAGAAAGTCAGAAGTATCCAAGAGGGGACCCTGCCATCTCCCCGCGAGCCAGGCTGAGGGACGTGGCCCCCTGAGGCTGGAGGTGGGGAAACCGCGGGTCGCTTCCAGCAGGGGGCGCGCCTGAGGAGGCCCCCACGCTGCGAGGACTTGCCCAATAAAGGGAAACGGAGCTGGCGGTGGAGGGAGCAAGCCTGGTGCAGCAAGTCCCTGCGTGGCAAAACTTGTATTAATTAATCTGATCACTAATGTGCCTCATTGTATCCAGGGAAGTCTGAAGTGTGCTCTGCTTTGAAAATAAGGAAATTAAATCATTAAGGCGTTAAAGAAAAGAAAGAAGAAAACCAAAGATGGGGCGCACCTGCCACAGAAATAAACGCTCAGTTGGGAGAGAACTTGGAGGGAGGTGGGCAGAAAACGCCAGAGGGACGGCACCCTCTAGTGGCCTCTTTCCATCTGTACAAGTGAGAACCCGCAAAGGTTTCATCTGAGCAAGTCTGGCTTTTGGGGGAGGGGGTAACCCCAGCGCTGGTAGCTCTGTTCCCACCTGAGATGCTCTGAGGCCAAGATGGTATTTCCAGGCCTACCCAGGTGCACACAGCTCCACCCATCCTGACTGGATGCATCACTCAAGGCAGCAAAGGTGGAAGACCTCCATGGCCCACGGCCCAGGGGGGCTCCTGGAGGGCGGGGCCTTTGGAGGGCAAACCCCAAAAGAGTGGCTTGGGAGACAAAGGCACGCGGAGAGCCCCTCTGGCCACACTTCCGTGGTCCTTTCAAACAGGATCAGTTGGAGGCACATGCGTGTGTCCCCATGCATCTGTGACTAGGTCTGCGGCCTCGGCGCTCTGGAAGCACACAGGCCAGACCTGCTCCTCCCCAGCCCTGAGGGGTGCCCGGTCCGGTGGAAGCACCTGGGCGATACCCGGCGAGTTAATGCTGAGTGACTGAATGATGAGTGTGACTGGATGCTTCAGGGCTCTGGTGCTCTTTCGGGTACTCATGATCGGGACTCACAGGAGTCATGCCCCACTCCTCACGCAGGGCCTCTGTGGCAAGCTGGATGATGCCCCCTCACCCCCTCAGGGGTCCACGTCCTCATCCATGGAACCTATGGCCTTACAAAGCAAAAGGGACTTGGCGGTACGATTCAGCGGAGGGCCTTGAGGTGGCAGGCTATCCTGGATTCATCTGGTGAGCTCCACGGCATCACAGGGTCTTCAGAAAACGGGCGCAGGTGGGCCAGAGCGCGAAGCAGTGACGGGACAAGAGCAGAGACAGAGTGGAAGAGGTCACACTGCCGGCTTGGAAGTCGGAGGGAGGGACCCCGGCCAAGGAACAGGTGAGCGGGGCTCTAGAAGCTGGAAAAGGCCCAAAACGGTTCTCCCCTTGGAACCAGCCCTGCCCACCCCTGGGTCTCGGGACGTCCGACGCCCAGAGCTATAAATCTCTGCTGTGCTAAACCTCTGCAGAGATGGTCACTTGTGGCAGCGGCCACAGGGCACCAGCACAGCCCCAAGACAGCCCGGCCACTCCACACCGCTCCAGGGCCCCGAGCAGCCCAGCTGCCCCGGTCCTGCAGAGCGCCGCTCTGCGCCAGGCACCACGCTAAACTCCCTGGCACAGCCGTCACCACACCAGGCACGGCCTCAGCCCCAGGGGCACAACGAGTACATAGGAAAAGTCCAACCAACGCAGCCCAACTGTCCCCAAATGTCACAGGTCACTCTCACATGACAACGAGGCCTGAGTGGCTGGCTTTTTAGCGGCAAGTCCACTAACATGCCTGATCTATAGGCGCCCAAGAGCAGGTCGGCTGCAAAGTGGACAAGATCTGAAGTCACTTCCCCTCCGAGGGGCTTCTCAGGGTGGTGAGCACAGGGCGGGGGCTGGGGGTCAGCCCCCCACCCTCCCCTTCTGCTCGGCCTGGCTCCTCAATGGGGCGCGGCCAGGGACATGCTAATTGTTTAGCACCGCCCCTCCCCAAGGAAGCCAGTGGGCTCTAGCAAGTGAGTGCTCTGGACACTGGGGACGCGGCTAGGGCCAGGCAGGGCTGGCCAGAGCAGCCCAGTGCACAGCCAATGTCCTGTGCAGCCAGACAGCCGCTGCCCGGAGGCTGCACAGACCCAAGCCTGGGGTCACAGTGCCAAAGGACCTTCTTCGCCAGTTCTGCTCACCCAGGCAGATGGGTGAGCAACAGGATGCACCGTGGGGCTCAAAACCGCGGGGACAGTCCCGACACGGCGGGCTTCCCTCTGCCCATCGGCGAGGGCCTTGCCTCGGCTGCAGGGGCCAGGGGCTGGCCCTTTCTCGGGCTCTCAGCACTCCAGTTCACCCGCCTCAAGTCCCCTGGGCGCAGCACAGACCTCGCTTCCTTCCTGCCCGCAGTGGCCACTCCGCTGTCAGTCTGTGTTTGAAACAGCGGTTTGTCTCCAGCGTGGACAGACACGCCCTGAGCACAAGGTCCTGTCCACACCCTCGGAGCCCAGCACAGGTCTGGCACACAGTAGGCCCTCCAAAGATGTCTGCTGATACCTGAGTGAGGGCAGTTTATAACCATCCGTCCCTTGGAGTCACAGAATCAATGAGCAAACCTGTGAACTGTTGAGCCCAGGGCGCGCCAGACAGAGCAGGTGCTCAACAAATGCTCAGCAAAGGAGTTTGCAGGCCTACTATGTGCAGGCCAGTCACCTGTGTGGCTGGAGGGGAAGAAGCGGGTGATCACCCCACAGCCCGAGGGGGCCCCTGCTTCCTCCTTTCTGAGAGGTCCCCTCTGGCCTCCACCGTGCCTTCTACAAGCAATGAATGTGTTGCAAGTGTACCCCAAATTTCAAAGCCCATCCTACCTCCCCAGCTGCACAGAAACGTTGCGTTTGGAGAAAGTGACTGGTGTGGGGAGGGATGTGTTTCTCCTCTGGGTCCCCATTATCTGCGGCTGGCGTTGCAGAGGTTCAAAGCTGGGCTGGGGGCGGAGGCATGCCTACATTACTCACTTTCCACTTCCAGTTTCCTTCACTTAATGAAGGACACCTGGCTTCTCACACACATTTCATCATGCAGCCATGGTGAGAGCCATCTCAGTTCGCACCTGCTGTTCACTCCCCTGACTCAGCCCTTTGTGAGGGGGGACTCCAAAAGGGGGACCCCCAAAAACCGGAATTATCTTCTGGAGGGCGGGCCCCTTGTAGTACAGACTCCCCCCCCTCCCAGGGCAGTGTTCTAGGAGCCCATCTGTAGCCGTGTACCAGCTGGTGGTGGTGTGAGAGGCTGCGTTCGGCCTCAGTGAAATTTTTTTGACTCAGCACGGTCACCCGTTTCGTGGCGGGGGGATTCACGAGCACACCTGCTCGCACCACACTGAGTGTTCAGCAGGTTTTCACAAAAAAACGGCATGACCCCCAAGCCCTACCCTCCCTATTCACCCGACCTCACCCGGAGAGCAACTTTTTCCGTTTCTCCAGATGAAAAACATCCTCAAAGGGAAACGTCTTGCCAACGTGGAAGAGGTAAAACAGAAAGCGGCAGAAACACTAAAAGGCATCAAAGTGGATGAATTCAAAAACCATTTTAAGCAGTGGAAAAAACATCTCGATAGGTGTACTGCATCCAATGGAGAGGACTGTGAAAGTGACTGAAATTTGAACATGTAAGAATAAACACACAATTTTTTATAAATAAATTCCGGGGGTTTTGGGTCCCCCCGCCTTGTATGGTACATTGACTAACGTCAGGCCTGGTGCTGGCTCGGCCCTAAGGGCCTCAGCATCCAGGAGACAAATCGCAGAGGAATGTGAGAAAGCTGTGTGCCTGAGAGAACAAGAATGGCGATCTGGGGAGGCTTCCTGGAGGAGGCAACTTCAAAGTCGCATCTTCCAGGAGCCTGGTCTGCAAGGACGAGGCAGAAGGTGCCAGGCCTCCACCCCTACACTCCTGGCAGGTAGGAGAAGTGTGTCCCTGCACTCTGGGTCGTCCTGTAGCAGCAGAATGGCCCATAAGCCACTGAAGTCCCAATTGCTAGCGCCTCATTCTCAAGTTCCCTTCTCTTGTCCCACCTCTTGCCCAACTTGAAGCCCCCCAACCTGAAAGGGCAGCAAAAGAGGGCGTGGGGACAGAGACTCCTGGGCCAGCGCCATGGAGGAAGGAAGTCTGCCTCTCCCGAGAGCCCGCCAGCCCCACTCCCTCAGACACGAGCTCACTCAGGCTCCGACAGCCGGGGACGGAGGCTCAGCTGCCCAAGGTGACCTGCCAAGGAGAGGCGGCTGACGGCGACATCCCTGCTGGCACCAAGCCTACCCGCCTACCAAGTCCTGTCCACAAAAGAACAAACACGGGAAGTCACGGACGTTGAAGGGATCTTGGGAAGCTCTTACAGTCCCAGACCCCTGCAGCAGGTAAAGAGGTCAAAACGGAGGACAGGCAGATGCAGCCAGCAGCTGGCAGCGACCCAGGGGCCTGCTCTGAGCCGACGTGGATGGCCACTGGGCCCTCAGCTGTCTCCACTTCACCAGTGAGGGAACTAGAGCTCAGGGAAATGGAGGAAAGTGCCCTGGGAGCAAACACGTGGACTCGAGCCCAACGGGAACCCGAGTCCTCACAGGCAGTGACGTCAAGCCTGCAAGGAGGGGACAGACACACCGGCAGTGACAGCTACTCCAGAAAAGACCTCTGGGAGCAAAGGCAGAGCTGGGGGGTGGGGGCAGGGCTGACCAACAGGCTGGGGGTGGGGGCAGGTGGCCACGGAGCCACAGTATGCCGGGCAGGGGGACACTCTCAGCTCCGGCCCCCGAGTTGGGAGCCTGAAGACCACCTACCCATCGGCACAGCCAACGGGCCTCCGGAGGAAGCGGCTGCGACACAGCGTTCAGTCCCAGCAGGGCCTGTGTGCGCACGATGCCCGGTCCCCATCGACCCCTGCCCAGGCGAGGCCCTCGGACATGGCCTTCACAGTCTGCCACGGGTCACGCCAGGGTCGGGGAGGCGGAGGACAAGCTGGCGGAGACCGAGCTAACCGCCGCCTCGCCCTGGTACGCTGCAGGGAGGGGGCGAGAACTCAGCAACCCAGCACCTCCCTTAGCAAGAGGAAGAGAGCCCATCACAGTCCCTCGGGGGAGGGCAGGGCCTGGTCCTCGGCCCTGTCCCCGGAGCACTGAGCCCTTCCACAAATGTCCCCTCCCTGCGCTGCCCCAGAAGGGCCACTTGGCCTGGTCAACTGCCTGTCTGTCAGGTCTGTTGATTCTGGGGAGCAGCCTCAGTGGGGGGGGCTAAGGGGTTCCTGCATTCCAGCTCCGTAGGCCCCTCCTTCAACGGCGCTCTTCTCTGGCCGTGGCCCCGCACACACGCGAGTTCTAACAGAGGACGGGGATGATCCACGCAAAGAGCAGCCTGTGGCCTTCATGAGGACCTGACACCAGTGTCCCTTTTTTTAAGGACAAGCCAGGCAGAGCCCAGAATAAAGGTGTGTACTTTACTCCACCAGACAGGGAAGGAGCGTTGGCTGGGGGCTTTCTCAGCATCAGAGCCCCCAGCAGCATTTGAATAGCCACTGTCCCCAGCAGGTCCCAGGGGACAGGAAGTTAAGAGCTCCAACTAAACCCCTGACTCCAGCCCCATGTGCTGGGTGACCTTGGGTGAGTGAGTTAGCCTCTCTGTGCTTAGGCTTCCTCAACTGTAAAATGAAGTTGTTTTGAGGACTGCACAGAACAGAGCACGTTAAGAGACTCAGACAGTCCATGAGGCCTAGAAAGCACAGTCCACGTCACCTGCAATACTGTCCCAATTTCCCAGGAGGGCCACCAAGCCTCAGAGTGACCGCCAACTGCCACACCTGTGTCGAGAACGGCAGAGCTGGCTCGCCCCCAGGCTGCCCAGCACAAAGCTCCTTCCACTGACAGCTGTGTCCTCAGGAATGGGGAGTACAAGTCTCTTGTCCAGCGGTGACAGGAAGGGCCAGGGGCTGGCCAAGGTCAGCCAGTTAAAGGGGAAAACAGAAGCAAAGGAAGGCTGAAGAGAAGCCCGTTCTGCCAAACATACCCCCTAGAGAGGTCTTCACCGCACCTCGCCCTGAACAGGCTCCAAACACGGTAATTCCAGGCCCCAAGGCCCGAGGAGCCACCAGAGAGACAGAGCCTTCCCAACACACTTCGCTCCACAAAGCAGGCGCCCGTCCCTGGGGCCCCTTTCCCTATCACCCCCAAACCAACGTCCTGGTCACCTTCCGGGAAAGGCCAGCCAGAGTCCACTCTTGCTTAAACAACCTGCCCCCATACAGCGGAGAAGGGATCGGGGGCAGGGGTGGCCTGGGTTTAGCTTCTGCTGCAAACGGGAAGGAAGAAAAGGCGGGGGGGCACTCACTGTTGAGGGGCGACGGCGGTGGCGGCGGTGTTGGGGGCGCAGACCAGGGGAGGCCGGGGGCCTCGGCGGGGACTTGCCAGGGGACTGAGGAGATGCACACCAAGTTCATATATGGATGCGGGCAGGGACACCACCGTGACTTGCAATTCGAGGAAAAGGCCCTTTTAGGGAGACTTTGAGGAAGGACAGTGCTGCCCGAGGGGCTGGGTTGTCTTTATCGATAGGAGCCCAGAAACCACGACAGGTTATTTCTATCTTCACTGCTGCAGGCCCTGCAGGCCAGCCCGCTGCCCCCAGGAAGGCAGACCCGTGGGCCTGAGGAAGGGAGGGGGGAGGGCCTGTGCCCGGGCTGCCACTCCGGACACGTTTACTCGGCTCAGCGAACACGGAACAACAGACTTTGGCATCACATGAATCTGCTCTCGGCCTGGCCCAGAGACCAGACCCCAGGCAGGGAGTGGGAGGCTCCGGGGTGGCCCCGGTCTGGCTCTTGGTCCCCACCCAGAGCAGATGATCCATGACACCACGATGTCCCTCATCACCCACACTGCGTCTCCTGGTTGCCCGCCACATTAGGAGGACCAGCGCTAAAGAGGAACCCTTATCAGCCTGTTGCCAGGACAACAGAAATCAGATACCAGAAACAAAGCTGAAGTCAGAGAGGAGCCAGCCCGAGCTGCGGAGGCTGCAGGCAGGCTGCCTTCGGTGCTCACCTCGAGGGAGAGACCTGGGAAGGCCCTAGAAGTGGGGTGGGGGCAGAAGCAGAGCTCACCCGCTTTGGCCACTGGACGCAGCCCCGGGGGAGGCTGTTTCCCCTGGGGGAGCCTCCCACTGTTGGCCAAGCCCTGTTTGGGGTGACTTTGTAGGACATAAGGCCTGTGAAGGTGGCACTGGACCGTACCCGGGAAGGACTGAACAGAACCGAGCACCTCGCTCTGGCGGGCTCTTACTCCCCTTTCCCTTCCCCACCAGGGCTTCTGAAATGTGCTTATTTGAGTCCGGGTGGTGGGCGGTCTCGCGGTCCGACACCTGCAGACCTTACTGGGCGGTCACCACACGGAGTCCTTTGGGCCTCCTGCAAACGACCACAGCCTCTCCTCTCGAGTGATCAAGCCATCGCTCCCTACCCCAGCGTGCCCCACCTGCTGTCTAGGTTTAATGTCCAACTGAGTTGTGTCACCGGACCAGGGC